>JAUMHE010000127.1:0-11264 GCA_032359235.1 Enteromius mattozi | reverse complement strand
TTCACTTCTTGAATGGAATTAGTGAAATAAATCAACTTTTTGAAGATATTCTAATTATATGACCAGCACCTGTACATACATTTTGGGGGATGTTTTGTCCTGTGTCTTGAGAATCAGTGAAGAGATGCATTGACACTAACAAATGCAATATATAGATTGAGTTTACCAGCTCTTGTTATTGGTAAACAAACAGAAAGGGCTTTTTTCAAATGTAACCTACCTCCTCAACCACGAATACATCACAGTTATAATGTGCTATTGAAAGCAGGCTTACTGTATCGACTTAATAGTACAGTTGGGCTCTAGCAGGAGATCTCTCAAGAGAATACAGGACTCAGAACCCAGGCTGTTAAACTGGAGACTGTAAACACACAGAGAGCAAAAACACACACACACATGCATGCCATTAGTTTGTTGATTTCCCAGACAGAAAATCAATAACTAATGAGGCAATTGTGCTTAGAAGTAATTATTACCAACTACATTTTGCAAGCAAAGCAACCTGAAGGCAAGAACTGAATCAATAATAAAAGGTTGGATGTTAAAGGTCCATTAAGACCAAACTATCAAGACAAACCAGTCCTCATTTGCTGTTACTTTCACTCAATAACATGCAATACATTACAAACTCTTGTGTTGTTAATAAAACTTGAGGTCAGTGCATTAGAGGGCATTTCATCTAGCTTCTTTCGAGGATCAGAATTAAAATTAATTTAAAATTAACAAGTGATAAGTTAAATAAAATGGGGTCTGTATGAAGTTTCTTATCATCACCTTTAAAAAAAATATACAGTAAAAGATAAATATTGTGAAATACTATTTCAACTTAAAATAGCTATTTTCTGTCTTAATATTTTTAAAGTAATATTATTACTCCAGTCTTTAGTGTCACATGATCCTTCAGAAATCATTCTAATATGCTGATTTGCTAAAAAAAATTGGGATCTGTAAGAAGAAATGTTTTTTTGTATTATCAATGTTCAAAACGTGCTGCTTAATATTGCTGTAGAAACTGATAAAATATTTTCCGAATTCTTTAATGTATAGAAAGTTAGAATCGGAAACATAAATGTCTTAACTGTCACTTTCGATCATTTTAACATATTCTTGCTAAATAAAAGTATTACTTTCTCTCAAATAAATAGATAAGTATCGTGAAAGTTCATCCATATATTCTTCATTTTCAAAACCAAAACCAAAACTGAAGGGGGGAAAAAACCAGCCCAAGCTGGTTTGCTGGTCTTAGCTGATATCCTAGACTGCTCAGGTTAGTCTGTTGCCTGGTTTCATCTGGTCATGTTGAGAGAATCAGCTAACACCAGAAAAAACTAAATCTTGGGCTGGTAAAAAATGATTATTATTATTTAGCAGGTAAGTTCTGAATGGAGAGCAAAGAGACAATTGAAATAAATCATACATCTAAAACTGATAGTGAAAAATATATTCTAACTATTGGTTTTAAAACAGCAAACTGCTAGTTGATGAGCCCCAAATATGTATTAGTATCAAATTTAGCTACATCTAAAGAGCTTATAAAGTCAGTATGCTTCAAAGGTTTCCAGTTTTATGCACAGAACTATTTGACTCAAGCATGCATTATGATCTATAGTAAGTGCAAGTCTTACTTGAGGTTGCTAGTGTGATGGAAGGCTGGCCAGAGCATCTGCAGTAACTCTGGAGTGATGTGGCAGGAGGAGAGGTTGAGCTCGTTCAGGTGGAAGCTTGAGCTCGTGCAGCTCAGAACCATGCTCAGCACGAAGCACTTGTGTGGCGTCATGCGTACGGTCGACAGGTTGATGGTCTTGATGGACTGGAGGACTTCAGCTGTGAGTCGAGGGTTCTGGAACTCGTACAGCAGGACCAGAAGGTCCATGAGCTCCTCAGGAGGCTGCTTCTTCTGGCTCTCCTTAATCAGGTGTTTCCTCAGCGCACGGGTGATCTGAGAAACCGTGTGACTCTTGATGCTGCATCCGAGCTGCTCTAACAGCCGCCGGTTCCCGTAATGAAGAAGTCCACCCATGAAGATAGGGTAGAGCTCAAATGCTCTTGTGTAGGATTCTTCCTGTGGCTGCGGACCATGCACTCCAAGGAGGCTTTGCTCCACCTGGTCCAAAACATCTTCATTGAAGCTGTCTTCCGAACGAAACATTTCCGCCGCCATGGTGTTTGCGATACGCCCTTTGCTGAGGCTGCTGACTCGCTCAAAGAGTTTTGGGAACAACTTAAGCAAGTTGAAAATGGCGAAGATTCTGAAAGGTATGATTTTGGAGAGGATGCTCAAGAGGCTTGTGATGTCCTCACTGGCTTGGCCCAAAGCCTCAGAAACCTCCTTAGTCAGCTTCTCCAAGACACTCTTGTTCTCGCCAAGAACCACGTAAAGCGCGGCTAGATATTCCTGCATGGCGGGAACAGCAAACACATAGCGTCTACCACCAGATTCGGGATCCGAACCATGATAATCTCGAGCAACCAGAAAGAAGTCAAGCACATCTGTGCGAAACACCGCCAGTTGTTGGAGCTCTTCATCCGTTTTGGTCTTGCCGCCAACCCACTGCTCCAGTTCTTCAGCGGAGAACGACGTCCGCTTGTTGGTGATGCCATCAAAAGCTAGTTTACCAACTGTACGGACCACATAGAGCATTAATGAGTTCTGTTGCTCTTGTGAAGAGACGTTTCCATCCACGGTTATCACTTCTCCTCCAAAGTTGAGCCTCATGAAGCTGGTGTAGATGCCGGTGAGGGTTTGAATTGGTGACTTTGTATCAGTAAAATGCAGTAAATGAAGAGTGGCGCATGTGAGCCAGCAGTAAGATGGTAGGAAGCATGCGGTTGCTAACTGACTCTCCCGCTGTAGATTTAGGTAGAGCATCTCTATGAGCATCTCGGCTGCCTTGTCCGACTTGCCTTCATTCTGCTGCAAGAGCCTGCTGGTGAAATAGGCTCTCTGGCGGTCAGGATCATTGAAGCCACAGATTTGTACGTAACGATTGATATATTTTTTAGGAACTGTGTCCACAGCAGATAGTCTGGTTGTAACCAAAATGCTGGCCTGTAAGAAAAATAACAAGTTGTAGCAGCTGTTAATTACAATACACATTAATCTAACGGTGGGAGCCTAATTGACCACATACGTTTTCAGAAAGGAATTTTTGAATACATGTGGTTTCATATGGCTTTGAAAGACTTTTATACCAATTTTAAGTGTAGTTGACTCTAAATTGTAATGTAGTGTAAGAAAGTGTAAAACAATGAATTAATATATTACTATATATCTAATTAATATATAACTAATATATATTTTAATATATTACACAATTTTAAATATGTGTGCTTAATCATTATTTTCCAAAGAGTTTTAAAGTGGTTTGAAAAAATAAATATCATAAATAAAATCATAAATATTAAAAAAAACTGCTTTATTGAAAACAAAATTTAAAAAATAATAATAACTTTGCCATAAAAGCCCATAGACTGATTACAGACACACAATCTTTAAATTTTTTATTTTTTTTTGTCTGTTGGTAGCACCACATTACTTTGAACTGTTTTCTTTTTTTCAAAAATCATTCATTGTAACAAAATAAATAAATAAATAAATTACTAATATATTACTAATACTAATATAAATTTAATAAGATGTTATTTTCAAGAATTTAATTCTTTTGATTAGGCTTTTTCTACATTTTCTACATTATTATACAAATTAAAAGTAACTTAAATTAAGAAATAAAGAAAATGTAAAATATAACAAAAATATAAAAATGCAAATAACATTACTGCTACTACTAAAAAGTATAAAAAATATTATAATTGTTATTATTTAAACAAAATAAAAAAACAATGTCATATTTGAAGAATGTAATTCATCATAATGCCTTTTTTTCATTATCATAAAAATAACAAAATTAAATTAAATTCACAAATGTAAATAAACCTGTGTATCACAGACTAGGTATATTCAAGCTACTGTATTTATTAAGTGCATTTTACTGTATTTTTAATAAATTAATAGGATCTGGACAAAAATGAGTGTCATGTCCCAAACAAGGTACTCCAATATATGTCACAAAACCACCACTGACTTCATCTGGAACATGGCATCATTCAACATGCCAGGTCACAGAGTGAAAAACCTCAAAGAGTAAACAGCTGAGCCTCGTACCTCAGGAAGCAAGTATTTCCTCAGAAGATTAACAACAACAGCCCCCGATGGGAGAGCCTCATTGGGATCGCTGCATAACTCTGTGGTGCCGATGCGAAAATCCAGCTTCATCTTCTCCATTCCATTGAAGATGAAGAGGACATCCTTAGCATTGTCATAATCTCCACTAAGATAAGATGTCTTGCGAAGGTGCATGTATTTCCTTCCCACAAGGTCTCGAAGGGATGCTGGTTTGGATAAATAGGAAAGATCCTCACAAGAGAAAGGCAACACAAGTTTGAACTGGGAGAAAACAGATCCAGCGCACCAATCTAGCACCAGTTTACGGACAACAGTACTTTTTCCTGTGCCTACAGCCCCATACAGCAAAACATTTAGACCTCGTGACTTGTTTCCATTATTTTTTGCATCGAAGAGCTCCTCAACTGTGAGAGAGGGACGTGTGGATATGCTTGTCTTTTGCTTGAAGGGACTAAGACCTCTGTCCTCATCCGGATGACGATCTAGAATAAGTGGTTGCACATGCATAGTTTCAGGAGAAAAGTAGCCACCAAACTGCTTCTCCTCTCGGGGAAGGTGACTGAACCATAATGTCAGCTTCTGTTTGTGGATCTCAATGGGATCTGTGGGTTAATTATAATACAAGCATGAAAGATATTGAGCTGATTTATGAGCTGAATGGCATTTTAATCTTCTAAATCACTAACACAGAGTGATATATCATCTAAACGTAAATGATTAATGAATAAACATACCTGTGATGGTTTCATAGGTACTAAAGAACCTAGGATTGAATCCAGAGATGGAATAGCACATAGATGTTCTCAGTTCTATCCATGGATTTCTATAAGAGCTTGTTGTCTTGCTGATGAGACAAAACACAAGTAAAATTAAAACATATTCCATGAAAACACTGAATATGCTGGATTTCTAAGTATTATACTTACACTGGAAATGAGAAGTGATGACGGGTTACACTACTACAGATGCCATCTGATTGGAGGCTTAAGTTAAAGGCTGAAATAAACAAACATTTCTTTAATTACACATGCCAAAACATGAACTTTCAGTATGATTTTTATAAAAAATTATTTAGCAAGAACTAAAAGAAAATGATCAATGATTCACAGTTTTTATCGATCATTATTTCTTGCTGAAACTTTAGCTTTGCCATCACAGGAATAATTTACATTTTATATATTATATATATATACATACATCCATATATTATTTTTTAAACCTAAGATTTGATAAATGAATACTTTAAATGTTTTAAAAAATTTCAAACACGTACCTTTCTTAAGAGCCCTGGAGTGAAGTTTGCAGCAAACGTCTCTTGGTGAACCTTGGCATCTCCATCTTAACACTTCTGTTCCTGATGGCCTCCCAAATCGCCACATTTTGACTTTAAAATAACCCCTACAGGACGATATGTTTTGTCATACTGACTTAAAAGGTTAAACAGGTCTAAAAAAAAAAAAAGAAAAAAAAAGTGTAGAACAGGTAAACAGTCAACCGTCTACAGTCAACACAGTAACATAAATGTACCCTGCAAAATCAAGCCAAACCTTGCAAGGTCCCTCCTTTAGCTTTGTGTTTCAATGACACATGATCTTACATTGTTACTTGATACATTTGTTTAACATCACACCCTAAGTGTTAATTTTGGTAATGTTCATTATCTAAACGGCATGATGCGTCATGGCACGATGCATGCAAGTGTGGCCAATATGGCATTTGAAATACCTCCTCCTGACAGGTGATATATATATATATATATATACACGCAGGATAATTATTTACATATGACTATCTGGAATTCATCAGTTAATAGTAATGAATGATCAGGAAGGTCAAGTAATTTGTCCTTGTCTGTGTGTTTAATCCACAATAGAAAATGTTTTCCCTCTGACAATGATGGTGACTATGAGCAAGACACTATGAAGGTGTAACCTGTCACCACACCTGTACTTAAACCAACACTGGGAGCTCATTTTCATTAAGTAATTTACAACATAATTCACCAGGCGAGTTTACATGACGTCATCTTCACTATTAGTGTTTTTAAAGTATTTCATTAAAATTATACAAACATAACTACATTCTAAGAATTTTATTGGGGGCCCTTTTTAAAGTGATTGCATAAAGTGCTATAAACACAATTGTAGCCTTATTTTGTATTACAAATAGTTTTCCCACGTATTGTATTCAATCACTACGTCAACCATTGAGTAATATGGCTGCCACTCACTAAAAATAGTACAGTAAGTTCAAAACTTGAATTAATTTGTTTGTTGAAATAATTTGTTTTTATTTTGTTTCGTTTTGTTTTGGATCTGACTTGAATAACGTCAGCTTTTATATCCTTGCAATATCTTTGTTAATAAAAGATTCCAACTCCACATGCAATTTTAAGGTCAAACTGTCTGTAAATGTAAACAATATCCGTCGTGTCGGAGTGCCTGACATGCATACTCAATCGTAAATGAAATATTTATCATAGTTCGATTCTGGAATTCGACGCAAACTCAGATCGTATTTGGTGTCAGAAGGGTCATAACGTTATTTCATTTTAATATTTATAAACCACCGTTAGGTGACATGATGAATCAGAGCAACAAAGCGACGTTACTTCTTTTCACAAGAGAAACCAGATGTAACGAGATGCTGGTAATGATTGTAGATCTTTACCTAATCTAGAGGCTCAGTATACGGTGAATCCTTCATTGATTTTCCCAAGTGCCTGCCAGCGTTCTGACACTCGGTTCACAGCCGAGGAAAGCGTCCATTCTACGGCAGGACGATGAGAGCGTACCGCTCTGTCTTCCTGCTAAGTCAGTCATAGTACCGCCCACATACACAAATTTCAACTTTCAACTTTGATCTTAATTTTTTACCAAGCTGTAGCAAGCCTAATGACTGAATAAAAGCCATAAAACAGGTCTAATATGCTGATTTAGCATTATGTATTTGGATAACGACTTTGTGGACTTTAAATATACAAAGCACACGTTTTCTACAGGGTATGACAGCAAAACCATACTGACTTTCACGATTTTATAGACCCACCCAAGCATTAATTTATTTTTGCACAATGTCTGATACAAGCTGTTTCTATTTGGACAACCCTGATTAAATTAACACACCTAGTTTTCAGCATCACGTCCAACAAATTCTATTTCTGGATCTGTATAGAGATTCCTGAGGATGATGAAATGCTTCTATCACTGTAACGTTAAGCTCTTGGTAGCTCCAAGGTATTCTGAGTAGGCCTGATTCAAAATAATTCCTAGAAAGACTCTTCCGTGAAGCTTACAGGTGGGGCTGCTTTACTTTCTTTTGCACAAACTATTCTTCAGGTTTGTTCAGTGCGTCAGAGTCAAATTAAAGGCACTGCCAAATGTCTTTGTTTTATTGTAAGGAATAAAATAAATAATGAAGCATTTATAATTCCTCTACACCCTCATATTATGATCTACTATACAAGTATACATTCAGTAAGATTGTTTTGAAATTGCAACTGCACTTCTGATGGATTTTATCATTTTATTTCTAAACACATACGTACATTTGGCAGTATGACATGTTTACGCTATACATTGCTGATATACATAATATGACAGTTTGTTGGTCAAATTTTAACTTTGTTTTAATACATAAATTTTAGCACCAGGTAAATACAAGTGAAAATACTAAATCATAAAAGGAAGAAAACTAATCAAATCTACTATACAAAAAGACTGATACAATGGTTTAATAGAAACGTAGGCACTGTGTGAACCTTCACAGTCTTCTGGTTTGAATTAAAACCCTTTTCTAACTTGTGCAATGATATGTAAACATCCTCATCTCAGGCTAAACATGTTCATGATGTGCTTTGTGAAACTGGAAATACAAAAAAAATGTTTTAATTCTGATTAGCTCAGAGGAAAACAACACACACATATCAATGTTAGTGTAGTGTAGTGTAGAGATAACTGAGTTTGAGAACTGCCATAATGAATAGAGAAAGATCAGTAACTTATTATTTGCATATTTAAATTTGGTATGACATCTTGAATTTGGATATAGCGGCCTTGCATAACACCAACTTTTTTTCCCAACACCTGGTACTGTGTCAATTTAACACTGAGAAACATTCAAATTATTATTTATTTTTTTTAAAGCCAACTCTGTAGAAAATGACATTTAATGATCTTATTCCAAATGAAATACAAAAACCATTATATTATCAACAAATAAATCTGACCTTCCTGAGCAGATAATGACACCATTGGAAATTACAGTGTATACGTGTAGCCTGAAAACAGGCCACGAGAGCTGCAGCCCATTCAAGGCTATGACTTGAATGTTACCGTTCTGACTTTATTTTGTACCGAAGAACCAAGTAGGTGGCGAATCGCAGGATGAAGAAGAAAATCCCCAATACGATGAAGTCCATATAAAGCTTGGCATCTTCTACATCTAATAACTGCAGTACTTCTTCAGGTCTTTGGAACTTGCAAACCCTCCCTGGACATTCAAGCTCGGTTCGGTTCATCCCATAAATGGACAAAATCACCCCCTCAAACCCATACCTGTCAGAAACAGGATCAAACAAACATGAAATGTGATATTTGCTTAGTAAAAGTACATATCAAGTTATAAATAGCATACCGGACATAGGACACGTAGGAACTCCATTGTAGGTATTCTGGAATGGTGTCAAAGTTCACAAAGAACCCCGAGAATAGTAGCACCGGAATGGCTGTAACCGGACCAACAAAAGTGGCCACCTGTGAAGAAAGATTTTACATTAAATGTAAATGTTTTAGTTGCAGTCTAGAGCTCTTCTAATAGGTGTAACATGTACCTGAAGGGATGTGGAGGCAGCACCGACTAGAAGTCCAAGAGATTGGGCTACTAAGGCTGTACAGATGGACAGAGCCAAAAACAGCAAGTAGCGGCTTGCCTCTGGAGGCTGTTCAGTCATCCAGTACACAATACTGCAGTACATGATGGGACAAAGGACCTAAAGGAAGAGTGGACAAAGAGTGGATATCAAATACAGGAATTATAGAAGTCCTTGATTTTCTTTGTCTTAGATCCATTATATTAAACCTTTAACATTGTCCAGATATGCTCAGCATGCATAATCATGCATAACATAGAGTCAGTAAGGCTTAGGCAGCCAGGCACCCACCTGGAATGGAATGTCAGCCATTGTCTTAGCCAGATAGTAAGCCTTCAAGCTGTACCAGTAGTTTAGATGTTCCCTCAAAAACACAGCCATCTCTAGGGGAACTGAAACAGGACAGCGAATCTATGACTCTAAAAACCACTTTCACTTCCTCTGAACGAAAGTAGGACATGGCTTTAGACCAACAACTGTGACTGCTGCATTCATGCCTCTTAATTAACTTACAGGTAAGAACTGTAGGCATCAGTGCTCCAAACATGAGAAACAGCATTGAGAAGAAGAGGAAACCAGTGTTGTTGAAGACTTTGCTGGCGTCGTTGCCAATATTGAGGTACAGCAGGCCTATCAGTACTCCAATGGAGATGTGTGACATTAGCCGCAGATGTGTCAAAACCTAGAGTGAAAAACAGGAAGCATTTTGAACTAGTCTGTAAAAGTAGAACACAAATGAATTTGTTGTGTAAATTGTGTAAATTAATTTAAATTTGAATATATTTGGTCTTTTTTGATGGCAAGGATGCCCCCAAATATGATGAAACAATCTATTTTCATGGGTGAGAAAAACAATGAAGACACCATGTGGGAAAAATTATATTAAAATATAATTATATAAAGTGATTAACAATTAAATGATTAAAAACTTGCACAAAAAACATTAAATGTAAATATATATATATATATACACACACAGAAAAAATATATATTTTAATTACTATTTATTTCCATTTTTAGCATTATTATTTTGCAAAATTTTGGTTCAACTATGCTAAAGTAAATTTTTTATTAGATCAATCAAAATTCAGCAAACAATTATTTTCAGTTTCAGTGTTGGTGAAGTATGAAAGCCCATTTCTGCCACTGAATAAAGGTAATTGCGTTTTTTTTTTTTTTAGCAGATATTCTCACAATTCTGACTTTTTTACAATTTTGAGTTTACATCTCGCAAAATTCTTTTCTAAAAATTGCAAAAAACAAAATGATTTTTTTTCAGAATTGTGTGACATAAACTCGCAATTGCAAGAAATGAAGTCATAATTGCAAGATAAAAGTCACAATTACCTTTTTTATTGTTTAATCAAGTGGCAAAAATGGGCTTCCATAGTATAGTTACTGTGTTATTTGCCTTCTTAAAGCAGTATTGTGTCATTTTGCAAACAAAACTTAATTATGAAAGTTTATGGCTGAGATACCAGATGAGGTAATGAGATAGCAGTGTACCTGGTCTCTGCATATTGTAATAAATGTTCTCTTGAAGAGTATGCAGAACTGAGTCAGTGAGCTTGTTGCAAAAGTATGGCTCTCGACATCGCCTGAATCCTGTAAAAGCAAATGTAGGAAAGGGAAATGAGTCATTAGAAAAATTAAATAAATAAAAAAGATTATATTAAAGCATGAACCATCTGCCCTAGACAGCCTTTACTATTTAAAGCAGGTGTCAGAGACACTGCATGGACTCTTGTGCCAAGTACAGACTTGTAAGTATCTTTTATATAATCATGTCTTTGGCAGTCAACTCTCATCAAAACATTAATTAAGAAGACAGTCACATCATATCACTATATTTTGAGCTGAAAGAGCACAGTTGATCAGTTAGTCTAGCAAACATCCTGACCACAATTTGTGCAAGTAAGCATTACAGATGTTATCCACTTGCATCACTCACTTTGACACATTTTGCAGTGCATGGGGTTACAGTGGTTTTGTCGATACAGTTGCATTTTTGCTCCAATGCACACATGCCACCCTGAACAGCCTCAAACAACACTGGGTTCAAGTCCCCGTACTCTCCTGATGCTACTTCAATGACTAAACACAAAACAGAGGGGAAATGTATGATGCATGATAGACTGGTATATAATATATATATATATATATATATATTTTTTTTTTTTTTTTTTTTTTTTAAAGAAGCCTAAGTAGAAA
>JAUMHE010000126.1:28838-49485 GCA_032359235.1 Enteromius mattozi | reverse complement strand
CATGTTAATGTGTGGTTACTTTAGTTCAACTATTATGTTTTTTATTTGTAGTAAACCCATGTTTAATTTTGATAATTGATAAGTAACCGAGTGCAGAAATGAATGTGAGTAATCTTACCTGATACTGATATTACAATAATCAGTTTTAACAGTTTACGTGATCTGGCTCTTTATTTGTATTAATTTATTTATTTTATATATCAAAATATATTATTAAAATATATATATATTAAAACAATTTATATATATTAAACAATTTAAGATGTTTTCTGTTTAAATATAATTTAAAATGTAAAATATATGTGTAAAATATAGTCTATAAGCTGAATTTTCAGCAGTCAATACTCCAGTTTTCAGTGCATACACCTTCAATCTAATATGTTGATTTAATGAAACATTTCTTATATATAAAAAAAGAAATCTAAATCGTACTGACCCTGAACTTTTGAAGAGTAGTTTAGTTGTCCCTGTATATTAAAAGCAAGCCATTTGGAGGTTATAGGACCTTTTTGAAAAGTGTAAACAATGTGGAGCAATTAGAATAGGATCAACTGATGATATGAATTTGGGGGTTAGCTTGTTTGTTTTTCTGACCAGTGACAAAGAAACCTATTTTCTAATTCTGTTATTGCTGCTATAGTTGATATTTTGACTAGGTGCTGTCAATCAAGTGATCAATTCATTGATTTGCCTTTCCTTACTTTCTTTTTCTTTTCTGCAGGTTTTATGATTTTAGTCACCTGGTTGGGACATTTCGCTTATATCCTAATGATGGAGACTTTCTTAGGTGTGCAGGTGCTGACGGCATGACCATGAATCATTGATCTTCCACTTTCCTCATCCAGGTTACATTTACATTTTCATTCATCTCACTTTACCTTTCCGCTTTTTAAAAATGATTGTGTTTTATTATAGTCATTTTTTGCACCATTTGGTGATTTTAGCTGCATAGAAATTACGGTTTAAGCAGTAAAATAATGCTGATACTGGAGCAAGCCATGCATATTATTGGTGAATATCACTGATAAATGTCAAGTAATAATTTAACAGACTTTTTTTTTTCTCCTTTGGACTGTGCACATTTTTATTTAATTTTTAAGCAAATATTGCTAAAGCCTTGTAGAAGTTAGATGACCATAGATGAAGTAGTTTGAACATTTCACAGACAAGCTTAGCATTGTCCTATACTAAAAGGTATGTTTGAGCTTGTCCTAATTTAACTAAGGCCTAATCCTGGCTTAACCTTAAGCCTTTTCTTTGAAACTATAACTTCAAACTGTTAGCCACAGTACATTTATATTTATGCATTTGGCCAAACACAGCAGTTTGTACATATTTTACAAGGTGGCTAATTTGTACGAATTCATATGACTTCACATGTGCAAATATTTTACGACTTGCAAAATACGTATGAATTTGTACGAATGACCTACAACTAACCCCGCCCCAAACCTACCCATCAGGTTAACCTCCCTAAACCTTACCCATCAAATAGTACAAAATCATATGAGCGAGACCGCAGGAATAAGTACAAATTAGCCACCTATTTTTGCTTCCGTTCGAGCGGCATTTTGAACCAACTGAATATGAGAAATGAAAGCCATAGTATAGCGAGTTATAAAAATGAAGCCAAGATGTTACAAAGGCATGGATAGTTGTTTTAGGATTTCCCCTGGATAAAAAGAGCTTAACTTTACTGAGAAGACGAAGTTGGTAAAAACATGACTTCACAACAGCTAAACTCTGTTTGTCAAACTTTAAACTGGAGTCAAACAATATACTCAAATTCCTGACACACTGTGAGGTACATGAGATGAGGAAGCCAAAATCAAAAGCCCATTTGCATCAGCTCATGCATTCCCTGGGTACTGAACTCATGACCTTGGCATTTCTAATGCCATGCAAGACTGTTTGAGCTACAAGAATACTTTGAGATTGCTACAGCATATTTCCTGAATATTCCTCCTTATCTAGAGTGTATGTAAACAGTAGAGCATGGTGCTAGCAACAACAAGGTCATGGGTTCAATTCCCAGGGAATGCATGCACTGAATTATATACCTATTTACCTGTGCAATGTTAGTCACTTCAGGTGAAAGTGTCTACCAAATGCATAAATGTATAGTATAAAAATGTATAAGTAAACTAGTTTTTCCTTCTGGCTTTGCTGTACTGTCTGAGGTCAGTGTTGCCCTTATGAGTGCTGTTCTTGGCTGTTCTGAAAAGTGCTGTTTACAGCGTTCTCTGAAATACAATGCCATCTCAGCAGTGGCTGCAACATCCCGGCCTTGTGTGTGTGTCTGTGTGTGTGTGTGTTAACTGATACCCTCCTAGATTCAGCCATTACACCCCAAACAACAAGGCTTCAACATAACCAACAAAGAGCTAGACAGAGAATGTAAAAGATCCTCAGCTCTTTTTTCCTCAAGATGCTAAAAGTATATGAGAGCCTCACTGCAGCAGTCTCAGACAGACTGATGTCCTTACACAAGGAGAAAGACGTCTGCAGCTGAGGCATTTAACGTCTGCTGATAGTGAGAGGTAGTCTGATATGTCTGACATGCTGATCCATTACCACAGGTCATGACATCCTTTGACCAACCGCCTCCCACCTTTCTGCATTTTCTAAGGTATTTGGTACGTGAGTTCCTCACTTTTATAAAACAAAAGAAAAAATAATACTAAAATACCCTGTTTCCTCAAGTTAAGCAGTGCAGTATTTTGATTCTTGGAGCAAAGGTCTGTCTAATATGTGTTGCCATGAGGCAGATAGATGAACAGATGGGAGCAGTTATTTATAGACCCCATTATCACAGTCCATCAGACACTCATTTATGCCACATGCGATAAAATAATGCAAAAATGCCCCCGTCTCCGACCCTAAGCCGTAGCTAAACCTTAGATGCATTTTTATAGGCTTCTTCACCTTTTACATTTGAAGGCTATGACTACGCAACTAGATCTGTTTACACTGGTTGGCGCCGGCCGCTGCTTGTGCCCGTGTTGTTGCTGTGTATTGTATGCTGTATCTCTAGGGACAGTGAGAGATGCTGAAATGCCTCCCTGACATTTACTGAAGGATCATACTCTGGGAGGATATGCTCTGCTTTTGTCAAACGAGGTTAAAACCCATTGACATTTCGCAGGCCGCTGGATACCATCTGTGGCGGTGGTCTCTTGCTGGTCTCTCTCTCTTTCCACTCAGGGTTAAAGACACAGTGACATTTGCTCGGCATGTCAAACACTTGCCTTTCGCCCCTTACGTCACGCCCATTTCAAACATCTGTGGTATATGAAGCAAGAATCAGCCTAATCTTGTTTATTTCACAGTGTTTGCTGGAGAGCTTTGGTTTTTTCACTGCCACAAGCACAAAGATGTAATTGGGAGCAAGTTAGATGGAGATCTCTCTTCCCAGGAGTATCTGGCTCAAACAAAGCTGAGAGAGCCATATTTCATCTTTTCCTGTCAGGTCAGCGGTTCCCGAACACCTAAATCTATCCACAGACTTGTAAAACAGGCTTTCTGTCTTTGTTTAATCTAAACGCCTCAAACTGTGTGAATCATTCAAGCCAGAATGAAGCATTCTCATGTGAATATGATCAGTAAACATTAGTCTAACACAGTCATTCCCAACCAGTGGTACGTCTGTCCCAGGGGGTACTTAGAAAGATTTTGCTAAACAGAAATTAAGACTTAAATTTTTTTCAATGTTTTATATTTATGGTCCTATATATTAATTAACGGAGGACCCAGGAGGAGCTGGGTGGGTGAGGAAAAGGACATACTGTATAGCTGCCATCGCAGCCTGGAACCGGATAAGTGGAGGAGGATTGATGGATGGATTAAAAAACCCTTTATCATACACATTATAAAAGCAGTGTTTAAATACATTTGACTTTTCTTGTATAATATCATTAGTACAATGTTAGTATAATGTCTGAATAGTGTCACCCAGTTTCACTGGAAATGAATACATAAGCAGTCCAACCTGGTGTCATAAAAATGTATATCTGTGCAATTTTTTTGGAGAATAATTCAAATATTCAATGTAGTGTGACCAAGAAAACTTTTGGTTTATTGAAAGTCATTTCGTCATTATTGTGATCATTTTATTGGCTTTTTATTAGGGATTTGAGGTTACAATAGGAATAGAATTATTTCTACAGTTGTATTACAAAAATAAAACCAAATAAAAGTTTCAAATGTTATATATTTATGTGGATTAAACCCACTTGAAATTACTACTGTTAAAAAGTTTGGGGGTCAGTAAGATTTTTGAAGGCATTTATTTAATAAAAAAATACATACCGGAGAGGTCTGATGCGTCCCATCCAGGAGCCAGACGTGCAGGTTCCATAGATCGGGACGTGGGTGCCAGATTGTGCCCATCCCCTGAGAAAGGAGGTCCTTCCTCACTGGGATTTTCCAGGGAGGGCCTGCCGAGAGGAGCATTAGGTCGGTAAACCAAGTCCGGGAGGGCCAATACGCTGCTACCAGCAGGACCTGCTCCTTGTCCTCCCTGATCTTACGCAGGGTCTGTGCAAGGAGGCTCACTGGGGGAAAAGCGTTTGACTCCACAGGAGCAGATGGCGGGTGAGTTGTGACATGCGACAGGAGTGTAGACCCCCCTGGTGGTTGATGTACGCTACAGTCGCAGTATTCTCCGTACGGACCAGCACGTGCTTGTCGGAAACGATCGGAAGCAACGCAGGGCGAGAAGCACGGCCAACAACTCCAGGCCTCGGCTGCCCCGCCACCTCTGTCTGCTTGTGAACTGCCGAGTACTGCGGTGGCTGCCTGGCCGCAGCGTGGTAAGCCCCGCCGGCGAGAGCAGACGGGAGCTCACACGCTTAGGAGGGCAAACACGTCTGATCCAGCCAGCGGGGCACGCCCAGCCTGGAGGACCGCCGCGCAGCCCTTGGCTGCCCCGCCATCGAGGGTGGCAAGGGGTGAGGAGCCAGGGCGTGAGTGATCCGGGGGCCCGCCGCGACCTGATCAGCTCCTCGTGCACCTCCGGGAAGAAAGGCATCGGGGGGAAACGCAGGGATGGCGCGGTCCCTGCCCCAGAAACCAATCATCCAGCCTCGAAAGACCGGGCGGGGGCACCATGGATACCCCCAATCCGATCCCCTCGGCGGCTCGGAGGAGCATAGCCGACAGTTCGGCATCCGGCTCGGCCAGGCAGCGACCGCGGAGAGTCAATGTCCTGGCAAGACGTCCACCTTACCAGCCGACTCTCCCTCTGATGCTGCAATAGACATCTCATCCTACTGGGGTGCACCGGAGGAGACACTCAGCCCGCTTGTGCGGGGAAGTAATTTGCTCTGGCAACACTATGGGCCACGCGACGGGGCAGAAGTCCGCAGGGTAATCTGTTTCCCAGACACGTGAGGCAGTGATCATGTCCGTCCAGAGAGGTGAGGAAACTACCGCACCCGGAAGCGCACGGCTGGATAGACATTCCGGAGAACGCCTTACCAGCCGTGAGAAATTGCTCTTTTTCCCGGATTGCCCAGGTAGGACCTCTCGCGGCACTGCAGTGCACTCAGTAGGTCTCCACTCCCTGGAGTGCAAAAAGCTGGTATGCTCACGGCCTTTAAAAAGGCCACCAGCCCGCAGGACCTGCTGACAGCCGCCCAGTCATTCGCTGTCAGAAGGAGAGAGAGCATGAACTCGCAGGAACTCTTTTCATAAGAATCTCTTCAGCACTCTCCATCAGCAACTCCACCTCAGTAGTGGCGAGGCTCCAAAGCGAAAGTCTGCAGGTGCACTTCATCCGCGCCCTCTTATACTCACTTAGTGATGAGGTTTAGCTGGATGCAATCAGTGCACGCCAATGTTCATTGGCCTTTTCTTAAAGCTCAAAGGTGATTGGTCTCTCATGCGAGTTCCCGTATGTAACATCGGAGTGACTCGACTGAAGGGGAACTATTTTTTAAACCTATACATGCAACTATACATATATTATAAATAATTGACTGTACATACACATAACCTAAGACAGATATTTAGTTGGAAACTGATGAATAAGATGTTTAAAAAAACAGCATTATTTGAAATAAATTTGCATGTAACCATGTAAAATTCTTTACTATCGATTTTAATCAGTTTAATTCATCCTTACCGAATAAAATAATTACTGACCCCAAACTTTTAAACTACTAGATACTGATACTTCAGGTTAAAAAGTTGAAGTGATGCCTCACTGATGGGGCTGTAGTAGCACAGATAAGAAGTTGAAAACACTGATCTTGCACATATTTGACAGTTCCACACATGCACTATTTCTTTGGAACATTTTAGCCAAGATGTTAAAAGGCTTGTCTAATATTTTAACCAATTAAAAGTGAACAACGCCTATGCACCACTGGTTACTTGTTACAGTCCTAAACGGTTGCTTGGGCATATGCGTGTTTGATTTGATGTAAATGTTTTGCCCTGTGGTGAATCTAGCTGTACACAGGAGGCCTGGCATCCTGCAGATGTGTAAGCAGGATTAAACAGTGTTTGCAGAATTATGGGGCTGTTCCCTGCCCTGAGAATCCTGCGGAGAGAAAGAGAGAAGCCCATAGAAGAGCTTGGTACTGTCACTCTAGTGTGGTGATGAATGGGAGCAGAGCACTGTTTAATTGATCTACAAGCTGTGCTGGGCAGCGGGGAGGCCTGTGCCTTCAGGCAGAGCGACACTGTAAATGTAACGCTTGCATGCATGAGTCCTTGAAGCCACTGCTCATCTGCTCTTCATTCTCTAGTCCCTGATTCTCTCATGTTCTCCTCCTCATGTTAAAAATAGGTTTTCAGAGGACTTAAAAGTGAGGGCTTTTTAGCTTAATGCTTTCACTTAATTAATTTAAATAAATACTAAACTTGAAATGTCAAGTTAACATAACAAATCCACTTTCAGTCTAACAATTGCCAATTTAGATTAAGAACCTCTCTGAAGATTGAATAAAAGGGTTCTATTCAAATTGTTCTCCTAATTTACATGGTTTCAATATTTTCAGTGTGCTTTATCTTGCTTATACCACAAACAATATAAATTCTTGGGGGGGGGGGGTCTGACTTCACAAAATAATGGGCCTATGTTGCCAAATGTGCTGACAAAATCAACAACAGCTTAAAAAATTGGTCAAATGTTCTAAATAAAGCAACCTCATTAATTACTTGTGTCCCAGTGCATGCTGGGAAGAGGGGCGAATATGACCACAAAACCATTTTTTACTTTTATTACTTGTTTCCTCATTGCAGTGCCTACTTGATTGGGCATTATATTTAACAGTTAATGCTGTTATTTTAAATGAAATATGCATTAATCCAACCTGCTATGCTTGTTTTTAAGAAAATTATATTATATTGTAATAACACTGAATTTAATAGAAATTCTTAATAGCGGAGTATAGCAAACAAAGCAACCAACAGTAATTAACATCTTTGGTTGTATTTTCAATGGTAATTAATTGATCTTTTTTCAATATTTTTTTTCCTTCATTTTCTTTTCTTTGTATTATTGCAGTGCTCTCTTCCTCCCGTCTCAGTCCATGCTCTCCTTTTCCCCTGCTCCCCTCTTATTACAGAAGGATTTTAGGAGCCAGCAACAAACCTCTTTTAGAGGAGTAGATCAATACATAGACAGCCCTCACATCTGCTCATTTCTCTGATAAAGCCTCACCACTGCCATCAGCTCTCACACACAATGCACACCTCATATCAACTTCTAATGCCCACTGGTGTCCTATTTTAATGATCTACATCCACTATACACCACTGAGGAGCTGAAGTAGTTGCACAACTTTTGATGCAATCTCGATATGACTTGTTTCCCAGTAAAAATATCTAAATATGCTAAAAACAAAATATGTTTACTTGAGAAGCAAGATAATAAAATGTACTTTTTCCACTGAAAACTGAATTTTATTAAATTATACAGTATGTTTCATATTTGCCTATATTTGGATTTCTATCATGATAACTCTCAGAAGATTTTAGCATGGCAATAGATATGACAATGCCAATGTATTTGATACTGGCGGTAGGTTATTGCTGCTGCAAGCAAGTACAGGAACTTGCTGCTGCACATATAGCATATAAAATAATAGCAGATCTATACAGGTGGAGTTAGGTAAGGTGGAGGGTTTCAAAATGCTTAAGTGAATGCTAGCCAGCCATTTAAAGGGGTCATATGATGTTGCTAAAAATGTGTTGCACCATGTTTGCATTTGTGATCAGAGAAATGACAAACAAAAAGCACTACCCTTCACTGCTTAAAACTCACATTTGTAAGTCGCAGGTTCTTTTAATAAGAAAACATTACGTATTTAAAGGTTGTGAGTCAGAAGCACCAGACACAGCTAGGCTGCTGCTAGGTTCAGGAAATAGTCCTCTGTAAATGCGCTGAACACACACTAATATTTGTGTTGAACTGAATATTTGTGTTGAACTTAATCATTGATTTATAGTTGTGTCCACTTTTGGAAGCACAAAGAAAGTAGTTTCACTTTCACAACAACACACAGCATGTCCAGCAATAGCTCCGGCCTCTTTATTTGCGTAAACATTTGTTGTGGACCCATCAAAATAAAATGTTAGAAGGTATTAAGCTGAGTACAGACTACTAATACTCTAACTGCTAGTTGACATGTAGTTGCTGTTAGTAGAATGTCTAAAGTGGACTATCAAAATAAATTGTTACCAAACATGCTTCTAAAACAATGCAGAAGCAGTGCATGTGTATGTCAGCAGGCAATAATCATTACAGCGAATTCTCCCTTCTAAGCAGCAGCTCTGCAAAGTAAATGGTTGAATTTTCAGTTAATAGTGAGCTAAAGATTCCCAGGACATACCTGAGCATCTGGATTTTGATGTTAATCGTGATATTCTTGAAGAAAATTCATGCAGTCGAGGGGTTTTCAGAGGCCTGACGAAAGGCTGAGGCTGGGAGCAGATGGCGGGACTGTGCTAAGCTCACGCTGCATTTTGCATTGGGCAGCAGTTTGAGTTCAGTGGTGTGGCAGGAATTCCTTAGAGCCTGGGTCTCATCTGCTCTTATCAGTCGCCTGCAGTTGGGGAACGAGGTTAAAGACAGAGTTACAACACAAGGCATAAGGCGTAAAGCTTCAGGGGCAAGGTTGAGCTGTGCTCGAGAGAGAGAGAGGGGCGAGAGAAAAATATTCCCCAAGAAAAGTCTGATAAATGCAGTGTGCATTTGAGTAGTCCGTCATGTTGGGGCCATCTGCACACGCCGTGAGTCTTACATTCATCACCCAAGTCATTTTTAAATGGAAATGTTCAGGGCAATAAATGGATTTCTTGCCCCTGACATCCCAATTTAAGCACAGTGCTGAACTGGAAGGTTTACATTTATACAAAAAAAAAAAAAAAGAAGCAAATGTTGATTTTTGAATGGATTCTTAATCCTTTAATGCTAAAATTCCAGCCGATGTTGGGGATACTTTAAAATGAAAATGGTGTGGATACAATTATAAAGTGTAATGTGTAAGCTAGTCTCAAATGGAGACATTACGTCATTAATTGGTCGAAAGAGAAGTCACGCCCTCCCAGGAACTCCAGAAGGGAGACACTTGTCCCATGAGCACCGTTATCTTTATGGCAGGGGTGACGATATGCTATTAACTTCATGTATGCCTTTTCACGTAATGCCGACTGTGCTCTTTTACCCTTTTACCTGTAAATGAATATTGTCATTATTTAGTCATGACATCAGTATTTTGTTGAAATTTTGAAGATTATCCTATATAGTCGCTCTGTTCAGCAATGACTGTGTACTGTGATTAGTGATGTACAGAGAGATGGATCCTCTGTCACTAAAACAGCTCCAAAACAAAGGTTGCAAATCAAAACAGTGTTGTGAAAATTGTCTTTTGTTTATCAGTACAGAGACTGCTTGGACCCACAGTATTTCACCTGTACTGCTGTATTTTACCTTTGCTTTTGCCCCCAGGATATATTTTCCTTGACTTCCCTCTGTAGTGTAGACAGTAACTGAGCACCTTTGTTTTTGTGGAAGCATTAAACTTGTTAGTGGGCAGCGAGGCATGGAAAGATATATGCTCTACCAACTCTCTCTCTCTTTTGCTCTCTCCCTCTCTCTCTCCTCTTTGTTCTATAATCATTCAGACACATAGATGGGGCCGACCGGCTTGTTGGTCGATGCTATTGCTGTAAATATTTATAAAGCATGAGTTCTGAGATCAACACAAATCAAGGAGAGACAGAAAGACAGGGAAAGGCAGTTTTTGGAGTTGGGTATTAATATTTTAAGTTTGTCCTGCTGCCGTTGACATCGCTTTGTTTCAAACCATGGTGAAAGTGGATGCTGTATATTAATAAGATCATGCACTAATAATGTGGATAATGTATACGGCTGCTGCAAATCTCAACGCCCCCAAAGTTTTGAACGGTAGTGTATTTGTATTCATGTTTGCATTACTCAACTAGCTTTGTGACAAACCAATCCACCCCATCAATGTTTACACCACTCACAAACATCTAATTAACAGCATTTGGGAAATATTTATTTGTATCTTGTTTGGGAATAGGCATGTCTGGATGCGCAATACTGTGTTGCATTATCATTTGATTGGTAACTATGCTGTTTTATATAATTGTTTGCCTTTCTCCAGTGATCTGTCATCAGTGTTGTGGGCTGAGATTGATGACATTCTGCAGGCTCTGTGAAGCCCATTGTGCGATCATTAGGATATTACTTGCCGCATGTCGTCATGCTACATTTGCCAAATTACATTGATGTCTTAATGAGAGAGAGGAAGGCTGAATCCTTAGTGAGCCAGGCTATAGAAGCCCTGCAGTTACAACATGGCTTGTACTGTAATGTATCATTTCCCTTTGTTCTCCTCACAGTTTTTTGTCTCTTTCTGTTTCTCTCTCTCACACATATTCTTCATTTCTTTCTCATCTTTTTTTTCCTTCTCGTGCACACTCGCACACACAGACATGCCATTTGACTCCTACATCACATAACAGACAGCTTGTGCAAGGCCCTCAATTCGGCCAGAGAGCCTGAGCAATTACTCACTCAGAAAGCCAGGCCTTCACTCAGCCCCGCAGCTACACAGCCAGACCAGTTATCACTCGTTTTGTGCTGTTTGTGGAAACTCCTTTGGCTCAATTGTCATGATTTTTCATACGTCTGCTCTAAAAGGCTGTGAACTGAGAGGAACGAAGAAGGGAGGACCAGCAGTACAATAAATAAAAAAAAAACCTGCTCATGAATCCGTGGTGTGAAAGAGACAGATTGAGCGAAGCAAGATGAAGAGAGGGATTGAGATTGTGGGTAAAAGGGGGAAAAAAGCATGAGGGAGCAGACAAGTAAAGAAACACAAGATAGACTGAGATGAGAAGGAAAGAAAGAGCAAGAGTGAGATGATCTGCCCTGGGATGTAAATGCTGACAGATTGGCTGTAAGAGTCTGCAGCGTCCAGCTGGAAGATGGCCACACTGGGAAATCTCACACCGCTTCAAACTGCCCGTCAGTACGGCGCTCATCACAGCAGGCCTGTATGAGGAACTTCTGCTGAACACAAAGTGACAAAAGTTCAGAAGTCCTCATTAAAGAACCAGTTCACCTAAAAATCTTTCACTTCCCCCTATGCTGCTCCAAAAATGTACGACTTCATTTCTCCCTTTGTCAAGAAAGACTGAAGAATGTACTGGTCACTCTTCTCTGTGCAGTCTTATTTGGATGGGACTAGTTTTTCAGGGGGTTGTTAGAGAAATGTGTGTTTCACAGGCTACTTTGCGATTATTCCTGTCTGAATTTACCACATCTGTGTTTTTCTCACACAACCTCTCTAATTCCAGAGCAAATTAATAATACAGTTTTTCGGCAAACTCAGTGATCCTCTGAGAAAACTAATCCAATCCGAATGTCTGTGATCTGTGAAAAAAAAAAAAAAACTAAATAAAAAACAATAATAAAATTAAGATTTAGATCATGTAAACTGTTAAGATTGGCTACTGTAATATCAGCGTCAGGTAATTTTATGAACATTTCTTCACCTTAATTACTGTGATCGAAGAGACCCTCACACCTCTGTAATAAACACGGAGATGTAAGTCCCGCCTGAATTGGTATATGACAATCACAGTAGTAACTAGTCCTGTCCAAATAGGGCTGGAGTATCATTTTAAGTCAGAAAATACCTATGTGTACTAAACAGACCAAAATTAAAGTTCACAGAAAACCTCTAGCTCTCCTTGTCACAAGAAAATGTATGAGAGAAGTAGCTGATTTGATCCAATTCACAATCGGTCTGAATGATTTGTTCATAAATCAGGCTGTTAAAACATGTAAAGATTAAGTGAATAACAACAAAATTTCAGTCTGTTCATAAATTAAAATTATATTTGACTTCAGAAAACTTGGAATAAAGGACCCAAGTACTCAAAACTATTTTATGATACTTTGTGTTCTTACAGTCTGCAAAGACCCGCCTCCTTAGTTACTGTTGCTTCATCTGACAAGCCATTGCACTCTCACAATGCACATTATTTTCTCACGCAGTGAAAAATACATTGCAAAGCAAAGAGGTCACTAAAAGCCTGCCGAATTATAAGAGCAGGTTACTCAGTGTCAGTGTCATTTAAAAAAAATCAAACAATAAAGTCTATTTTGTGGCTCTTTAATGTTTCATGACAGATTTCTGTAGCGCCTCAGTTCATGTGAAACAAAGTTCAAAAAATAAACATGAATGAACATCAGAAGTTGTCTTTTATCCGTGGAAAGATGTCAAAGTTCAAGTTCAAGTCTACCGACATGATCTACTGTTATATCTGCTCTGTTTGTTGAAAGATTTGGCATTATTATTGGTCAGGTCGCATGTCAGTCAAACTCCAGACAAAGGGTGAATTGATATTTTCCCAATCTACAGTAATTGTCACGAATGTCAGCTGGAAGTGCTATCGGGCTCCGCCAGAGGGCACTCCAGCCCGGACTATGTGTACTTTGTGTCTGCTTCTCTGTGCTCCATTCTCCGTAAAAGGACTTGTATTATGAACTTGTTGTCTCCACCCACCTTGTCTGTCGCCATAGTGATTCATTCATTCCCCCTCCTCTTAGCCTTGCTTTCATGTGTATAAAAGTCCCGTGAGTTTCCTGTGAATCGCTCGTCATTGTGTTGGATGTACCCGTGTCTTCCCCTTTGCCAGCCCTCCGTGTTTCCCTGTTCCCCGATCTCGACCTCGCCTGCCTTGGATTAACGCTCTCGTCTTCGCCCCCTGGATTACGTTTGCCCATTGTCTGACCCCCGCTACGAACTCTGGATTATTCTATTGCCTTTGCCTCTGATGTCCCTGTTTGCCGCTATCGACCCTGCTTACCTGTACTGTGTGTTTGTTGAATAAATGTCTGCTTATGGATCCGCACGCCTCCCGTCTCCCTCGTTACAGTAATCATGAATGCATCTCTGTTTGTTTGATTGTTTGTTTGTTTGTTTCTTTCTTTCTTTCACTGTTTTTAATTTTGGACGAAAATTTTAACAAAATATCAGGTTAATCTAGTCAGATGTCTTTCTGGTTATATATGCAAGACTTTACTAATCACTTACGCCCAGTTTACATTAGTGTGTTTTAGTTTTAAAACGGCGTTTTAGAATGAAAACGATCTGCGTTTACACTCGTATTTATTTCCGCTGTGTTTCAGAAATGATTTCCGTTTACACTACACAACCTAAAACTCAAGTCACATGACCATTCATGCACGTACAACCATAGATACAGTATGTATATGTAAATTCCCTATTATTTAAATCCCAGCCATGTCTGTGTGCTTGGAACGATTGAATGGGGAATCTACCAATGGATATCTATGGATACAAAACAAGCATGATGTTATTGTTTGCACGTTCATCAAGAATATGCGGAGAGAATGTGGGTAGCCACGTCATCGTTTTCTAAAGTCTCTGTTTTGCTCCATTCACACAGAAACACAACCCTGGCATTTTCAAACTAAAACAGGGTCTGCAGCATTTTCCAAGTCTCCATTTTCAACCTAGAAAACGCAGATTAATGTAAACGATAGGCGGAACTGTAGCAGCTTTAAACCTAAAATGCACTACTGTAAATGGGGTCTTAGTCTGCTAAGTTCCACCCATTTCTTACAACGGAATGCAAGCTTTTATGCCTCCATCCAATTAACAACAGATGAATAGAATCCCCGCCCTACTTTTTATTTTGTTTTTGTTAGTTTTTTTTGTTCTGTTTCACTTGGACACAGTATGGAAGAAAAAAAAACGTCATACTGGGGAGTAAATGATGGTAGAATTTTAATTTTTGGGCCTCTATCCCTCTACAGAACTACCCATTGCTTCTAATTCTATTAGCTAGACTGTTTTGTTTAACACTGTACTTCTAAAGTGGGTCTGTAATTGAGAAGACCCCCACTGAGCATGCTCAGTGGAAACGTCCTCTTTTAATGAAGCCCATTATGCATTAAGCACTTGTGGATCTTGATTGGAGTGCAGGATTTAAAAGTGAGATTCAAAAATAGCTTTAAAGACTCATCAAAAGTCAAAAATCATTAGAGCAGAAAATCAACACAAGCATGCAGTGACCAACATTTGGACGATGCACCTAGTGAAAACATCAAGCGGCTTTAGGTAACATTAACTTATTTTCCTGCTTCTTGTTTAAGTCAATGTTATGCTCTGGGTAATCCCAAAATTAAGATCTCTCAGAGTCTCAGAGCATCAATTAGAGATGGGTACATGGAAGCACAGCCAATCGGGGCTTCCTGTTGCTTTCTGATGAAGGTCTACAACTAAAATATCAAAGAAAGACAGTTTTGTGTGTGCTGTGCTGCATATTTCATAGATATTTCTTTACAACTGTTTCCTTCATGCTTGTATCAGAGTGTTTGAAAATCAATGTATGCTTTTATGTATGTACTTAAGAGTTTTTTTGATCACACTGAAGTCAGATACAGATAGCCTCTGGTCTGAGTCTCTGTGCCTCAGTCTGCTTTCATGGGTGCCGGTATAAAGACAGAAACTGGCACCGCACCAGGTTTGATGCTGTTTTGCCGCCTACACTGCGACTCTCTCCTCTTTTGTGTCAGAGGGGGGAGTAGAGATAAAACAGAAAGCATTAGTTGAGGGAATGTTGTTTTAGAAGTTTATTGATTAAAAAATTAGAAATAAATCCAGGAATTTATAAAGATCTTTCCCTTCACCCCAGCTCACAATAGTGAATCTGAGATGCCTCTTAACATGCCAATACATATTTCTAACCTCAAAAGTGTTTTTTTCTTCCTTTATTTCTGCCTTTGAGAGGTTCAAGTTGATAAGAAGTCAGGACAGGGGTGTCATGGACCTTGAATTATATATTATATTAAATTATATTATTTAGTGCTGTCAAATGATTAATCATAATTAATCGCATCCAAAATAAAAGTTTTTGTTTACATAATATATGTATGAACTGTGTATATTTATCATGTGTATATATAAATACACACACATACAGTATTTATTTTGAAAACATTGACACACACACACACATATATATATATATATATATATATATATATATACATTTATATTTTTATATTTTATATCACAGCCTATATAAATATATTTAATATATAAACATAACAAATTTTTCTTAAATATATACATGCATGTGTCTGTATTTACGTATACATAATTAATGTACACAGTGTACACACATATATTATGTAAACAAAACACTTTTATTTAGTATGTGATTAATCCCCATTAATCAATTGACAGCATTAATTATATTATGTTATATTATTCACATTCTGACATTTTTATACATTATAATTAAGAAGTCATTCATGTTTTATTCATTTATTTTGAAGAAGAAATTAATACTTTTATTTAGCATGGATGCAAAAAAATAATCAAAGTGAAAGTAAAGACATTTATAAGATTTTGTTTTCTGAGAGATTCTTTTGAAAACTTAATGTTAAATTAAACTTAACAGGAATAAATTACATTATAAAAATACATATATAAAATAATGAAACACTTGTTTTAAATGGTAAAAATATTTAATATCATTACAGTTTTTTGAATTATGGATTATCAGATGTACAGTATATTTTTTGGATGTTACTTCCAACTTGACTCAGAAATTGGAGGGGGCACATAGGCATGACACTTCTGTCCTGAATGTTGAGTTTCAGCAGTTGCTCTTAGCAGGCAGCAGCTAATAGCACAGAACGAAATGAGAGAATCCAGAAGTTCACATTTGAATGCAATCAAAATGTTTTTCTGAGAATGATGATTCTAACTCGCTCCACTGCCTCACCCACTTAAGAAATCCATCATATTAAGTTTTATCAGTGACACTTCATTTGCCGAAGCCATAAAATCAAAGATGTGTGTTAACCATTGATCATTATCATCAATCAATGGCTTTTATTAATTAAAACGGGACATGAACTGGCCCTCTGTGGGTCATAGCAGGAATTGCTGCCCTGAGCTGTTGCTTAGAGGCACAAAAGCGGCAGGCTCTTTTAGCAGGTGTCACTGAAATAGATGATCTCACTAAATAGAGACTTCATTAGCACTCTACCGAGAAGCAGGGGGAGGCGCTCGGTGTAAACTTAATCTCAGATGGAATGGATGTGTTTTAAGTGTCCACACCTTGCCAATCTGTCTGAATCGCTGGAGGCTGGATAACCTTTGGTCCTGTTAAAACTTAATGATGTGTCTGCTGCAGCGCAGAGTGCCCACCTCCCGATAATTAGCACATGCACAGGAAAATTAACTGCTTCAGTTTTGAATTTAAAATGGATTGATATCATTGCAGGGTTATTGTGCAATGAGTGCATAGAGGGAGAACAACTGTTCATAGCTGTTCAGAACATTGCAAACTGACATTCACCTAATCTGTAGCATGGCATAGATTTATTCCACTATAAGACTTCAAGTTAAGGGTTAGTTTAGGGTTAGTTGCCACAGCCATATCACCCTGCAGCCCAAGCCTGGTTGCCCACTGAAGCTAAGCAGGGTTGAGCCTGGTCAGTACCTGGATGGGAGACCTCCTGGGAAAACTAGGTTGCTGTTGGTAGAGGTGTTAGAGAGGCCAGCAGAGGCTGCTCACCTTGTGGTCTGTGTGGGTCCTATTGCCCCAGTATAGTGACGGGGAGACTATACTGTCAAAAAGAGTACCGTCTTTCGGATGAGACATTAAATCGAGGTCCTGACTCTCTGTGGTCATTAAAAATTCCATGACACACTCATCGTAAAGAGTAGTGGTGTAACCCTGGTGTCCTGGCCAAATTTCCCACTGGCCCTTGTCTATCATGGCATCCCCATCCATTGATTGGCTGTATCTCTCTCTGTTCTCCACCTGTGTGTGGTGAGCGCACTGGCCCTGTTGTCCTGTGGCTGCCGTCGCATGGATGCTGCACACTGGTGGTGGTTTGAGGAGAGACAAACCTGTAAGATCTTTATTCTTCTTCAGGACACAAATTAAGATATTTTTTATGAAATCCAAGACCTTTCTGACCCTGCATAGACATCAACACAACTGAAACGTTTTATGGCCCAGAAGCGTAGTAAGGACATCATTAAAATAGTCCATGTGACATAAAGGGTTCAACCATAATATTATGAAGCTATGAGAATACTTTTTATGTGCAAAGAAGAAGAATAACAATTTTATTCAATGATTCTCTTCCAGGTCAGTGGAAGTAGTTATTTTTTGTTATTTGGATCCCAGATAGCACACATACGTCTGCAAGATGTCTGATAAAGATCTCTTGATCTGGAAAGCATCTGCTGTGTACAAACGTCTGGCAGACATCTTTCAGATGCCAGTTTTACATACATTCTAAATCATAAACATCTTAAAGACATCTAATAGACTAGATGTCTATTTGACATCTAAAAGGAGATGTCCTATAGACGCATTGCATATGAGCAAGCAACCTAAATGATACATCTTGCAGATGTAAATGCAGATGGCAAATAGACATCTCCTAGATGTACAGTATGTGTTCTATCAGGGATTTGTTGTTTATGCAGTCATATTCTCGTAGCTTCATAACATTATAGGTCAACAGCTGATGTCACATTAACTATTTTAACAATGTCCTTGCATTTCTGGGCCTGGGAACATTTTAGTTGTGTTTCTGTTGATGCAGGGTCATGAAGTTCACTGAACTTTCAAAAATATCTTAAGCCCCGTTTACACTAGTGCGTTTTCCTTTTAAAATGCTCCAGCGTTTTCAAGGCGTTTTTATGCATTAAAACACACAATATTGCCAGCTTCTAAAATATCAATATTATTAATATTTTATTTTATTATTTACATATACACTGCTTTATAAATAAATAAATATAAATCAATACACAAAAAAATCTGTAGAAAAATAGAAAATGTTCTAACATGAGATTATCCATTTAGTGCATTTTTATTTTGCAATTTACCTATAGGTTTTTTTTAAATGTCGTTTTAAAAAGATCTTTCAAAAGAAGGCTTTGAAAAGAATTTTTAATGTCACTTTTTGAAGTAATCTGGCTTTGGGTACAGGCTGAACTTCTAGTCGGCATTTCTCTTCAGATGCTATCGTGCTGTGTTTCATCTCATAAGCATTAGCACTGTTGCTAATAGCACTGTAACATTTTATGGGTATAATTTTGGAATTGGTTACAGTGAAGCACAGTATAACTGACATGCCTATAATGCAGAAATGTGGAAAAGTACTATACTGACCCTACAAAATGAGAAGTTAAAGCGTATCTGTTGAATGCAGATAGCGTATTTCACGCTAGCAACATGTGGATTAGTGTAGTTGGGCTCCCTGGTGAGAAGACTGGTGCAGTCTTTCTCGCATCTAAATCTCAAGGTGTTTCTGGTGTCGAAATGTGTGTAGAAGCCCCACTGAGTTTTCTCAAGTGCTCTACCGCAACAAGCATAATTAGATTGAATCGTTTGGCTACTCAGACGAAATTGAGCGCCTCGCCTTCAGCCAGCACTGGCCAGCGGTTCCGCACCTGAAATGACGTTCTTTTGAAGTACAGCGTGAATGAGACCCATTAAAATGCATTTAACCTAGCCTGGAATTCTCCAAAGATCCTTTCCTCTTATTTTCCGGGCCCCGCAGATTTGCAGAGGTTGATGTACACCGCTCAGTGAAAGGTGGGCGGTCTTTCGCTCACTTAATCACTCCGTTCGCGAACGACACAAACTCATATTCTGGTGTGCAAATTGCTCATGTTTGGAGTTTACTACAAAATGGCCACTTTGCTAGAAATGAAATACGGCCTGGTGTCTCAGAGGTGATTTATATGGCACTGATGGCTGCGCGTGCAGCGGCGAGAGTGTGGGGGAGGATCCACCAGCTGCTGATAGATCACGTGACCGGCCCTCGTTTCTGTCTCCAAGAGATGGCACCTGATGAATTACTGTTATGCAATTTTATACCACACAACGGGAGAGTGACTGCCCTTCACATGAATTTAAAGTGCTTCACCTCCTCTACTGAGTTGAACTGAAGTGAAAAGGAGCACATTGCAGTCAATTTTCATGAACTGCCTTCAGAATTGTAGCGCAGCAGCGTGCCTGTCATGCGGTGGTGTGTGAGAGGCTGAAAATAATACGAGTTCTTGTGGATGGATGTTCAAAACCAGAACAGTTCCTCCACAGCTCAGACACACTCATGCAGCATTTATTTGGAGAGGATTGTCTACTGCACTGTTGTGATTGCTCTGTCTGCCAGATTAGGACGAAGAGCTTTCCTGTATTACAGCTGATACAAAATTTATCTCACCGCCGGTGACCTTCTGTTTATTTATACAGCCATTGTACAAGGGAACAGCTGCTGTTTTGGCAAGTTCTGTCATTGTTCCTAACTTGGGTGTCACTTGGTTTTAAAAAGTAGTCGAGAACAGTTGTGAGGCGGGACAGATGTGCTGGTTGTGACATCAGAAATGTTTAGCTCATGAATATTCATTAGATTATACACAATTTAATAGTTGAGGCTTCTATTTCAGTGATTTAAATTAATAAAAAGTTCCTGAGATCAGATATCTGATCTGTAGCAGACGATTTGCTCTTGTTCAGGTCAAAACTGGATTGTAAAAAAAAATATTTAGTATACAGCAAGCAACAGTAGATAGATAGATAGATAGATAGATAGATAGATAGATAGATAGGGTTAGGGAATGTTAAGTAATACTGATTAATTTAAAGTTGTTTTAATGTAATTTCCTGTTCTGATTAATTTTAACATACAGGACATTACTGTAAAATGTCTGTAGTACATTAAATACATTTTCTATTTATTTATTTATTTTACTTTTTTCTGAACTGAAGTTACAGAGTGATTTGAAGAAGCAATCATTCTTGCTGAGGAAAATGAACTTAATTTTATTTTTCTTAAAGTATATATTTAAATATTTTATTGAAATATTAATGGAATCTTTCTGTGACTGTAAGTCTCAAGATTTTGTAGGTCAGTGGATAAATGCATAATTAGCAGCTTGATATTAAATATGAGATTGTGGTTGAGAATGAGAATGAGGAGATGTTTTTTCACCTTGTGTCATGAATGAGGGGCGTAGGCGTTCGGGTTCAAATGCAGATAGTTTATTAGAGGCTCAGGGTAAACAGACAGGATCGAATCACCGGCAAACAG
>JAUMHE010000126.1:15159-28738 GCA_032359235.1 Enteromius mattozi | reverse complement strand
CTAGACAATGAATTGCTATGGTAACAGATGAGCGAGGCGGAGACATGAATGAACACACGTGACAACATAGAAACATGGATGAGAGTCTGGGATGACAACAAAACGAGTTCACGAGAGTGAGTCCCGGCATGAAAACCGGGGAAAACACACATAAATACTCCGAGAGAGCTGGGCTGACACGTCCAGCTGAACATAACACCTTGCATGCATGTAAACTGATTGTAGAAGACAAAACAATATTAAGAGCCTTAAAAATGCCATAACAGGGGTACTTTAACCTCAACACTGTAGCTGTTAGTACAGTATATTTGGAGCAGGGACACATTTATTTGCATTTGGTTTCTTTCGAATAGATTGTGAGATGCAGAATAGCTGATTCCAGCCATGGATATTGATAACAGTCTTTATAACAATACAAAAACTAAATGGAAAACCTCAACAATTGTAGATGTTTCTTCTGCATTAGATGCATTCCCGCTGCAAGCTATTTCATATTTCATATTTCGAGCAGTGGGGACAAAATCGGCAGTGGCAAAAAAGTATGACTCCTTTGGTTGCTACAGGGAGAAAGCCGGGCTCGAATCTGCATGAGCCTGGGCAAGATGGGATCAATAAAAGAGCAATGAGCATTCATAGTACACTGGCTTTCTCAACAGTTTTTCAGATTTTACTGAGGGAAATGTCATTGGGGAGACAGTGCATTGATACCAGGTTATTAAATGGCGAAGAAAGTAAAAATAGATCATTTTAATGAAAAAGAAGATGGAGACAATGCAAGGCACAGACATTAAGTATTTCATCAGGCTGTTTTACATCGGGAGGAAGTGTAATGGATCAGACTGCTTTACAGTCTGGATGACATCTTAACTATGATCAAACAGTAGGGTATCTGGCTCTTTACCCCCTGGGAACAAGCTGGTGGAAGAGCATGTTCTCTGTTGTCTAGTGAAAATGGTGATCTGCCGAGTCGAGATAGGAGGTTAATGAAGCAAAATAATTCATGCACATTTCAGATTACGACTCAATCTTTTTGTACTTGAGGAAAGGCCTGATGCCAACAGATCTGTGTGCTTTAATATAGGATTCTACTGGAAAAGGTTTCATCGATACCTCAAAATGCCGAAAACACTTCACTTAGCATGAGTGAACAGACTGGTGTTGCAGATCATTCGTGTTGTGAAGCATAGATCGGTGAGATCTATAAGGCCCGGTGCATTTCAAACCAGAGAGCGAGCTGGTCTAACCCTGCTGGTCTCTAGGTAAAACGGCCTATTGTCTGGAACTGGGATAACAAGACAGCAAGAAAAGCATTTGAAAATCAATATAGAATAAAAACTGCCTCTTAGAACCCTGAAAGTATGTCCAGGAGCTACCTCGTTTCCAATTCACCCTGCTGCAGCAAAACCTGTCTGTTCTGACTTGTTCTTTGCTCTGACTATCTTTCTTTTCCCCCTTCCTCAGTGTTGAAGGCCCAGGGGCCCGAGTGGTCCAATCTTGATTCGGAACGCACTCTTATTTGTAAAGATTCCTGACAGCTTCACGCGTCTCGCCAGCAAAGTGCTGGAAATGAAGCGCACTGATGATGTACAGAGACAGTCTTTCACGGGCCCTCAGTCTTTGTTTCTGTCACTCGTTCTCTCTCCTGACACTTTTGCATGCGCTCAGTCTTACCTGTCAGCTCACAGCACAAAAGTTGTTCTCATCACTGTAGTCGGCCACACCGAAGATGCAGCATCTGCACTCTTGGTGGAGGAACGCTGATTGATGTTCCACAGTACCACCATCATTTCCTATTTAGCTCCATAGCTGCCTCTGTGTAACCCCTGCATATATTACACATCACGCTGCAGCAGCATATCTGACTTTGCAGAGTGTGGGTTATTCGCTGTATATAACCACACATGATTATATGGATTTTCTTTAAAAGTTTCCCTTTTAAATGTCAATGGAATTTCTCCTGGGGCTCTTGGTCCTTCAAATGACACAAAAACACAATGATATTAGTTGGAAGTTGGTGGTGTTAAAGCCTAAATAGTGCTCTAGGCACACTTTGTTTTGCTCATTATATTTTTAATATAAATTTTAATATCAAATTTTGTACCAGTTAGGTTCGTTATTTTACCTGTAAATCTGGGGTTATGTACACTTTTTTTTTTTTAACTTTTATTTTATTCAGCAAAGACACATTGAATTGAAAAGTTTACCTTTTAAAGGCATTTAAAATGTTACAAAAATATCTATTTCTAATAAATTCTGTGCTTTTGAACTTGGTATACTTCAAAGAAGCCTGATAAAATTGTCCTGATTTTGATAAAAATATTAAGCAGCACAATTGTTTTCAACATAATAATAATAATAAAATGAAATGTTTCTTAACAAGCAAGTCAACATATTAGAATGATTTATGAAGGATCATGTGACTCTGAAGACTGAGTAATGATGCTGAAAACATTTTGTTAAATATTATGAAATATAATGAAATTGTAATAATATGTTACAGTATGTTACGGGTTTGCTGTATTTTTAATCACATACTGTAAATGCAGCCTCTGTGAGCTTCTTTTAAAAACATTTTAAGACATCCCACTGACCCTAAACTTTTGAATGTTGGTGTACATTAAAAGGCATTTTGTCCACCTCATACTGAAAGACTAATGCAGAGCTTGCAGTATGAAAGGGCTTTGTAGTCAGCCTTTGTTGCATTTAAGATTAGTGCTCTTTGCTGGGATTCCTGTACGATGTGGATTAGGAGTTACAAGTATCCTGTTTATGAAGGGATTTGAAGAATTAGGGATGAAACAGAATGGTATACACGCAATGCAAATGTGCCCATTTCCCTCTCTAGCACAAATACATATGTAAATGAATGCAGTTCTGTAGAAGCCTCTTGTTATATCTATTTGCATGATATAAAGTGTGCTTGTGAAACTTGCTGCATGTCGAAAGAAGGTTAAAAAGAGGTTTTACAGTGCTGCTTTTGAGAAAGCAGCTATTATTCAGTTGTCTTCTCATAAAGGTTTCATTTGCAGTAAGACGTACCACAACAATACGCAGCCACAAATGGAGATTATTGATTCAGTCAATTGCCATAAAATCACATCCATTTCCTGCCTATTCAGCAGTCAGCTGCATAGAGTGTGGTGAATGAAATATCCACACAAGCCCATTACTGAGCCAAAATCCGACTGGAAAAAAAGAGCACATCAGGCCATCAAGAAGAAAATAATCTAATATCTGCCTGCAATTGAAAATTCCTCCATTCAGCGAAATGTCCCTTTTTAAATTTGAGGCCTGACTAGATAGATTAACAGAGCATATTATAGTGGTAATTTGTGTGGAGAGTAAAAGCTTTACCTAGACCTATTACCAAGACAAATAGGAAGGCTGATGCATTTTGTGGGAGAGGATGGTGGGGCTGGGGTGGGGGAGCAACTTGGCAGCCGGAAAAGACAGAGAAATCAAACTGCAAATAGCATTTCTTGAGCAAACAGGACTTAAAAGCCCGCCGAGTCCACCTTTGTTGATGGCCGATGATATTTTCTCTATGCAAATATGTATTATGGAGAAGTATGTACTCTGTGTCATTTCAACAGCATGCCGACTGGAGTGTGTAATTACTTTGTTTAAGAAGGGAGCTACCATAAGTGTATCAAGCCATTATTTTTCCTCATTCCATACTTTATTCTTCTGTTTTTATGATGGTTAACCATGGGCAAAACATTTTAGTGCTCGGCGACGAGGGAGGCGAGGAATATGTTCACTCTAGCATTATCACCATAAAGCTCCATTTACTTTCATGAGATCCAGTGTGACAACGCGGGGCCGGACGCAGGTCGTTATAATTATATGATACATAGATGATTCCACTCAGGCTGAGAATTGCCAGCAACAGCAAAGCTGGAGAGCATGACACCCACTAGAATGAGATCATTAAATGAGATGTATTCTGGGAGGGAAACCATCTGTCTAGTGCACACTGGCTGGCTGTTTCTTCCTCCATTACCAAGGATGGGTCGTTGCCACCTAGCAAGTCTGCAGCCACTTAACATGCCAATGACTGTGTGGCCTGGGCGTACCTTTGGCATGTCTGATTTAGATGTTCAATTTGAACCAATTGTTTCTCTTTTTGACACTTCTTTTATGTGGTATCCATTGCTAATGTTAGGAGAATGATTTAGTTCTTGAGAAAAAAAGCCAAGAAACTATAGCCCTAAGAATAATTAATAGCCTGTGTTTGGGGGTGCTTCCAAAATGTCCCACAAATTTGTCATCTTCTTTTAAAGAGAAGATTATTCCATGCTTTTCTCTGCTTTGTAATAATAGAAAAGCTGTAACTATTTCTTCCTCTGATTGTACCTTTAATGGGTTAGTTTTTTTTTTTTAAATTCTGAAATTGTTTCATCCATGTCATTCCAAACCTGTATGATGTTTGTAATCTGAGAAATTTCTGTCTCTCCATTGAAAGTCCATTCCATCAAAACTATGATGCTTCAAACTGTTAATAAAGACGTTGTATATACTGTATATAAAAACAAAATCCTTATGAAACATGTTGTTTAATACAAGTCTTAGTTTGCCACCCACGGAATGGCAATGGTTGGGAATGCAGTTCATCTGAGGTCTAATGGCATTTCTGAATACATTAAAATTAAATTGACATGAATTGTAAATGTGTATGAATTGTAAAGTGACAAAAGTGTAACTGTACTGAATTGATACAAACAGTTTGTGGAACACAAAAATCTTGAAGAATTTTTCCGTCCAAAGTCACAAAGTTCCCCCTCGATAGAAACAAAGTCTCTTTCAAGGAGAGTCTGTTCACTCAGTGAATATTTTTGCAATGCCTCCAGGCAGCTATTCTGAACATCCAAGACCATGTCCTGTCTAAATGAATAGAGGAAACCTGAAATCTTGAAAAACTGCATTGCTGAGCTTGTAATTACATTACATGAACTGCCCATAAAATGCTTTTCGTTATGCTCAAATAGAGTTAGAAAGAGTTAGTTAGAGTTAGAAGTGTCATGATTCTATGGGAAATGGAGCTTCCAATGTCAGCTGCAGTGATGCAGTGACTTTATCAATCAGTCATGGCTCTTTTATTTAGAAAGTAGGACATTCTTAAACCGTGCCCCTTTAACCATGCAACTGCAATTTAGATTGGGTCCAATCAACCACTGATGTATATCCAAATCCAAAACAATATAAAAAAAATTGTTCTGATGCTACTTTCTGTTGTGACTGAAAAATAAACATTGGTTATCTGTATAGTTTTTTTAATCTGTGTACACCTAATAGCAGCGCACCAAGCATTTAACAAGCCACGCCACAACCATGATTACTGAACTGTGAAAATCACAACGTTTTTCTTGTAGTAAATGGACTGAAAGGAACCATCAAGTAACCCTCTTTTGGAAACAGTTTCTGTGGATGCCCAAGTCTAGACTGGAGATGGATTCTCACGATCAAACATTTTCATTGTTGCAAGATGAATTGTAAGATGAAACTCTTTGACCACAGAGTATCGTGTTCAGTCTGGCAGAAGAGACATGGGTCCTGGAGTTAATGCGGGACACCAGGCATTGATCAGTCTGTCTGAGCCTGGGACTGCTGCCCAAGCACAGGCTATCACTTTAGGTATTGGTTGCATCAGGGAGAGATAGTGAGTAGCTTCCTGTTTTCTTCCAGGTTGTCTTGCATTGATTTCTGTTTCTCTCCTCCTCTTGATATTGTTGCGGGATTGAAGGCTGACGCCTCCTTTCTGTGTTTGAATGTGATATCTCATGCTCGCTTAGCACAAAGGGCATGAGAGGGGGATGCTTTCCAGCAGCATCAGGGTCATCTTCAAACAGTCACCTTCACCGCAGCATTTGGCTGTATTGTTTATATCCGCACATACCCTCCATACACAACCACAGGCATTGATCTGCTGTCAATACCAAGGAAGGCACTCAGTCCTGAACACGCTGCCATCTGATTCCCTGTGTCTTTCTCTCTCTATCTCCCCCATTACTGCACCATCAGTCTCCTGTGACCTCTGCTTATGTCGCTGGCTTTTTTTTTTTTATCATCTGTTAAGCCCCAAATCCTAGATGCTGTACTGAAAATCACAAGAAGAGCTGCATCTGCGCTTAATGAAATGACATTTGAAGTGGATATTCCACAAAATCATATTCCAGTCGCAGTAACTACACAACGGATATTTGTACAATCAATCTTCCATGCTACATGGCTGTACGCAGAGCTTGAAGTGGGAAAATATTATTTCAATATTTATACTACAGACAGACATACATACATACATGGGTCCAAGACGTCAAGATGTCTGCATCAAAAGATCCTCACAAAAGTGATTTTATGCCCATAGAAAGACATTAAATGTAAGTAAGGTTTCAAATAGATTTAGTTGAAATAATGTTACATTGTCATTCAGTGTAACAATATTTCTGTAAAAATTCAAATGCTTATTCTGACTTGTACATATTCAAACATATAAAGAATAAGGAAGCATATTACATTTTATTGTGTTTTGAATAATTAATAAAATAGTGGCAAATGTAAAAAAAAAAAAAAAATTAATAATTGGTATTTGGGGTACAATCAATTAATCCTTTTATGTGTCATAAATAGATTTTTGTTGTAAATAAGCCTGACAAGACAATCTAAATTATGAATCTATTTAATTTTTCCTACCAAGTTTAAGTTGCTATCTTAAGTATTTGCTATCTTTAAATTAAATGTATTATTGGTCTTTTCGACCACCTTGCATTTTAAGATATCCGCATCAGCCATCAAAAATTAATATCGATTGACATTATAGTTTAATATATAGGACCCTATTCATTACCTCCAGTATGTGAATGGATAGAATTTCCCTAGATTAAGCTACAATATATGCACCAGCTTTAGCGATAAAAGTTAAATCTCGGGCTTGTGTGACTAACAGTCTTTCTCTAGTGGGAGCAAGAGGGCAGGCTGTCTTGTCAAGCAAGAACAGAAGAGAGTGTCGACACTTTATGAGAGCTGGCGGTATCTAAGAATAATTACCTGTACTGAACAGAGTAGCCCAGAATCGCTGGTATTCTGTTCTTGTGAGTACCATCCCACTTCATGCACTGGCTGTACATCAGTAGACACATGTTGTTGCATAAGCAGGCGAAGTATATCTTTTCTTTCCCCAAGCATGTTTTCGTTGGAAAATTTATTGCCGTCAGGCATATGCCACAAGTCTCCCATCAGTGTAGCAGTTGTGCCCATTGAGATCATTTAGTGATGATGAATTCATTAACGTCGTGGTAATTGTTGTATGAACAGATACAATGACAATTATGAAATGAATTTGTTGTGCCATGTTCGCAAGTGGGTATTTTTCCAGATCTCTTGGGGATGTCAGGTAATTGCCGCTTTACTTAGCTGCCTGGTGTAATCGGTGCCACAGCTCACAGTATATTCATAAAGGGCTGATTTGCTCTGAGCTTATGAGTGCTGCTATTTTTGTACTGACACAGGTTTCCACAATTACCATTTGGTATGTTAGAACTAGTCAACTGGACCGAATTGGAGAGAGAGAGAGAAAAAAAAAACATTACTGTGACAAACCATTTCAGTATTTTTGGCTTGTTTTTAGTACAAATATCTTTAAAACAAGTTTCATTAACTTGAAGGAAAGTTGCATATGATAATGCTTGTTTACAGAGAGAATATAATATAAGAATGTGTGTTGAATTAAGAGCCCCACTGGCAAATTGTTGTACTGAGGTTTATGCTTGAAACAAGTGGAAAAAAAATTGCCAGTGGGATAAAAACAATGATTTACTTACTGTTCTCTGAAACAAGTTATTATCTTACACTGTTCTTATAATCTTACACAATAAAACGGGATAGTGTAGACAGTCAAGGTAATGAGAAGCAGTGGGGTTTTGTATCCCCCCCAAAAGGAGGTTATTTGCTGAATTCTTACTTACAAAATAGATAAATACATGAACATGAAATATAAAGTTGAGTTGTTGGTTATATATAAATGATATATAAATATTGGACAACTAAATCATACTGTGATTGACCAATCAGAATCTGGTATTTGATAGTTGTGCAATCTGTCTTGTTTTATAAATGTTTAGATATGTTTACTGGCAAACCGAATAAAATAGCCTAGAGATGAGATAAATATTTCCTGCAGTACGTTGATTCCATAGATTCACTTTATTTATTTCCTTCTGATGAAGAGAAGTGAAAGATCATAATATAAGTGCTATTTGAATCGGGTTGTGAAATTATATGTGCCACTGTAGTGCACACAGTTGATCATCTTGCATATTGAGTTCTTCTAAGTGCTTTTACTCTCCAGTCAATTCATTTTATTGACTCACACATATGTGCTGTATTCATAGCTCTTCATTTTAAGAGCAGACACACTGAGCTTGAAAAGACATGCAGTTGGAGCTCTTTTATCTTTAATATAGTTATTTTCTCACTTCCTGTCACTTGATATATTCCTCTCTGTCACATCCTCGACTGTCCGACTTAGTGTGCTGCTTAGGTTACAACACGACAACTAGAGCCTATTCAGAAAGCTCCTTGATTTGCATATTTACAGAATTTCTCCACTCTTGGTACTGGACTCTTTGTTAGCTGCCGGCAATATAGAAAGGTTTTTATTAGATTATGTGCAGAAGCTTTTTATCCAATGCAATTTACAGTACACTTGATAGGGAGCACAGCCCCAGGAGTAACCTGGGGTTAAGTGCATTGCACATGGGCACAATGGCAATACAGAAACCCAACCACTCCACACATAACGTATCACTTTCTCTTCAGTTTCAACCTGGGTTTCTAGCTCTGGTCTTTACCCACACTTCATTACCATTCATTGAAGAGAATTCTAGTGGCATTACCCTACAGCACTGACCCAGGATATTGTACACTTAGAAAGCCGATAGATTAAGGTTGTTTTAGTGTTTTAGACAACCTAGGCTATTTGGAAATATGTGCCTCTACATACATTTCTGCAGCCTCATAAATATTAAAAACCCCGTACCTTACTGCATGTTTTGCCGGAGTTTCAAAGTGAAATGTCACGGTTGTATTAGAATCGTGCAGGTACGTATTGCAGTGTTTTAATAATGCTGCTCAAGGTATGTTTTGTAGCCGTTCAGTGAGTGTCGCTAAAGATTAATGCTCTATCATGTTGTAAATATCCCCTACACCAAACCCAAACTTAAACCTACACAATAGTGTTAACAAAAGCAAAAGTAATTTGAAAACATATTCCAAAAAATGTTCTTGTAAATCATACCTTCTCTTCAGGAACTCGAGCCGCATCAACAAGACGCTATGGGGAACACCTCCAGCGTGACGGCTCTGAATCATGTGTAAAATCAGCCAATGAATTGTTGGGAGGTCATAGGCGGGTGACGTCACTGGCCAGGAAGCATAAAAGCACATGGAATGCTGTCGGCTTCAGCTTTCTGTCATTCAGCGAATCGCTCTGTGTTGTGTGTTTGTCAGAGAAAAGTGTCTCCATCAAAAAATAAAAAGAAAAAAAAGAAAAATGTAAAAATCAAAAGAAAAGAAAAGGGGCAAAGGCGACTCTCGATATAGAGTGTGTGTGCCTCCGTGCAAGCGTTATATCCTGCCAGATGACACACACACTCTTTGTGTAGTCTGCCTGGGAGCGAAGCACGCCGATGCAGCTCTTCAAGAAAATGAGGAGAGCTGCAGACATTGTGAGCGCATGCCGCTTCGCGTGCTTCCAGACGAGAAGGGAAGCGCATTCTGCTACTTCCCCTCATCAGGGCGGTGCAGCGCTGCTCCTCTCCTCATCTGAGGATGAAGAGATGGAGAGCGCAGAGGAGAGCGCGGTCTCCTCACTGCCCCAATATGAGGAGCTCTTGGAGGTGGTAACTCGAGTCGTAGCCAAGTTAAACATCGACTGGCCAGCCGAGGTTAAAACTGAGCCGCGCCGGAGTAAATTAGATGAAAGATTCCTGCGGGTGCGGCCACCACCTTCAAGAAGGAGCCTGCCTTTCTTTCCCGATCTCCATGCCGAGGTGGCGAGATTGTGGAAGATAAATGAGTGTGGTTATAAGACGATGCCACGGGTTGAGCAGACGCTCACGAGCTATCTCTCTCCCGAATCGGCTTCGTCTTTAAAGGATCCGTCCCTGCCCTCCGAGCCGTTAAGAACAACATCTTTGCTGGTGGGCAGGGGGTACTCGGCAGCAGGTCAGACTGGTGCGTGTCAGCACACGATGGCAGGGCGAGGGCGAGCAAGTGAGCTCTGATAACATCAAAGAGCTCAGAAGAACTGCTGACCTCTCACTACGTGCCACCAAAGAGACCGCCCGTGCTATTGGCAGGTCAATGGCAGCTATGGTGACCGCTGAGAGGAATCTATGGCTGACTCTGTCGGATGTAAAAGAAAAGGGTAGAGTCTGCCTGATGGACGCCCCGCTTTCGCCTCAGGGTCTGTTCGGCGATGCTGTCAAATACGGTCGTCGACAGACACCAAGAGGCACGAGAGCAAGCAGCGCCGTTTCAGTGGTTTCTTCCTTGCCACTCTCCAGTTCGTGAGGCTGCTAGGCGGGAGTAGCCTCACCCTCGCTCCTCATATCGGGAGACACAAAAACAGAGTGTTGCCACTAGAGCCCCTCCCCAACATCAACAGCAGGGGAGCTGGCGGCGCTCTGTAGCAGGGCCTTCTAAGAAAAGGAAAGACCTGAGGGTCATCCTCCAGGAAAAGAAGGCCCTGCAGAGAAGGAAGAAGCCCTGATATGAGTACTTCAGGGCTTCAAAGGGCAGCCCCCTCCGGGAAACAGCGGGGTCCACCACATTACACGATGCCTGTACGTACCTGGTGCCCTCAGGAGACCACCTCACTAACCCTGCTGGTGTTACACGGCGTGGGCATCTCCAGCGAACGCCACTCTCAGTTTCCCCAGCCAGTATCGTAGCGGGGCTGAGAAGTTCGCCACTGGGCTCTCGCGAGGGACCGGCCGCAGCGCCACCTGCGGGTGGGCTGGGTCAAGACATTCAGCTCGTCCCTCCAGTTCCATCAGAGACCAGCCTCGAGAGACCAGCCCCATAGTAGACTATTTTGCAGCGTGGAAACTACTGACAAATGGGTCCTGCACACTGTAAAAAGGGGATACAGAATCCAGTTTGGACTGCCTCTGTCACGATTCGCGGGCGTCCTGCCCACAGTAGTGGGTACAGAGCAGGCTCTGGTGATGAAACAGGAAGTAGAAACTCTTCTGAGGAAGGAGGCCATCGAGGTGGTCCCTCCTCACGAGAAGGAGTGTGGGTTCTACAGCCGCTACTTCATAGTTCCAAAGAAGGATGGGGTGCTGAGGCCCATTTTAGATCTCAGGCTATTGAACCGCTCAGTAATGAAGCTGAAGTTCAGAATGCTCACTGTCAAGCAGGTCGTGTCACAAATCAGGTCAGAGGACTGGTTTGTCATAATAGATCTAAAAGATGTGTACTTTCACGTATCGATCCATCCTCCTCACAGTAAGTTCCTGAGGTTTGCTTTTGGGGGCAAAGCGTACCAATATCGGGTTCTCCCCTTCGCCTTGCACTCTCGCCCCGTACGTTTACGAAGTGCATGGATGCCGCGCTGGCTCCTCTGCACCTCCGCATACTCAATTATATTAACGACTGGCTGATCCTAGCGCAGTCGGTGAGCGAAGAGAGGAGACATCGAGACTGAACGCCAAGAAAAGTGTGCTTTCTCCAGGACAGAGAACCACTTATCTAGGCGTGGTGTGGGATTCGACCATGATGCAGGCTCGTATGACACCTGCTCTGATCGAGTCAATCCTCACTGCAGTCGCAAGAGTAAAAGAAGGCCGGTCACTCACTGTCAAGCAGTTTCAGAGATTGCTGGGTCTGATGCTGGGTCTAGTATGGTTCTCGGACCTGATGGACCTCCTAGACGGCCCTCCATGGGAAATTCTGATCAGTAGGGATCTCCTCCCACAGCGGGGGGGCACCATCGTGCACCCTCGCCCGGAGTTGTGGAAACTGAGGGTGTGGCCCCTGAGGGGGCACAGCTCTTAGCCACAGGTCTTTCAGCCAAGGTTGTCGAGACCATCCTCCAATCCAGAGCTCCATCTACAAGGAAACTATATGCCCTGAAATGGAAATTGTTCACTTCCGGATGTAGAGAACACCAGCAGGATCCAGTTAACTGCCCAGTCGGTACAGTGCTGGAATTCCTACAGGCTAGATTCTCTACTGGGGTCGCCCACTCCACCCTGAAGGTTTACGTGGCGGCAATATCGGCTTACCACGCCTCTCTCGGTGGACACACAGTTGGTAAAGAACCCCTGGTTTTCCGTTTCCTCCACGGTGCGCTGAGGTTGAGGCCACCAGTGCGTTCCTGGGTTCCGACCTGGGACCTGGCTGTCGTGTTAGAGGCCCTCTGTGGGCCGCCCTTTGAGTCCATAGAGGAGATCTCTGATCGTCTGTTGACAATCAAGACCACACTATTGCTAGCATTGTGTTTTCTGAGGAGAGTAGGTGACCTTCAGGCCCTCTCAGTGGCCCCTTCCCATCTCGACTTCCTGTACGAGAAGGTGTGACTTCCTGTCACACCTCAGCCAGTAGTACTACAGGCCTTCAATCCTCCTCCCTTTAGGGAGCCTGGTCAGCAGAAGCTAAATTGCATGTGTCCAGTGCGAGCACTGGATGCGTACGTCCACAGAGCTGCCATGTGGAGAAAGTCCGAGCAGTTGCTCGTATGCTTCGGTCCCCCCAAGAAAGGGTTACCTGCGACCAAGCAGACTTTAAGCCGTTGGATAGTGGATGCCATAAACATGTCTTATGAGTCGTCTCGTCTCCCGCTGAGGCTAGGAGTCAGAGCACACTCGACACGAGGTGTGGCGGCCTCTAAGGCCCTGCTAGCAGGGGTCTCTATGGCCGACATATGTAACGCTGCGGGTTGGTCCACCCCCCATACGTTTGTCAGCTTTTACGGACTAGATTTGCGAGCCACTCCAGGCTCTTCTGTTCTCTCGTCATAGCTATGCACAAACACACACTAGACAGGGATTTGAAAGTCTGGGGGCGTATGCATCTCGTTCCCCATAGTGTCTTGTCGACACGGCTCGAGTTCCTGAAGAGGAACGTCTCAAGGTTACGCATGTAACCCTAGTTCCTCGAAGGAACGAGACACCACGTCTCGTAGCCACACTTCCGGCATCCCTGCCGGCGCTCGCTTCATGACAGGAGTTCAAGCCGGCAGCATTCCACGTGCTTTTATGCTTCCTGGTCAGTGACGTCACCCGCCTATGATGTCCCAACAATTCACTGGCTGATTTTACACACGATTCAGAGCCGTCACGCTGGAGGCGTTCCCCATAGCGTCTTGTCGACGCGGCGTCTCATTCCTTCGAGGAACTAGGGTTGCATGCGTAACCCAAGACGTTTTGTGTGAAAAGGAATAAAAGTTGTGGGAGTTTTACTGCCTCTAGACTTCATTTCAACTGGAAACTGCAGAGATTTGTACACTCAACAAAAATATAAACGCAACACCTTTGTTTCTGCTCCGATTTTTCATGAGATGGACTTAAAGATCTAA
>JAUMHE010000126.1:0-15059 GCA_032359235.1 Enteromius mattozi | reverse complement strand
CCTTTTGAAAACAGCTGACGGAGATTTACCGCTAATCAAAGAACCGGCTTTACTGACGAGATGCGCATAATATATCGCTCGATATATATCGCCCAGCCCTACTGGCAGGTACCATTAACTGAATCCGCTAAGGTTAAAACTGCCTTTTCCACCCCCAGTGGCCATTGGCAGTACGGGACCCTTCCCTTCGGCCTTCACGGGGCTCCAGCAAGCTTCCAGCGCATGATGGACATTCTTCTCCGACCCCACCAAGCATATGCAGCCGCGTTCTTGGACGATGTGGTAATCCACTTCAAGGCATGGGAGGACCATCTGGACTGTCTGCGGAGGGTGCTGTCCGAGCTTCTTAGGGCTGGGCTCACCGCCAACCCCCGCAAATGCCATCTTGTCCTCTCAGAAGCCAAGTACCTGGGTTACCAAGTTGGCCAAGGATTAATTCGCCCCCAGGAAAAGAAAGTGGAGGCGATCCGGGGAGCAGCGACACAACAGACCAAGACCCAGGTACGAGCTGCAGCTCATCAGGCCCCAGCTACATAAGCCGCGTGTGCAGCCACAGAGGGTGAGAACCTTCTCCATGCCATTCCTCTCCTTCTGCCCTTAGACAGTAGCCTGTGACCGACCAGCCTCACCCTCACAGGAAGACTTTTCTCACCCGCACCAGGAAGAGCCCACGGGCACAGCGAGCACCAGAGGACTGACTACCTTCTCACTTACCTTACTATTGTAAATAAAATCCACCCTCCGGGGCTTCCACTGCATATCCTTGTTACAAGGGGATAGGGATGATCACTATGATTTAGAAATTACAATACACGATACGTGAATCGTTACACCCCTAGGCGTTACTATTTCATATATATAAATATACACTGTGCACTAAAACATATGTAGCATTGACTATTGAGTGCTTTAAGAATCCAACTTTCCATGCTTAAATTAAGTGTATCATCCAAGTATTTGAAGTGCACTTGTTCTAGTTGGGATTTTCAGTGTGAACACAGTATTTGCACTATTTATGCGAAAGAATAATATTTCAATTATGCACCTTGGGACATAGTCTTTTTTTCTTGAACATTTTTTAAATGCATTTTTGCTTCAAATGAAAGTTTGTTACTACTGTCCGGAACCTGACCCCACACACTTTAACAACTGAGGTCTTTGTTGAGCAGGGATAGAGCATTTGGGAAAAGCTGTGCAGGTGTTTGTTGGTTTTGCTTTGGATGGCTGTAAAACGTTTTGCAGAGAGCAAAGCAATGGAGAGAGAAGCCCTCAGACAGTAGCCCGTGACCGACCAGCCTCACCCTCACAGGAAGACTTTTCTCACCCGCACCAGGAAGAACCCACGGGCACAGCGAGCACCGGAGCACCGACTGCCTTCTCACTTACCTTACTATTGTAAATAAAATCCACCCTCCGGGGCTTCCACTGCATATCCTTGTTGTGTGATTGTTCCCCTTGCGACATTACATATCATCAGATATGTACTGAGTATTTATGCATTTTTAACATTAAAACTTTAGCAGCGTCCATCCAGTCTGTATCGTACACAACTGCTGCCAGTTAAGCTGCGTGGCTTGTGAAGTTGAACATCATACATTCACAGCAGTGCATACAGTTCAAAATGTATGCAATATGTCAGCACATAAAACAAGTCTTACCTTATGTTGCTCCAAATGTAGCTTTGCGCTCAGTAGTGTTAAATAATTGGCAAAAACAAAACCGTAAAACATTATTATTGAATACAAAAATAAATACAAGCTGTTTGCATTTGCACCAAAAATATCACAAGTGCAAAGTGACATTTGTTAACAGTTTTCAGGATTTCATAAATATGTGTGTCTTGAAAAATGATCATCTTACCAGTCATGAAACATTTTAACATGAACAGAATTGTAAAAACGCACCATAGGCAGAGCTCTAGCACTCTTTAAATAAATAAACAAATGTAATAAATAAACCCTGTAATTGCAGAATAGAAGCACAGGTGAAGAAATACATTACCCATAATCTCTTTAGATCTACCAATCACTTTGCTAGTCCACAAAACTACCATATTACCAAAACCGCTCGGGTGCTCTTCTCAACAAGCCAAGTGCAATTTGAATGGCAAAACTTGTAAAAACATCTACAAATTTGGAATACCACACGTGAATTATATTTATTACTTTTATGGAAATGACACCATCTATCATCACATTTGTGTTTCATGAATGAAAACAAAACATTTGGAGCAACATAAGGGTGAGTAAATGACAGCACTTTTATTTGGTTGTTTTAGGCGTTACTAGGGGTGTAATAATTCGCGTATCATACGATTCCATTTTCCAAATCATTTTCCAAAAAATTTTCATCCTCATCCCCTTGTTAGCGGAGACTTGAGTAAGCAGAACACATGCGTGTCATTATTTAGTCGTTTGAAATGCACTTGTTAAAGGGAGCGATGTAATTTCCTCATTATCTTCAGCTAGGATATTCCTGTGTCAACGAACGCAGCATAATATGCGTCAGCAGATTCGTTAAAGGACTGATGCATTGCATAAAATTACATTTTATATATGAAAAAAAGTTTTATACAGTTTATTCAAATATTAGCGTATTTTAAAAACTTTTTTAAAATATAAAATGTATGTTTATTTGCAACAGTTATGCTAACAACAATAAAAAGACATTATGACATTAAAACAGCGACATCTGCTGACGTTTGTTATCACAGGAACAATTATGAAATTACATCGCTCCCTTTGACAAGTGCATTCCAAATAACTAAATAATGACATGCACGTGCTCTGCTCACTCAAGTCTCCACTTACAAGGGGATAGGGATGATCACTATGATTTAGAAATTACAATACACGAATCGTTACACCCCTAGGCGTTACTATTTCATATATATAAATATACTCTGTGCACTAAAAACAGTATGTAGCATTGACTATTGAGTGCTTTAAGAATCCAACTTTCCATGCTTAAATTAAGTGTATCATCCAAGTATTTGAAGTGCACTTGTTCTAGTTGGGATTTTCAGTGTGAACACAGTATTTGCACTGTTTATGCGAAAGAATAATATTTCAATTATGCACCTTGGGACATAGTCTTTTTTCTTGAATATTTTATAAATGCATTTTTGCTTCAAATGAAAGTTTGTTACTACTGTCCGGAACCTGACCCCACACAGGTAGAGCCTTTACCACTTTAACAACTGAGGTCTTTGTTGAGCAGGGATATAGCATTTGGGAAAAGCTGTGCAGGTGTCTGTTGGTTTTGCTTTGGATGGCTGTAAAACGTTTTACAGAGAGCAAAGCAATGGAGAGAGAACAGTGTGCACTTAATATTCAGCATTTATGAATGAGCATCTGGTCCATGACATGCTATGGGGCTAATGATGCTGTATTATGTGCTGATTCCCAGTGAGCCTCAGGCTTCTTGTGTTAAAGTGTTTTCAGGTTCAGCTCTGTGATGATGTCTCAGACTCTTGTTGAAATCCCCTTTGTTACCCTGAGCATCATTATAGAGTCTGAATGCAAATAATACACAGTGAGATGTGTTGATTGCTGTGTTTAGGATGGCAGGATATCGCTTGGCTGTTCTTCTGCTGCACCTGCCATCTTTCAACAACTTGTTTATTCTCATGATGTCAGCAAATGCATTTAATATGTGTAATTATAGGCAAAGAAGGATCACTTGATATCTTGGAGGATATTAGCATCCAAAACTTTTTTGCTTTAAGTTTGAACAAGGAATGTTATGTAAAAGCAGCTGTACTTTTAACTCAGCAATTAAATATTTGACTGTGTTGGCTTTGTTTTCAAAATTACAGACTTGATCTTGTTGGATATGATTAAGTAGATGATTGAGTATATGCAAATTGTTAATCTACTGGGAGATAATATTCAATTACACATGAAACGCATTTCCGTTTAGGGGAGAAATCACTATGAATGAATTGCACCCACTGATGGTGACGTGCATTTATATGCGCTGTCTGTTGTTGTAGCAATTCACTAAAGGCATTATGCAAATCACACAAAGTCTGTGTTGAGCACAATTTGCAACTACCAGTCTTGTGGGTCAGTTGTGAGTGTTAAGTTGTGAAATTTGGAGCAGACTACCTTAATCTGGTGTACGTTACTGGGTTGAACACTCCACCAGTTGCTTTTTAGAATGCTAAATGTTTGCTTGCTAAAATACTACACTCAAAAATGGTGCCGCTGTTTTGTAAATTGCTGAAAAATTTCAGAATTTATTTATTTCCATTACTATTAATTTATTTGCAGTTTACCAAATAAAATGCTATCACCTTGTTTAATTAAAATGTCAGAACTGGACCTTTTGTTGAAAACAAGAGATTTCTGGTGATGTAGGACTTCATTTAGTGCTCCTAAACCTGCTCCTACAATCACACATTCATCTGTCTCCACTTTCAACAACCTCAAAATCTAATCAACATTGAATAGAACCAAGTCTCCTCCCTTCGGTTTCTCTTTTATGACAATTAATTACACTCAGAAGTATATCACAATATGGGAAAAATTATCTGTTGCTATACTTTCATTTCATTGCGATTTTAAGATAATAGACTAATCAGAAGCTGGAACAAGCACCTACAGTAGGGGTCTCAAACTGCCTGCCATAAATTACTCTTTAATGTGCCCTGGAAACTAATTTGTCTGATGTGTTTTCAGTAGATGGATGTCCTATTTGTAGCTTCAGCTACTCTGTTCACTTAATTTTACCTGTCCAAATGAAATAAAATGACTTTATTTACCATAATCATGTGATAATTGATTGCTATGTATTTTAGTCTTATATATATAAAGAACTTCTGACCATCAAAGACAGACTGTGATGTTTCTGGACTCCTAATGAGACAGAACAGAATCTTAAGTATCATTAGATCATTAGTCCATTAAACATGCAGAGCAGCAATATGCTAGATATAAGGTTGAGATGTGTCTAACTATTATTGAACTATACTAAAATTTCAATCAGCTTTGTATTGTTAATATGTAAATTAACATTGTGTTAACATCGGGTCCATGTTACCCACAGCCAGATCGCCCAGTTTATTTGGCAGCTAAAGTCTGCCGGATGACGCAAAACTTTTGACAGCTCCAGGGCTTTTGTGAAAACTACCGGTTCTGCATTTTTGTATCCCCACTCATGGATAGTTGGATAGAGTCCAGTGCATTATGAGTGTCAAAGCTTTCCTACCTTTTTGACAAAAAGAAACACCACAGCACCTTGTTCTTGAATTTCTAGTTATGTAGCACCTATTTCCTTTTTTTTTTCATTGCTACAGTATCATTTGCAAGAACTGAATCACCCCTTAAACTTGAAAGTCCAAACAAGATGCTGTATGTGACATGTGCCACAATGGTGTGACACGGCGCAACACAATTGAAAAAAAGTGTAATAATCTCAAATGAGAACATTGTTTTCCTCAAAGAAACACAGTTTAGATTAAATGTGGCTTACAATGCAGGTTTAATATCCATTGACAGGATGAAAGTTTATTCTCAGCTGGCCACTTATGTGAACTTTTTTATTACAGGTATATGCTGCAGCCCTAGTCTAGACATCTGTCTGCTACAATGTCTTATTAATATCTTAATAATGGATAAATGGCAACAAGCCTGAGTGCTCAGTATGTCTCCAGACCTTCCCCACATTCTGTTCTAATCCGTTGTGCTGTCTAGCTGTTTTTGAATAGAAGGGCCCATGCTGTGTGTACACCAATTTTAATTCTCCCTCTTTGTCTGTTTGTTTTGTACAGGTCATAAACTTAAAACAGTTTCAAAAATGTTGCTTTGAGAACATGCTAATTTCTATGCAGATCAGTTAGCTCTATGAACTAATGAAGACAGTGTGTGCTGACCCTGGTGACCTGCCGATTTATTTTTCTTTTCTTTTGGGTGCCATCCTGCAATGTTGTAAGTTACTAGTGCTATCGGTTTGCACAGCACCATTATACGAGCAGATGGCAAGGTTATATATTTACTGTCAGATATTATTAAGGCCCGGACATGCGGTCAGCTGAGATAGCAAGCATATGTTTGTGCCACAAAACAGTGCCCTCCAAAGGAGGCTGATTGAGCTGACACCAACAAGGGCGAATTCTCCTTCGTTGTCACTTCCTTTTCTGTTCAGTGCCAGCAGATAATGCACGAGTCTTGACTTCAAAAAGCCATATCCAATGTGCTTATTCAAAATGTATTTTTAAATGTCTACAGATTATAGCTAATGTCAGTCTTTATTTCCATGCCTTCACATGTCTCTTTCATCCCTGGCAAATCGACCCGTTAGGGCACTATTTTTGTTTTTATGACGATGTGGGGAAAGTTCCCCTCTGCATAGTGTGAAAAATCATATAGTTTTTAATCGTTATTAAATCTTCTTTCAAAAAGCCATAACAAATCAGGCCATAGCTTGGGTTCATTTTACCAAAACCCAAACAGATGAGCATTTTAAAATTCATTTGATGAGGAAAGGTTAATAATTAACAGAGGAAATTTCGAGTGCCATTTCCCCTGCATGTTACAGATGATTTAGACAGATCACCCTCTTTACTGACTGCATTTGAGCTCAGTTGTTAAAAAATGATTCAATCTGTGATAATTAGCAAGTGGTTGAGGAGCTCCCTTCTGCTGCAGTATTCAGAGCCATGAGTCATGCATTCAGACGCTGAATATGAAAACGATCTTTATGCGCTGAGAAAAATGTCTGACAAATCTGACTGTGTGTACGCGCGCGCCCAAATTCACAGTCAAGATCTCAAGTCTCTCGTTTTCATTCTTACAAACTAAACAACAGAGGAGTTTGACAATAACAAAGGAAGGCGAAGACACGCAATTTGAGATGAGCGTGTAAACAGGCGTTCGCAAATGCTGAAGAGCAGCTCACCTCCAGACTGTCAGTCTCCCAGGGGGCTTCAGACTCTCAGTAAAGCAAACCACACTCATTACGGCAGCTTCAGTTTTTACTATCAGTACCTCACACGAAGCGAGGGTCTATTTCAGCTCCAAATGTTTTCCATCTCGAGCGTTCATGAATAACGGGAGACTGTCGCTATGCGTTGTCTCTTTGAATTTGCTGTATATCAGGAGCAGTGCTTGGCGAAGCAAATACCTTTCATTATTGTGTACCGTCTAAAACTCCAGGTACACAGGGCCTATTATGTGGTACCTCCCTTACTAAAGACATAAAAACAGTATGTAATGGCTCTCGCTTTCCAGGGTCCATTGAACACAGTCCTTTCAGAGTAAAGTACAGCTTCTAACGTCTTATATTCAGTGGGGGTGTATTCTTAAAGAAAGAGGTGCGGCGTACAGTGCATTATGGAATTTATGTAGCATTACCTCCCTCTATAATGTAAGTCGCTAGGCGTTGAAATGTTTGACAAGTGTGCAGTGTGGCGCGGAGAGTGAAGATAGACATAAGTTAGTATGATGTCAGGCCCTGAGGAGGTTTTTATTGTTATTAAAATGATCATATAACAGTAAAAAGGGGCAAATAAAATAGGAATGCATATATTGGTATCAGTATTAGGTGTTTTGTCAAGACTAATTCTGAGGGTTTTGCTACGCCATATGAAATATTTGATCATCAAACCATTAAGAGAGTTGAAAAGTAGGGTGGAATATGAATTGGAAGAGATTTCAAACCTAAGCAAGATATTCATCTTGATAACATGAATCTACCCAAATAGTTTCATTGGTAGGTCCCTTCAGAGAAGAAGTCATTCCCTATTTTCTTCACACGTTTAGGCAGATTGAGCTTATGAAGATTTTTCAAGTCCCCTATGAAAATACATGTGGGTGACAATTTGAAAGGGAACCTATCACCAATATTTAAATATGAATAGTGTAAAAAAAATTACAGTAACACTTTACTTTAAACCTTTTTTGTATAATGCATTATAACATTTGTTTTAATGCTTTAATCATGCCTTGTAATGCACCTTATACAGCATTGTATAATCTCATGAATAATTGTAACCACAATCTTGCACATTATGAATAACCTATTATAATTTAATAGCATTATATATAGTATAATTAAAGGTTTAGGTAAAGTGTTACCAATTTTTAAAGTCCCCTCCTACAAAAATACCCAAGTATTTAATACCTGTGAGTGAAATTTTGAAAAGGAACAGACCCCTAGTTCTATATTTAAATATAGAATTTAGAATTTAGTTGTTCAATTAAAATAATTTTAAAATAATTTTGTTTTCTCTCTAAAACATTTCAAGATGATTAAAATGCTACTTGATATCTACCAGAACTTTTAATATTGTGCATTCCTAAAATGTGTAGAGTTAACATAAATGCAAAACTATTGTTAGTTTAGCATTTGAATCACTCATTTACTTACTTTATCTATACTTTATGTGTTAGCTTTTGTGAGATCACCCATATGCATTTCCTATTCACATCATATACAATGGTCTACAGAGCTGAATGCATAATATTTATTTAGCCTACAAAACAAGATCTCTTACAGCCACTGGGCTTAATGTCAGACTTGCGTGTCTTTAGAGGTCATAGTCATTTTGTGGATAAGGGCCGTCTCTCAGAAAGGGAAAAGTCTTTTGTTTCTAAGTTCTGGTCATGGTGAGCCGGACTGCAGAGAAGATCAATGGCCGAGACTGTGAGAGGACTGGTGCTGTGTGCAGGTCAGACTGAGAGGCGGTGTGAAGCCTTTTCATAGTGACAGAACCCCTGCCAGCTTCAACAACAGAAACACAGCATCAACAGCGCTCGTGGGGAGACAACAACAAGGCACTCACAATTTCAACCAACGCACACAGAGAAATGGATTTTTATTGTGACATTGAGGAGATCATCAATACCTGTTGTGCGTGATGGGGAAAATATCAAGGAGAGTTGTCGATACATGATGAAAGGGCAAACACTTTGTATTAATGTCGTTTTCAAAGTCAGAAAAAAGTATATGTTTCACTCTCTCTTTCTGAAAGGGCCATGTAACTGTTGTTAAATTGTTCAGCATACATAGGGTTTTACAAGGCTACATCATTCTTTTAAAAAAAGGGAGAATGTGTCCCGGAAGGAGAATGTTTTGGCCAGGCTGCTATTTCTCGACCTTGTTTTATTAAATGCTGATGTTCCTAGATGAGTTTAAACCTTTTGTGTGGAGAAAAGATGGATGGAGCAAGGAAAATAAAGGCTGTTATCAATAACTACACTGAGCTGTACAGTTTAAATAAAAGATTAAAGATTGTACAGGGCCAGACCACACTACATCTCCCAAAAACTTCACTGACAATTTGGTGTAGAAACAAACATACTCCAATAACCTTTTATTTATACTTTAGTTTAGTCAACTTTGAAAAAGTATTTTGAATTTAAAGCTAGCAGTTGCTTCTAATTACAATTAGCCTATTTTATTCAATGTATTATTTATTTATTTTATTTTTTTTTTTACCTATAGCACGCCTGCACATTGTTTATATATGTATTTTATTAACATCTTATTTTTAATATCAGTGTGTTGGTGTTGTCTCTGTGTACTGGAATTCCTTGTATGTGCAAACTTGGCAGTAAAGCTCTTTCTGATTTTTTATTTGACACAATTGTCTAGCTTAAAGTTAAATTTCATTTATAATTTAAGTGTGTTGTCAGTTTCCTCTGTGGTAGGGGGAAGCAAGGGAAGTCATAACCTGGCAGGGAATCATATTTTGTCACCACAAAGGTCCATTCTTTAAGCACTCCAAATAATCTCAGACAGGCTCGGTGAACAACAACATGGAATTTAATGGAATCGGCTTTCTTTATTCAGCAGCACACAATGTAAAAAGTCTGATATTTTGGACTCTTGCAGATTGATTAAATGCTATGAAAGTCAGATTGCTGATCTATTAAGTTGATTACAATACCTTCCAAAATATTGATTAAAAAATATAGAAAGACTTCTAGCTTCTATAGGTTTTGACAAAATAAACCAATATTGCATATCACTGACAAAATCCCCCCAAAAAACTATTAACTAAATTGCTGAGTGTCACACCGTTAGGTGTTCCTAGTGTTTATGTGTTGATGTCTTGCTGTGTCCATGTGCTCTTGTGTTTGTTTTCATACCGTTTCCCTCGTGTTCTGCTCTATCTGTAACTCCGCCCCTGCCATTAGTGTTTCATTCTCTGCCAGCTGTGTATTCCAGGTGTCCTGCATTATGTCTTTGATTTGTCATTGTATTTAAGCCCTGCCCCACGTCTTGTTCAATGTCAGTTGTTAATGTTTCCGGACCGTGTGTGTCACTTGTTCTGCTCCCTCCGTGTGTCTTAATAAATGTCCTTCATTGAGAATCTCTGCTTCCGAGTCGTCGTGTCCACTGGAGAGTGATTGCCGGCGCCGTGACAGATACCGGTTTGCATTGTCTGGGTCCTGATCCAGATTTGTGGGCCGATATGCCGGTCCTGATTCTCGCGGACTCCGTTCCGCCGATCCCGAATCCAGTTCCAGAGTTTCGGCCAGGAGAGCCATGTTCTAAGTCGGTTCCGGTTTCTCGGCCAGGAGTGCCGTCAGAAATCCTCGCGGTTCCCAGTCCACATCAGTCGGGTGCCAGCCACGTATCACGGTCCGAGGAGCCGTGTTCTAAGTCGGTTCCGGTTTCACCGCCAGGAGTGCCGTCAGAAATCCTCGCTGTTCCCAGTCCGCATCGGTCAGGTACTAACCCCGAATCCAGTCCCGAGTGGTCTCCAGACCACCCTTCCCCAGAGACACCAGTTGACCCAGGGTCAGTACTGGCGGGAGACCTCCCCAAGAATTTTTGGGGAGGGGTGAGAGTACCTGGGTCATGATGGGGAGGGGTGGGACGGGGTTCAAGCCAGAGCCTGCCAGTGACCCTGATTTGCTGTGGCCCGAGCCGCCAGAGCCTGCCAGTGACGCTGATTTGCTGTGGCCCGAGCCGCCAGAGCCTGCCTGTGACCCTGATTTGCCGTGGCCCGAGCCCCCAGAGCCTGCCAGCGATCCAGATTCTCCTTGGGTTCCGCCAGTGACTGCACGGCTTCCAGAGACGTCGGTTCCGGCCGTAGAGTCTCTGGAGGTTTCACTGGTGGCTGCACAACCCCTGGAGGTATCGGTTGGATCCATAGTTTTCGCAGAGTTTCCGCCAGCAGCTGCACAACCTCGGGAGATGTCAGTAGATTCTCCAGAGGCTCCGCTGGTGGCTGCACAAACTCCAGACCCAGTCATCCAGGCCCAAGTACCTGCGTTCTGTCCAGTTCTGGCCATGGAGGCCGTTAAACTATTGTCCTGCCCTGAACCGACCAAGAGGTCACTAGACTATTGTCCTGTCCTGAGGTGACCACGGAGGTCATTGAACTATTGTCCTGCCCTGAACCGACCACGGAGGTCACTAGACTATTGTCCTGCCCTGAACCGACCACAGAGATCACTGAACTATTGTCTCGCCCTGAACCGACCATGGAGGCTGTCGGTCTCTCGTTCGGACCTGCCCCGGCTACGGGAACCAGCTGCCACGAGCCGGACGCAGGTACGATCTCGTCCATAGAGGCCACCATTAACCTCTCCCTGCTCCTCTTTGCAGTCCGGCCTGTTCCGCCCAGGTGGGCATCAACGTCACCTGCTCCGCCCTGGTGGGGCTCTCCGCCGCCTGCTCCGCCCAGGTGGGCGTCTCCGCCGTCTGTTCCGCCCTGGTGGGCGTCTCCACCATCTGCTCCACCCAGGTGGGCATTTCCGCGGCTCGTGGAGGAGCATCATCCACCATGGGTCTTAACGTTCTGTGTCATGTCCGGGAGACCTCCAGAAACTCAGTCCAGTGTATCTCCCGGACACCCATCCTTCCCACCCCCTGCACGATGTTCTGTTCCGCCTCACTCCACCACCCTCCTTTGGACAGTTCTTAAGAGCGTCTGTAAGCTGCTCTTAGAGGTGGGGTTATGTCACACCGTTAGGTGTTCCTAGTGTTTATGTGTTGATGTCTTGCTGTGTCCACATGCTCTTGTGTTTGTTTTCATACCGTTTTCCTCGTGTTCTGTCCTATCTGTAACTCCGCCCCTGCCATTAGTGTTTCATTCTCTGCCAGCTGTGTATTCCAGGTGTCCTGCGTTATGTCTTTGATTTGTCATTGTATTTAAGCTCTGCCCCACGTCTTGTTCAATGTCAGTTGTTAATGTTTCCGGACCGTGTGTCGCTTGTTCTGCTCCCTCCGTGTGTCTTAATAAATGTCCTTCATTGAGAATCTCTGCTTCCGAGTCGTCGTGTCCGCTGGAGAGTGATTGCTGGCGCCGTGACACTGAGAACACTGCTTAGCTCATACCAGGACATTTGACTGCACACATACATTTGCATTTATACACATTTATAAAAAAAATAAATAAAATGAACATAATATAAACGCAAAAACATAACATTCACAAATATAAAAGCAAGCACAGGCGGTGCTGCACACATGATTTGCCACGGCAGAATGTGTGCAAGGCTCTCATCAAGTATGTTTCAGTGTAATAACTTTGATAACTTTAATTCTTACAACTGTTAAATTAATGGGCAAACGGTAAATATTTCAAAGAACAGATAAAAATAGATAGGAAAATAGCCAAAGTAAACTAAATATATAAACATCGGCGCTACCATAATGTTTAACAGAGAGAGAGAGAGATGAGAGCAGATGGATTACAAAAATGCTTAAGTTTTACTCTACAACTGGTTCAGTGGAAGTGACAGATATACAGCAACGGCAGACAGACAACCAGGCAAACCCAAATGGGCCAAATTCTGCAAACCCCTCTGTTGTTTTTAAGATTATATCACAAATATCCACCAGAAAGAGCAATAAATATTATACAAATATTCTGCATGGCACCGACAGGAGTTAACAAGCATACAGTGTCATATATACAAAAAAAACAACAATATATATATATGTTTAACACATATATATATATATGTGTTAAACAGTTGCCCACAGAAAAAAACAGGGGGTGCTATAGCGCGTATGGTTCGTTGTGGAACTAAATTTGTTCTTCTATGGCATCACTGTAAAGAACCTTTTAAGCATGTTTATTTTTCAGAGTGTAAGGGCTGTGATGACACCACAGAAGAAGAGATAAAGACAACTATTACAGGCAGTATCTTAGAGCAGAGGCATAGGAATGCAGGAATGCACAGTATTTGGTTTAAGGCACATACAAAGCTGTTATGGACCCGGGTAGGAGTAGAGGAAACCATGAGATTAGGTAGTGTGAGATCTACACAAAATGATGACCAGAGTTTGTAAAGAAAATTCTCAGGGTGATAAAAGGTGGCAGAAGGTGTCAAATGCTGCTGAGACGGTGAAGTTAAGGCTCTGAGTGCAAAATATCTGCAGATATGTTAGAGAATTCAGTGGTGGGGAGGGATATGAAAACTAAAGTGCCATTGAAGAAACTGAACTGGGGCAATCTGAAAGTTTCACTTTAGTGTGACTTGATGAATGATGCAATTCACCTCAAATCATTGCTGTTTTATCTCTATACTTGTCTACAAGCACATCTGGTGCCCATCCAGGCCGACACAAAGCAATGACTGCCTTGTACCTCTGGACCTGCTGCTTTCCCTGCACAATCCAACAGTCACTTCTGACAAGAAGAATATCATAGTTCCCAGTGGACTTGCACAGCTTCTTGGACCTCGATTATTTTTTATTACATTTATTCAAGCTTCTCCAAACTGTTTCACCACAAATCCCACAAATGTCTGTCTTCACTGCCTGTTCTACTGCAAATGGGAATGAGATGAAGTATTCAGACATATGGACCAAGGTAACAGGGATTGTAGGTGTGGGACAGTTTCTTGTAAGCATAAGATAAAATTGTTTTCCCACCTTGGGAGTCACAGGGGAGTTGGACAGAGGATGATGGACATTTGATGTTGAAGGGTAGCTGGGAGCAACAGCTTGAATATTGAGATCACCTTAGAAGAATGTCCACCATCATTTGGGCAAAGGATTTGGGTGTATTTAAAGAGCTACAACTACAATATAATCCTATTGGAAGTGACAGTTATACTGTTGCATGGAAAAAATATGAGAAAACCGGTTCCAAAACCTCAACATGAAGCACAGAAATTGTGAGCAGAACGTGACATCATCTTGGCAAAGACAAAGATAAAGCCTCCCTCCCTTACAACGGATTAGCAATCCCAAATACGTCAATGGACTGGGAAAGGATAGATTAGGTGTGCTGGGATTCTTCATTTGTGGTTCAGAATGAGGTATGCAACAGATTGGAATAGTGCGAAGAGGATCTTGGCTGTGCCGACAGGAGAAAGCTTACATAAAGTGCTTTATAGTTGTAGGGCAGAAGGACTAGAATCTCCATTAGCCTTCCTCACTGAACTCCCACAGACAGATTCTGATGAGGCTGAGTAGGACGAAGCTGCTGCTGCAGTGCAGATGCACTGAGCGTATAATGCTGATGATTAATGGCTGATTGGTTGGCAGGTGTGAGAGAAGCAAGGGAATTCAGGCAAGTGGGAAGCCACTCTAATGCTTAAAGAAAACAAATAAACTAGGTACTGTGCTTAAAATGGGCTGTGTCAAAGCAAGTTCTTATTTTGCTGGTTAGGCTAAAACAAGATAAGAATGTTGAGAAAAGAGCCGTGATTCTAACCAGTTCTGCAACAGGTTAGAAACCAGTTCAAAAGAAGTGCTGGTAACACTTTCTATGAAGCGCATATTTATAATACATTATAAGGGTATTCTAACAGCATTATAATGAATGCACAGTGAACATGATTCATTCAAGTTACAATGGCTTATATTTCTTATAGTTATAACGTATTATAAGTCTCATATCTTGCCATTTTACTTATGTTACTTTACTTAAAGCAGACAAATAGCTACCACTTATAAGTAATGATAATGACAATAAAACTTTATAAATACATATATACAGTGGGTACGGAAAGTATTCAGACCCCTTTACATTTTTCACTCTTTGTTATACTGCAGCCGTTTGCTAAAATAATTTAAGTTAATTTTTTTCCTCATTAATGTACACACAGCACCCCATATTGACAGAAAAACACAGAATTGTTGACATT
>JAUMHE010000124.1:40835-52231 GCA_032359235.1 Enteromius mattozi | reverse complement strand
TTGTTACATTCATTGTAAAGTGTCCTTGAGCTCTGGAAAGGCGCTATATAAATAAAAATTATTATTATTATTATTATAATTCCTCTCACAAATCAAGCGTCTTGCCTCGGAAGACTTAGAATATTAATACTTTTTAAATAAATTACGATGGTAGTTGTATTTATATCTTGTGTTTTATTGACAAATGGTAGTTTTAGGGGCAGGGGTTGGGTTATGTTGGGTTGACGCTAAGGGTTTGCTATTTAAAACAACAGAGGACCCTTCGCGTCAAAAAAATATGCAAAAGGGGTACCTTGAGCTTCAAAAAGTGACGCCAAAGGGTCCTGACCAAACGTCAAAATGTGACGAGTTGGGGGGAGATTGTGTTGCTTTTATCCAGAAATTCCTCTTGGTAGTCTACTGGATGACTACATGTTTTTTTTTTTTGTTTATACTGGGCCAAGTTCATTGTGATAATTGGTTTAATAATCCATGGTGGTATTGGGCACAAATGTGTCAATGTTAAAATGTCCAAAATAATGTTCATGTTCTCCAAGTGAGGTTTTATATGAATTCCAAATGGGCTAATGTACCTTGGTCTGGCTTCATATAGGTGTGAATGTTAAGGATGAAAGACAATTGCTGGGTTATTTCTTGGGCTTTTAGTTTAACTGTATAGTCGAGAGCGTTTCAGCCTTCTATCATATAATGATGTTCTTTTGCTTCGGTATACAGACTTTGAATTGGAGATGTCCTAAACCAAGGGTGCCCAACCCTGCTCCTGGAGATCGACTGTCCTGCAAAGTTTAGCTCCAACTCTAATCAAACACACCTGAAGCAACTAATTAAGTTTTTTAGGATCGCTTGAAAATTAAAGGCATGTGTGTTTGATTAGAGTTGGAGCTAAACTTTGCAGGACACTCGATCGCCAGGAGCGGGGTTAGGGTTAGGTCAAGTCTCAATCCAGTATGATGCACATTTTTTAATAATTTTTTAATCCCTCTTTAATTGTTGACAATACAAAATTACACAAGGTTCTTTTGCAGTCCTTAAAGTTTATTTGAATAAACAATTAATGGAAATTGTAAAGTATCAGAAGCTTACTTTATATTATAAGCACAATATTATGAATAAAATTTAATTTGTATATTTAGAATAAGCATTGCCTTATAATAAGCATAGTCTTGCCATAGAATGAATGAATTTAGTGAAAGATGGTGCTGATCTGCAGAGTATCAATTTTCTTTACCACATCGACCTGTAAATAAAACATTATTGCTTATTACATCACACACTTTATACACTTTATTTATTTCATAAATTATTGTACAGAACATAACTCACTCTCAGCAGAGTCCACCTTCTGCATCACTTCCTGTTTAGGGGTTTGAGACCAATATAGTGTCGCGTTTGTGAATCCTCTGTCAGCCAGAGCAGATCCCAACTGAAAATAACATTAATACACTCAAATCTCTTAAGATCTCAAAGAATAATTAAACTCTGATGAAAACAAGGAAATTATATTTACAGATGGAGCAATTCTGGAGCAATATCAAGTTATTAGTAAAAGCGTTTGGTTTAAATATGAATGGACAACTAAGTCAATATGAATAAATCTAGAGTCATAAATAATAAATTAATTCAGGTAAATCTTCAAAAGCACAACAACAACCCTTAAAACATCCACAAGTCTAAGGATTTTATTTTTAATTTCAAATGCATTACATCTTCAAGACTATAAAGTCTGTCTTTTAAAAAAAGCAAGACCAAATGAGAGCTGCTGGTATTTTACAGTAATCAAGCTTAAATTAATTTATTTCCCTCACCTTCTTCAGAATGTTTTCTCCTATTGAAGAATCTGTCAGATCCTCTCTGGAGTTAAACTGCATTTTCACAAATGATCTTTTTAAAATAGGACCTAAATAAAGACATTCAGTATTTGTTAATTAAAACGTATCAGTGCTCCTCACCCTCTTGTTGATAAAAAACATGAGTATATCATACCTTCTCCAAAGACCTCCACCTCACAGAGAGAGAGTATCTTCATGTCTCCAGGAATGATCAGATTCACGTAACGTCCCTCCATCCCACCGCATGAGTAGCTGTAGGACTCACCTTCTGGAATAGCAGGAATAACAGCACACCTACAGACAGAGAGAAACAAAATAAAGATAGCGTTGTATCTGCATCAGTATCTTCACATTTGTGCTCGATGTCTCATGTTCTTTCAACCTCCAGTTCCTCACATGGGATTGTTGTTGCCTTTGTTCTCCAAAGAGTTTCCGATGCGAATCTCAGCTCCGTTTATTTGTTCAGCACAACAGTATTTTATGTTAGTGATGACTACTTCACTGACTCTGTAAATTTGATGCAGATCCAGTCTCCACCATGGGTTAGACTCATTGAGGGTCGAGGAGCATACCGTATATATCAGCTGGAAACCTCTATAGCCATCAATGGCCCTTTCAGCAAACCAGTCATCAGATGTTGATGACTGTGTAACGGCTCCTCCTACTGCCAGATTTTCTGGAACATCAATAAAAACCTGTCATGACCCATGTTTATACACAATTCAAAGAAGGGAATGTTTGAATTCAATTTTTATGGGAGCTTGTTTCTGACACAGAATAAAATTTTTTTAAAAAAGACAGAACATTTTTTTGATAAATTACAATACCTATCAATTGCAAGACATAAACTCCCAATTCCGAAAAATCAAAATTGACTGACATCTTGCTAAAATTACATAACTTGGAGCCAGAGTCTGCAAAGTAGAGATTGTGAGGTGGAACCGGAGTCCCACCCAAACTCTCACAGACCCAATCACAAGCTCACAATCATGACACCACACCCTGCTTTTATAGCGTCAAATAACTAGTTTAAAGCAAACTTGTTAGAAAAACGAACACTTGAACATACATCACCATGATAACAACTACTTAAAATGATGGAAACCATCTTTGTAAAAATTTACTTGAAGTGTAATTTGATTATTAAGTTTGTGTCATGTCCCATTAGATTACATGGAGAGGGCGGGGTTTATGATCCATACTGCAGCCAGTCAACCTGCACCTTCACTTTTCAAGACTCGTGTGGCACACCCAATTGATAGCAGTTCACTGGTGCGCTAAAATTATGTACAATGTTAAAAACTGATACAAAAAAACACGGGCAGTAATGGTCAGAAATCCAGCAGGAGTGGGATCAAGAAAATAGCAGGTCTCTCTACTGTTCCTTGCAGCACACCACACATTGTGTCAAAACAAACAGCATGAGGCGTCAGTGATTCAGCTTCTAGAGGCCGCTCTCATACTGTATAACAACAGCGACACTTCTCAGCCTTTCCAGCAACAGACACAACCTGAAAAACCTACCTGCATTGATTTTTGCCAGGTTTTCGGTGCAGGCATTTATTACATCCACGTTGAAAAGTGTTCTACAATAAAGAATTATCGATCCCAATTTATATTAGGTGGCCTTAACTTCAAAAAATAAATACTATGCACTTATTGTGTTCAAACTGTATTTCAAAACACATTTGATTCTATTGAAGTGAGATATTGGTAAGGTTAGGGACAGGTTTGGTGGTATGGGTAGGTTTAAGGGTGGGTTATGGTGTAGATGATGGGTCAACAGTGTCATTATAAAACGTAATTACAGAAATTAATTACAGATGTAATTTTGTACAGGTATTTTTAAAAATAGTATAGTGTAAAAACATGTATGTCTTTGTACCAAATGATTAATTTAAATGTAAGTACATAGTATAAGGGCATCTAATATAAATTGGGAAAAAATTACCTGTTAGATATCCATAGACACCAACTTCTATAAGACAAAGAATCTTAGAATCTCCAGGAATATGAACGACAATATAACGTCCCTCCATCCCACTGCATAAGAAAGTGGCTGTAGCACTGCCCGCAAGAGTAGAAATCACACCACATCTACAGACAGAAAGATCATCTATCATTTTCTGTTCATCTCCATTCATATTAATGAAAACAGTCAAAGAAATTCTCACATGGTGTTGTTGTAAATGTCAGGAAAGTTCCCGATGCGAATGACCGCTCCGTTAATCCTAGAAACATAGGCTGATCTGTTGGTGATGGTGACTTTGTTCACCCTGTACACCTTCAGTAGATCCACTCTCCACCACGGGTTGCTCTGAGAGTTAGTTTGGCTCCAGGTGGAGAACATACCATCAGCAGCATGTGAAGATAACCCATCTGTGTTAGTTGAAGACTGACTAGTTTTGCCCCATAGTGCTTTGTTCTCTGGAAAATGTTTCAAGGCCAGTAAGAAGTCACCATTTTATTCTTGTAAAGCATTAGGTCTTGCAGAAGACTTACAAAATGTATCTTTATTAGTCATCATCAGCAACAGACCAAAGTGCAGAGATGGGCAGCATTTCAAACACTTGTTTAAAATACGTATTTAAAATACAAAATAATATTTTGTGCTTTGTATTTACCATTCTGAAAAAAACAAGATTATGCTGGTAGGTAGGTTTTGAAGCTGGGATCCTAGTTCAGGAATTGACAGAACGACCCTATCAGTGACTCTTCATCATGGGGGTGCAGCTCATACCTGCTCTGCTTTAATCGACTCAGGTGCGCAGGAGAATTTCCTTGATTCCCTGTGGGCTCAACAGCATGATATCCCTGTTCTAGAACTCTCAGAGCCTTTTGTAATGTATGCTTTAGATGATAAGGTTCTTGCTCAGGTTCATTTAGTCACCGCGCAAGTAAATTTAATCATTTCAGGGAATCACCAAGAGACAATATCCTTTTTTATTTTTAACTCTCTTCTTACCCTATCATTCTTGGCCACCCATGGTAAGTCTTACATAACCCTCACATTTAACTGGAAGAAGAGTTCCATTATGTCTTGGGGGGTTTTGTGTGACGTTAAATGTCTTTTGTCTGCTATTCCTAGTGTGTCTTCATCTCTGTCTTACAGGAGGAACCCAGAGAGTATACAGTATACAGGTGTCCCCGAGGAGTATCAAGATACAGTCGGTCCCGGGCCGTTTCTCTGCCTCCTCATCGTCCCTATGACTGTGCCATTGATCTTATCCCCGGTAGTACGCCACTGTGCGGTCGTCTGTATTCTCTGTCTGCCCCCGAACGTAAGGCTTTAGAGACATATTTGTTCGAGTCTCTGGCAGCAGGTCCCATTGTCCCTTCCACTTCACGCAGGGTTTTTCTTTGTAAAGAAGAAGGATGGGTCCTTGCACCTGTGCATAGATTATCGTGGGTTGAACAATTACTATAAAGAACAGATACCCATTGTTGTTGATGTCGTCAGCCTTCGAGATCTTGCCGGGAGCAAGGATTTTCACTAAATTAGACCTTCACAATTCTTAACATCTGGTACGACTCAGAGAGGGGGACGAGTGGAAAACTGCTTTTAACACTCCACTCGGCCGCTTTGAATACCAGGTCCTACCATTCGGTCTAGTCAATGCACCAGCTGCATTTCAGGCCCTTGTCAATGATGTCCTTCGCGACATGCTGGATGTTTTTGTCTTTGTTTATTTGGACGATATTTTGATTTTCTCCGCTTCCCATCAGGAACATGTCCTGCATGTTCGCCGAGTTCTCCAACGGCTGTTGGAGAACCTTTTCTGAAGGGAATTCTGTCATCAGATTGGTTCGACCGTCAGTCTGTCGTCAGGATTTCACTCTCGGACTAATGGTCAGGCTGAACGCACTAATCAGATCCTTGAACGGTTACTCCGCACCTTAGTCGCCCATAACCCCTCCACCTGGCGGGATCAGCTCACCTGGGCTGAGTACGCCTACAACACTACACCCTTGTCCGCCACCGGGTTATCGCCATTTCAGTGTTGTCTGGGTTACCAACCGCCACCATTTTCTGCGCAAGAGAAGGAGTCTTCCGTCCCATCTGTCCAGGCTTTTATGAGGCGTTGCCGTCTCACCTAGAGGAGGGTACGAAAGTAGTAGTAGTAGTAGTAGTGGAAGCCTTTATTTGTCACATACACTGTTACATGCGGTGAGATGGGACCCCTCCGACCATACACAAGCATTACATTTGAGGGGGACAGGTCAGTCGAGAGGTAGCATAGAAAAATAAGAAAATAAGATATATTAGGAGAAGGAGGGGAAAAAAACCCTCCAAGACTGTCCTTCGAGAAGGGCAGTGTGAGATGAGGGGAAAAAAAAAAAATACCTCATCAACAAGCACGTAAAACACATAATCACAAGACATAACATTGCAACAGGGGAGGGGGACAGGGGATGTGGAAGTAGTCCAATGTAGGCAAAAAGCCATCCGGTCCTGCAGCTAGAGAGCGCTGGTCACCGACCCGCCTACCCTACTAAAAGCAAACAAGGGCGTGGGATGCGGGGGAAGGTAGTGATTGTCTATCCGCTAGTTTCTCCAGGATGTTTTCCAATTTGCGGTCCATAACCACCGTCTGAGTACTAACAGCTGTGCCCACCACCGTTTCAATCCAGCTGGCCAGCTTAGTGGGGTTTTGACTGGCCGCTTTTACCAATCGTCGATACCCCAGGGCCCCACCTAATCCAATCAGCAGAAACCCTGTTATCAAAGTCTCTGTTAAGGACCCGAGAGCAGATGTGTCGAGCCAGGTTTGATTTTAGGGGTTTTTCCTCCTGTGTTTCCCACTGTGCTGTCTTGCCTGGCTCTCAGTCGCTACATATTGCAATCAGCGTGCTCGCTGATTGAAGTGGCACCTGTCTTCGTTTCTGCGCTGATTGGCGTTCTTCCTTCCTTCCATCTGCCCTGGCATTCTTCGCCAGATTATTATGTCTGAGAGCGGAGCGTGGTGATTGTGCCTTTCCCCTGTCATGTCGTGTCCTGTTTTTTTGTGTGCAGAGACCTTTCGTGTCCTGACCAAGGTGTTTTGTGACCCTCTGCAAGTTGCTCGCCATCTCGCCCATGGTTAGCACTCTGGAGAGCATTGTCCGCCCATCCACTTCATGGCCAGCTGTGGCCTGACCTGTATTTTTCTTATAAAGACATTTTCCTTTGAAAGACTATCGCTGCACACAGTGAGTGGCAGCTTGACTTTTTTGGTCATTGCACAAGAGAAAATAAAATTCAGTTTTTTGCTCGCACTCACTGCTTCAGTTTTCTTCATCAAGATACGTGACAAATGGTGGTTTGAACACTGTCATCTTATATACCTGTATGTACGGGGGAGTGGTTAGGCATGCAAAAACCACTGGCCAATTCTCATTGGTTTTTTCTCCAAAGATCAGAGTCAACTGGTCTCCCAGGCGGGATCCCATGATGTCAGTCAATGACGTAACGTCATAGTGACTGACTGAAAGGGAACTTTATAAGATAACCCAGATAGTGCTGTGACGTAATTGTAACGTAAATTTTGATTGGCCTGGTGGTGCATCATGTGCCCATCTCTGCCAAAGGGACATAGGGTAAAAAAAACTACATGAAGCTACTTTGTTTCTTGCCTCCTTGTCCATTTGTCATTTCTTCAGTCAATAAAAACCCTGTGGAAACAAGATTTAAAGTAAGTATCAGAGAACCAGGTATTGTTGAATCACGTACAGAATTGCATTTTAAATGCATTTTAAATAAAATGTGAATTCTGTGCGAATGGATTGGTTTTGGTTTTAACCTAACCTAATATTTTGAATGAAAAACAAATAGGGATGTGGGTTCATATAGTCTATCAAAAATCATGAGGGTTAATAATCATGAGAAAGTATTGTGATCAATTCTATAGCTATATTTCCCAGCCCTTACTGGCATTTTTGTTAATAATAATATGCAACAAGCAAAATACTGTAATATAAAGTGAGATGAGTAAATGTTCATTTGAATAACTACCAGATGTTCTTGTTAAACACAGACATTAAGACCATCAGTCTATTTTCATACACAAATGAGCATCTATTTAACACAAGATTTGTTTGGTAAAGTAGATCCAAAAAATAAACAGAGAAAATCTATCCCACAGATCAAGTGACAAGCAAATCCACAATTTACAACCTGCACAATAATTCAGAGGTTTGAGGTCAGTACATCTGTCATTTACAGTACTTCAGACTTGAACTTGGACACATTAAATGGTTCAACATTCTTACAAAAATTACATTGTTATGGTAACAAAATATTTATATTTCAGATAAATGCTGTTCTTTTTAACTTTTTGTTTTTTCCTGGAAAATAAAATGCCTTATGGTTTCCACAAAATTATGAATCTGTTTTCAACATTGATAATAATCAGAAAAGTTTCTTAAGCAGCAAATCAGCATATTAGAAGGATCATGTGACACTGAAGACTGGTTTAATGATGCTCAAAATGTATTCAAAGAAATAAATTGCATTTCACAGTATATATACAGCAGAATGTCATGTGATTTCACAATATTATTTGTTTTTGTAATATCGCAATACATACCTGACAAGCACATAACGCAAACCACAATTTGTGTGGTTAAAACACATCTTCTAAATTATAGAAATGTAACACTTTACAATATGCTGCAAATCCATATTAGTGGACAAGATGAGTGAAAACTAAACTACAAACAGAGCAAGATCTCTGAACAAACTAGGAAAACACTGCTGAAAACTGTAAATATTAATGTGAATCTATAAAATATCAGATATGCGAATGTTACCCAGTAAGATCCACAGACTCTTGTAGAACTTCTTCATGGTGGAATAAAGACACCTGTCTTTCTCTCAGGATGTTGAGTGTGAATGATATCAGTTTTATGGAAGATGATGCTTTAAAGTCTGCATCACGAGACACACCTGGTCTCTCCTTCCTTCCGTGACACTCACCTGTCTCTCGTGTTTCAGTCAAACACAGTATTTGTTTATTTTGTCCTAATGTCTGCTGGATCAATTTGAATTTTCTCCACAGTTGTAAGTGTGTACATTTTTATTCTTAAGAGTAAGATAGAATCTGAAAGATAGATCATTGTGCAACACAAACTATGTTCAGTACAGATTTTTATGGTTTCTGCAGTAAACTCCTGTCAATTTACACAGACCTTGCAAAACAACTGCAAAATACAGATGTATAAACAAGCTTAGAATAAGCCGCTATAAATTCTACTGCTGGCAAAACACATTATAGTGATGACGTTTTTTCCAGCACTAAGCAATGGAGTGTCTCTTACTGCTTAAAAACAGACTTTCTAAAGCATTAAAGAAAGAATGAACAAACCACACATTAATGAATGATAAATAAACAAACGCTATCAAACACATGAGTCACAGCGAGGTGTGCTCTGATTGGCCAGCTATCCAGTGGAACGTGATTGGCCGACCATGTGGCGGAAATGTTCCGCCCCTTACCATAACGTGATGCTGCGTCCCGGCGCTATGACACCAAAACAATAAAACACATTACAAACCAGGCATTTGTTGATCCAGTGGAGACATAATTACTGATTATCATGACTTAGTTCTGTCAGGTTCAGGAATCAGTCTTCCGTAAATGTGCTGATGAACACACTCTAATATTTGTGTTCAACTGTTCTGGAACAGTGTATTAAACTTAAACTTGACCACTGATTTCTAGTTGTGTCCTCTTTTGGAAGCACAAACAAAGTAGTTTCACTTTCACAACAACACACAGAAAAGAGGAATTATCTTACCATGTTCCCAAGTGAAGCTAAGGCTGCTAAGTGCAAATACATCTCTGATGTTACCGCGAATAACCAGCATAAATTGTGTGTCCCTTTTTTTCAGAGTTTTGGAAAGCTTTTTACAAACAAGATCATGGCAATTAGATCTCAAATGTCTCATACTGGTTATACTCTGTTTGATGCTCATTTATACTCCTCCACGTGGTTTGAGCCACACAACTCCTGTAAAGAAATTGTGGATCATCTCAAGTCTACATTTCCAAAAGACATAGTTCCTCCATTTTACGTTAAACAAATTATGGATGCAGTTCACCCAAGTCTTTTATCAGTTATTAATAAATACTTACTAACTGGTACTGTTCCAGTTTGCCTTAAACTTCAATCCTACATCTCTTTCCAATTTTCAGCTCATCTTGAACCTTTTTTTTTATTTAAATGATTATGGAAAAGTTTGTACTGGCTCAACTACAGTCATTCTTGTCAAGTCTTTCAAGCTTTCAAGCAGTCTTTCAAGCAGGTTTTCAACCTCTACATAGCACTAGAATTCCTATTAGTAAAATATCTCTGAAATATATTCCCATTCACAGTTTTGAGCACTCCATGGTGATTATGAACATGAAATTATCCAGTCATGACTTCATGTTTTACAGAAATATAAAAAGGATGGAAAACAAAGCCAAAATTCCCTTAATCATTCATCACAGAGAAAAACCAAAGATTGTATTTCTGATGTGCCAGCTAAGGGGTGTCAAACTCAGTTCCTGGAGGGCCACAGCCCTGCACAGTTTAGTTGAAACCCTAATTAAACACACCTGATGCAGTTAATCAAGTCATTAAAGCATTAAAGATTATTTGTAATAAAAGTAAGTGATTCAAACTTATTTTAAATGAAGTTTGTTGACTTTATGCTGAGTTCAGACTGCACGATTTTAGCCCCGATTTTGACTCGCCGACAGGTTTTGAGAAATTGCCGACAAAAACCCAATATCACAAGCAAATCGGTGCTCATTCACGCGAGTGACAATCACACAGTGTAAATTATCAAAGACGCGATTTGAGAGAATCGCAGACGTGTCACTGACACCCGTGAGATATTTGCCATGCTAAATATCTGGACCTGTCGGCAATTCAAAATCATACCGTGTGAAATGTGTTCTGACTGAATAACATCGGCGATTACCTACAGCCAATGAGAGAGCAACATCCAGGGCAGGGATATTGGGGGAGGAGTTACGAAAGTGTAGAAGGTAAATATCCTCCTCCATAATCTTCTTTTCGTTGAAAATGAGCTCACATGCCATTTTTTATGACAAGCTTCTTTTGCTTGCTATCATTTTTAATAATAATCCCAGTCTCACGTGAGAACTCCGGTTTTGCGCACGTGACCTCGCGTTGTTTCCATGTCACTTCTCGCGTGTGTTTGGCAGTGAGACGAAGTTGTCGGCGATTCTTCCTATTGTAAAGTCATGCAGTGTGAAATCCCCTGTCACTGATGTATCATGCAGTGTGAACACAGCACCGACAGAATGCTATTCTATATAGTCATGCAGTGTGAAAAGATCTGTGACGCGACTACTCGTGCAGTCTGAACTCGGCATTAGCACTGAAAGCCTAAATAGATAAATATTAACCTAAATAGGTACAATTAAATTTTACTTACAATAATGAGTATTTTGAAATGAGCAGTTAGTAATTGATCATGTAACATTGGATTTTATTTAAATTTTTTGGTTTCACTTTATTTTGATGGTCCCTTTAACGTATTCTGTTGATTATAAGTAACATTGCACCTACATATCT
>JAUMHE010000123.1:15774-34248 GCA_032359235.1 Enteromius mattozi | reverse complement strand
TGATCATCATCCAGTCTGTCTGGAATGACATGAAGTAACAGAACAAACTGAGACAGACTAAATCCAGAAGAACTGTTCCAACGACTCAAAGATGCTTAAAAGATGCATAAAATGTTAAGACTAGTCTTAAAAGTTAGTCAGCTAAATTTTTCATTAAGACTGGTCACAGTTTTTTAAAATTCAGTTGCATAAAAATGTATATTAGTCTAAGGTAAATACAAAAAGTAAAACAGTTTACTCTTGCCGAACTGCCAATTGGTCAGACCAGCTCTTAAGACACTGTCTTAACATGAAGGCTAAGTTTACGCAACTGGCCCCTGGTTATTTTAGCACTTGATACAAAAAATGACACTTTTCCTTTAAGTAAGTCAAAAGCACATCCCATCCAGTAATGTGTCAAAATAAAAGCACAAACTTATCTAAGTTTAGATAAATGGTCCATATGACAAGTAGCTCACCCAATCGGTGGCCGTGTAACTGGCTTTGCACAGCTGCTCAAAGCTTTTGCTGGCTCAGGCACATGAACTGTCCGGCATTAAAGAGCCACCAAAAGCTACTAGATGAACATTTGGATAAAGCTGGCACTGCCTTGCCCCAACACACTTCATCTTCCCTTATTTTGGCAATACGAGCCATGGCCCGAGGAGTGTTTTCTTTGGCACACCGCTTGGAAACAGTCAAAACGAAAGTCTCTGAACAGGATCAAATCTCGACATCCTCATTAGAGGATACTAAAGAGGGAGGGACATGGGAAAAGCAGACCTTTTCTGTGCCCTCTTCTCCTCTCCTGATTATTAAACATCACTCAGCATGGTGAAGAGACTTTCATCTGCACCACCAGGATAGAAGAGCAACCAGAGCACCCCTTAACTTCTCTTTCTTTCTCTCTTCCCTTGAGTTTTATCACATGGTTTCCGTTTGTCCACCTGCCCATCCCCTTCCTCAGCAGCGCTGATTCAGGCCCATGTTTTAACACATCGTGATACACTAGTGCACATCCTTTCCTGCTGTCCAGCCGACCTGCACCTTCACTGATAGAGTTACTGCAGGAAACAGAAGTGTGGTGGACAGGCTGAGTGGACAGGTTTCAGTCTCCATAGACTTATTTTCACAGGTTTGGAACATGAAAATGAGTAAATAATGACAGAATTATTTTTTTTACTCTTACATCAAAAGTAAACATTTCAACTAGTTTACAGTTTTTACTGATATAAACAATAGTATTCCTCATATTTTTATATATTGTAGATTGGTTACAGCAAAACAAACTATGACACTACTAACAAACTACTGTACAGTAGTTATACAGTACAAATATTGTGTCTAGATGGTAAACTTCATGCTGCAGACTGCTGCAGCTCTTTCAAGACTTTTTACAATTTTAAACTGTTCATGCATAGTTGTCAGTTATGACAAAGGATAGTTGACAAATGCAGTTGAATGTTGTTACTGTTAACTACATCTAAAACTATTAGAAAGTGTTTTTGTTTATTGGAATACTGATGAAATAAAATAATACAAATATGAAATTAAAAATGATAAATGGTGGCTTGAAATAAAATAAGCTTTAATACTGAAGTTACTAATACTGAAATGAAATAAAACAAATCTAAACAGAAATAGCAAAAACCTAAGACAAATAAAAAAATACATAAGATTACAAAATTACCTTAAGCACTTTTAAAAATACCTTAAGTACAATTAAAATTAAAATTGTAAATATAAAAATAAAAACTAATAATATATGTGTGTGCACTGTGTATATTTATTATGTTTATATAAAGACACACACATACAGCATATATTTTAAAAATATATACAATTTAAAAATATGTTACTAACACAAAAAACTGCTGTGTGCTGGAGAATCAAATAAGAGCATCTGAGAATCAAAGTTTGTGTGATAAACCCTACATTAACCGTTTAGTGGCCTGAGTCCTGTGAAAGCCATCACATTCATCAGTTGAGAGCCTCTCATGTGGCAGTTGGCGTCCAGAGAGAGGGTTTTGTTACAGTAATACGCTTAAAGTAATAAAACGAACAACATAAAGCTCAGAGTTGTGTAAGGAGATGGTGTTCTCCTCAGGTCCCAGCTGGGATTAAAGCAGAACGTATATCAAATGAACTGTCCAACCGGTGACCCCCACCCAGGGGAGCAGTAAAAATCAGGGGACTGACGGCCAGACCTCAGGAACAGTCTATATGCCACTTTCACTAGGCCACATATGAACCAAGAACATGAATGAACTCTTGTTCTTCAATAAAACAAGATTAAGCTTGTACCAACCTCATTCATGGCTAAAATAATCACCAGACCAAATAAACAGTCCAGCAGTGATGGCTATGTGATAAATAGTGCAGTTATTCTTGAGCAGTCCAACTTATCCTACACAAAAGTGCTTTACATGTGATTCAGTTCACTTGGCTGAATCCCTGATTTTAATGATGCTTACAGACGGTGGATTACTAGTCATGTTAGAATAGATAATACTAACCTGAGCAGGACAGGATTGAACACTTCAAAAATATATAACATGAAAATATACTGTAATACAAAAATTGGGATTATGGCAACAATACGGGAGTAGAAGACAGACCAGCTTCCCACTCCGGTAAAACCACACAGAGGAGACACAACAGGAACAAGCAGCTCCTGCACACAAGGAAGTACAGTAGTAGAGGTCATATCTGAGCCTTGGCCTGTGGTATACTAGCTTTTATCATCATTATTAATGCCTCCTTTTGCCTCCTGCTTCCTTCTTTCCCAGCCCCCCAGACTCCATGCCTGCTCCATTATAAACTGTATTTATAGAGCTGAAAAAAGCATGCCTCAGGTCCTTTAATTGGGTGGGTGGCATCTGAAGGGACCCCAAACAACTGTTCCTTACATGCCGAGAACACACATCAACAGACTCGAGCCAAACAGGTCAGTCAGTCGCCACAGGGCCTCATTGTACGAGCTACACGGCTGAAGTATCGTCTGTTTCCTTACATTGTTTCCATTTGGCAGAGTAAAGGCACTATAGGACGGCTTCCCACAGGCGGATTCACAAGTCATAATAGCCCTTTTACGACTGCAATAAAACGAAACTGTCAGAACCAATGGTCACACTTCAGGCTACAGCGTTCATGTTACTGTGTATTTATATTAGTAATCATTCAACACTACTGAAAACTAGTATATGAATAATAAATAACTGGCTGCTGCATCTGTGCATGCCAAGTCAAGCACCTTTATAATAAATAACATGTGCATAAATGGAACTGCTAGTAATTAGTGGTGTTTTCATATATGTTTGATTTATTATCAATTAACCATACATTTTATTCATAACACAGTACTTGATGATTGTCATATTTATTACTGCTAACACTTTGGGTCTTTGAGTATTTATATATTTATTAATGTATTTATTTTTTGCAAGAAAGTAATACTTTTGATTAATTTAATGCATCCTTGCTGAATAAAAGTGACAGTAAAGTCATTTATAATTGTTGCAAATAATTTCTATTTCAAATAAATGGTGTTCTTTTAAACTTTCTATTCATCAAATAATTCTTATAATAAACAATATACAATGGTTTCCTCAGAAATATGAAGGAGCACAACTGATTATAATTATAAAAGCTTCTCGAGCAGGAAATCAGCATATTAGAATGATTTCTGAAGGATCATGTAACACTGGAATTATGATGCTGAAAATGTAGCTTTGCATCACAGGAATAAATTACATTTTACAAGTGTAGAGTGTCTAAAATGGTAAAGGACCATTACTTTCTCAAGATCGTTTCACCAAACAAACGTGATGGACTTTAAGGGACAGTGTTTGTAGGTTATGTGTTACTGAATGAATACTTAAAGAAAAGTATGATTAAAAAACCTCTCTAGCCACGAGTGTGGGAAATACAGTGTCTAATTTATGAAGGGTTGGACGACGTCCATTCCCAAATTTACCAGAGCAATAATCTCTAATCTGAGGATCAACGAGTCTGACCTCATGCTTTTGAACATGGAGACAGTGGTGAAAAATAGTGCTGATTGAATGATAAGAGCTTGTGAAGAGCATGTTTAGAGTTTCACAAAGACGTCTTGATGATTATGTGAAAAGAATGTGTTGAACGTCATTATAAATGGTCAATCTTAATCTTATTCTAAATAAAAAGTATAAGGAATCTGATTTAAAAGTACAGTAAAAACGTCTATTGCAGTTTAAAATTTGCTGTTTTCTATTTGAATATATTTAAAAATGTAATTTATTCCTTTTATGCAAAGCTGAAGTTTTCAAGAGAAATAAAGATATCTTTGTGGAATGTAAAAAGGCTTTCCAATGGCATCAGGCTGTAAAACACCTTTTTCTGACAAACCTACACTTTAAATCTGTGAGCAGAAACAGGGAGGAGAATGTAATTTGTATTTAATGGCTTAAGTTCTTCAGTTATGTGCCAATATGAGAAGATTTGCAGAACCAGCAACCAGCTTTGATACAGAACTTGTCAGTTTATCTTGAAGATAAGCAGGGCGGCTGAACTCAACTTCTTTCTGTTCTTAAGGGAAGGCAGAAGGGATGATGTCATCTGAACAGACGGCGATCATGATTGGCTGAGAGGATCCACGCTCACGTGGCTCCCACCAGACTGTTCCAAGAGTTATTAAATACATGCACAGAGAGCACAAACCAGGGCTTTATCGAGATCAAGACCCTCGAAGCTAAACTCACAGTTCCTGCTATTAATTTACGCTCCACTGTAGGATTCCCTTTTAAGGGCAGATGCATGCGTGACATGTATTTAGAGTTATGCTAAAAATACGCACTTCAGCAATACATGAACTTCAATTCAAAGATCACTCTTATTATTGCTCACACATTTGAAAAACTGTTCAACTTCAGCATGCATTCTATCCTGCATTATTTGTTCTACAGAAAACAGAATGCACCAAAAACAGCCAAGAAATCCTTAAAGGGATATTTCACTCAAAAATGTTACATCACATTTACATCACTTGCTCAATGGATCCTCTGCAGTGAATGGGTGCCGTCAGAATGATAGTCCAAACTGCTAATAAAAAGTTCAAAATGTAAAATAAATTCAAGATCTCTCTTGCACTGGAATGGTGTGGATTATTGTGATGCATTTATCAGCTGTTTGGACTCTCATTCTGACGGCACCCATTCACTGCAGAGTGAGCAAGTGATGTAATGCTACATTCCTTTAAATCTGATGAAGAAACTCATCTATTTCTTGGTTAGTCTGAGAGTGAGAACATTTCAATAACCATTTTCAATAGCCTTTTTATTGCATGCAAGTGATGAATAATTGAAACCTGAAGATTTTCCTGTATAAAATCCTTCATATATTTCATTCAAACTCACATGACCCATCACATGAAAATGATCCCCTCCCGTTGGACAACCCAGCAAAGTTGAACTATAGTACAACAACGTCAACTCTTCTTGTATTATTGTCCTTGACAGACATTGTTTAAGGCAACAACATCCAATGTGGAACCAATTATAAGCCACAGAGGAGGAAAATTCAAGGCATTAAAATGAATAACTGTGACGAAGTACACAACTCAAGGGGCCTGAAATAACTGTGTTTATGTCCTGCATGTGTTTACAAATGCGATTAACTTATTCATGTGTCAGAACAAACAGATTTAGACGTTTACAAGACATCTTGGGATAAATCAGTTAGTCTCTGGAAAACTGCAAATTAGCATGAAAGATTAATATCGCCAGACCTGAACAGGTGAAGCTGCATTTGATTCTCACATTAAAAGCTGGAATGAACCGGACATGAACCGTGCAAAACCTGAGTGTGGAGATATTTCTCAGATCTCCCTCCAAAATCCACGAGCTCATCTGAAACCGATGATAAATCGCAGACACTCATTCCTAAAGTGTTAGTCCATGTACAGAAATGCCTTATTTCATAAACAAATCAAACTAGCGGCTCTCCAACTAATTCAAAACGGGCCAAAGAAAAGAAAGTCAGATGATGTCAAACAGAACATAATTGTGCTGTGTGCAGAGAGACGTGTTGTGATTTAGTTCAGCAGTTTTCGACTGGTTGTTCACAACATAAAATGCTTCACAGGTCTGTTCTTATAGTCACAGACAGTAGAGAAAACAACGTTAAACGTTAATAATAAAACATGTCTAGCTACTGTATAAATATGCATAGAAGAATGACAGTACCATTATCATATACAATGCAATACAGCATTTATTAATATTTTGAATTGGTTTTTACTTGATTTTTTCTGTTTTCAGTTTAGCGTTAGCATTTTTGATTATTTTTAGTTATATCTATATTGTTCTGAAGTGGATTCAAGTGTGGTACTGTAGTTGCAATAAGTCAGTTTGTGAAATGTTATCCGTGCTAGATATTCCATGGTCAACTGTAAGTGCTATTATAGGAAACTGGAAGCGTTTAGGAACAGCAACGACTCAACCATACTTCCAGTGAAGGGAAATCTTAATGCTTCAGAATACCAACACATTTTGGACAACGCTATGTTTCCAACTTTGTGGTAAAAGTTTGGGGAAGACCCTTTTCTATTCCAGCATGACTGTGGCCCAGTGCACAAAGTCAGGTCTATAAAGACATGGTTGGATGAGCTTGGTGTGGAAGAACTTGACGAGCCCACACAGAGCCCTGACCTCTGACCCCATACCTTTTGGAACAGATTCGCATTGGGAGTGTGCCTATAATGCCTTCAAATGCTGTCTTGTTATGCAGCTCCTGTGCTGTAGTGACGCTGAGGCAGATATAATTTAGGCTTGTTTGCCCAAACTGCAGGCGTTATCACAGGGACACATAGTTTCCGAGCCTCTCTATTAAACCCCCCTGAGGACTGCTGAAATTTTCCCATGAGAATGATGATGGTTAACACACACTGGAGTGAGAGCATATGGAACGCCTATCACTTCAGCTGGCTGGAAACGTATTCCATGTGTGGTTAGTAATGCAGAACCCTCCACACTAACTCCTTTACCCTTACTGTATGCTATACAGCACCCAAAACACCCACAATGCATTTCTAGCTTACTGATAACACAGTGGCTATGTCATATGACCTTGCATAAAAAAAATAAAATAAAACTGCATAATGCACACAGCAAAAAATATATGTGTACAGTATGAAAGAAATAATATTAATACAAAATGACACATAAGTGGAGGGAATACTGGAACAATGTCCTTGTAAAAATCAACTTTTATGGGCTCGTGTACATAATGTAAAAGGTATTCGGTATGTGACCCTCGGTTGAAAACACAGCTGGGATTTATAAATCTGGAATGGAGGTGCCATGCTCCTGTGGCGTAAACGGGCACATGGAAAACATTTTCTCTCCTTACTCACAAAAGAGAAAAATCATTGTTCATCCAGCAATACAGAACAACAAATTTAAGGGGTGAATCTCACGAAACCTGTCATGAACATTTGAACTCAAAGTGGAAAACAAAGGAAAAAATGAATTAAATTTTTGCACAAAGAAAATCCTGTCTTAGACCGGATTAACCGTCTCCTTTGACAAACATATAAACAGCACATACTGTAAAACTTCAAAAGTTTGGAAAAAGTAAAATTTGTAATATTTTTTAAAGATGTCTCTTATGCTCATCAAAAATACAGGAAAAAAATTAATATTGTGAAATATTTTTACCATTTAAAATAATGGGTTTTTATTTTAATATTCTTTAAAATATAATTTATTTCTGTGATGCAAAATTTCCATCAGTCATTGCTCTAGTCTAAAGTGTCACATGATCCTTCGGGAGTCATTCTAATATGCTGATTTGTTATTAGAATTATCAATGCTGGTAAAGTAGTGATGGCAAATATTTTTTTGGAAACTGCAATACTTTTTCAGGATTCTTTGATAATTAAAAAAGTTGTAAAGAACAGCATTAATTAAAAATATAAATCTTTTCTAACAATATAAATCCTTGCCATCACTTCTTAACACATCCTAGCTGAATAAAAGTTAATTTCTTTCAAATAAAAAAAAAGAATAAAAATGTACTGACCCCAAACTTTTAAATGGTAGTGTATATTGTTAGAAAAGACTTCTATATAAAATAAATGCTTGTTTTATTCATTCAAGAATCCTAAAGAAATTTCACAGGTTCCAAAAAAATATTAAGCAGCACAACAGTTTCCAGCACTGATAATAAATCAGCATATTAGAATGATTTCTGAAGGATCATGTGACACTGAAGTCTGGAGTAATGATGCTGAAAATTCAGCTTTGCATAACAGAAATAAATTAGATTTTAATGTATATTAACAAAGAAAATGGTTTACATCACAATAATATTTCACAATATTATTTTTTTTTCTGTATTTGTGATCAAATAAATGCAGCCTTGATGAATATAAGAAACATCTTTAAAAATATTAAAAATCATACTGTTTCCGACCTTTTGGGTGAGCGTGATTTCACCATACAAGATGATCCTGGATCAACATTCCAATCAACCAATCAGATTTGAGGGATAATTTTTCAGGAAATATCTATTTTAGGCTTATGATCGGGGTTAGGTACTTCTACACCCTTGTTAATCAGCTATAATTTTGGGTAGGGTTAGGTTTAGGGGAAAGGATTGGGACAAGTCTATATTTTTGGACAGTAATGTTCATCCAGGATCAACAAAAAAATGTTGATCCAGGATCATGTCTTACTTGGCAAATCACAGCGACCATAATAAATAATTAAGTTGTCCTGTTTTAATTTTATGCCAATTTAAACACAATAGAAATTAAAAAAGAAAAAAGAAAAACCCCCAAAAGTTAACACTGGGAACCATTAAAGCAATTAAAATTTTATGGGAAAATGTGTTTAATTATCAGGGAAAAAATGTCACAATAAAAAAAACATGCTCCATTTATGCCAAATATGATATTTTATATGTTTTCCTCTTGATTTGGTGGTGAAATGTGACCTGCACATGCTCTTGACAGTTTCTGTGTGAAGGCAAAAAAAAAGACTTGTTATTAGAATGAGAACAAAGCATTCATCAAATGCTTACGGAGAAATCAGGCCACGATACACACACTCCCTTAACACTTCACCAAAAATTAAACTGCCTGGAAATCTTTCCACTGTGAAAAAATACACCGGTATTTAGCAGGACATCCATTTCATTTGGAAGAGCAACAGAACTCAATCCCTTTGGCCTTGACACGTACAGTAATATTTCCTTGGCTTTACTATATGTCCTCTCTGCTGCTATCTGTCAACATAAATGCCTGGAATAACTGATATGCCCTTAGGTTTTACTCACTAAGTGAGCAGGTGGGTCATGTCAAGGGTAAGTGTGGGAAGAGCCAAAAAATCCTTCACTCCTGCTACTCATTCCCAGAATTCCAAACTGTTTCAAGCCGTCACCTTATCAGGCTGAAAACGGGGCACTCCTGTAAAGGTCCCAGAAGCACTGTGCACCCGGGAAGCACTAAAGGATTGGGATTAGTTCCTTTTATGGAGTTGTAATGTGAGTTATGGATGCAGGAGGAAATATGGCTTCCATCGCCTCAAAACCAGTTCAAGAACCCTATAAGATCTTACACAAAGTTGAGACAAAGCATAAAAAGAATTTTAAGAAGCTGACCTTTTGTTTTTACAATGTTCATTCATTTTGAAAGGCATCAGATCATATCTGTATGGCTTTAGTTATCTGCAATGCATTTATCAAAACTGACCGGAGACTAAAATAGTTTCTGCCTCCGCTGTTGAATGTTTGTTTTCAGTTCTATTAAGAAAAATACAGGAACGACAACAACAAAAGAAGTTAGAGGAGTTTCCTTATGTTTGGGAATGGACTTCCAGCTGTCATATATGGCGAATAATGTATCCAAATTAGGGATGCTCATTTCGGTTATTTCTCGTAACCGACAACCGACGCTCGTTCACCGATTATTAACCGTTAACTGACAACATTATTTTAAATGAGAATTGAATTCAATTAGAAAGGATAAGCGCCTGTGACCCGTTAAAAATAGTAATATTTGTTTTCTGCGGATTCATTTTACATGCGCAAAAACCAGCGAACAACAGAAGACGAAGATTCACATGATCATATCTATTCATATCATACGCCCGCAGCACTTTTGCGACCAGAGAAAAAACATAGGATAAATAGGCCTATACGAGACATATATAACTTTAGCTATTATACCTAAAGTTAAATAATAAATCAAGAAAACGAAAGAAAAAAGTTAGCAACAGTGACCCAATTAATATCAACGATGGCAACGTCCAGAAAACTAAGTATTACCACTTTCTGACATGACAGGAGTCCAATCGAGGTGCGAGTTCTTTCAACAAATCTTCATTAACCGACAGCAGCTTTGGGAGCAGAGCGGAGCATTTGAATCACGCGACAGAACACAAAACTGACGGGATTGGCTCCGGCGGAAAACTGACGAGATCTAATAAAACTTTCAGATGACACGCAGCTCATTTCTCCATCAATATAAGTTACCCAAAACACACATAAAAACACCCGGTAGAAGCGCGTTTGTGTAGCAGAGCGGCTCTCTTTAGCAGTGTATGACGAGTCCTGTTCCGTTCACACAGCGCGTGTGCTCCGAGAAAGCGGTCCATTTCCAGGTGAGTTCCGTTACAGAACGCGGTTGTCACTCCCTGTATTAGGACTCAACAACTGGATTCTGCTGCTCTGTGAATGTGGCCAATAAAACACAATTTTATATAGACTATGAGTAGGTAAAATACTGAAATAAATAAATAAATAAAATGACCTTTTAAACCGTTTAACTGATTGTATTAATCGGTCAAAATTCATATCGGTCAGTTAACGGTTAACCGGTTAAAATGTGCATCCCTAGTTTTGATATATTTACAGTAGAAAATTTACAAAATATCTTCATGATTTTTGGCATAAAAGAAAAAAATATATATAATTTAACGTATACAATGTGCTCCAAGGTCACATATTTTGTAAACACTTTTATTTTGAATGTGATTGATCGCAATTAATCGAATTGACAGATAAATATCGACTGCATTTAGCTTGTCACACCACACTTTTACCCACATCCATAACTGCAACTGTTTAAATCGACTCACATAAGCATCTGTGGCGGCATATCTCTTCTGGTCTTCTGTCAGACCATAGTCATCCCAGTGACTGCAGCGCACAAGTTTGTCTTTGAAGAGCTGCTTCTTCAACAAGTGTTTCACTAGACCATCCAAACTCCACTTCTCACAACATCTCAGCTGAATGAAACAAACACATAAACATCAACTTCTCTCACTCAAAATCAACATGAATCTTTGGCATTTCAGGGTACTATGGTCAATTCTATTCAATCACAGATATTTCCTAGCATTCACTGTCTTCCATGACAGTACTGTACATCAGACTGCTCATCCAGCACTACTTTCGTGTAATTGCAAAGGCAACATTTCTACGTCTAATATTTGCGTTTTATTTTATTTCAGCTTCATTTAATATTAATAAAAAGTTTTTCAGAACAGTTTTAATTTTAGTTAACAATTATAACACTGCCTTGTATTTATTTATTTTGTGAGTTTCTGTGTAATAAGCTTACATTCTCATAAAATAAACCCAAGATTACCCATGGCCAGGGTTTATTTTATCACTGGTTGACTGTAATTTACTATACATAACATTAAAATAATGAAGTGCACGGATAAGTTATTTATAATAAACACTACAGTATTCTGTAGACTTCTCAAGTTTATGCTTTGGAATGTAGTAAAGCTTTCTAAAGAAAAACACTCTGATAAAGTACACTAAAATCAAAATCTAAATACTTTATGCCTCTGTTTATACCATATCACAAAACTACTGAATTATGTGATGCGATCTGGGAAAACATGTTGGATGTTGTGCTGGGACGTTTTCAGGAAATTAAAAAAAGATAGGATTAATGTAAAAAAAAATGCCAAAATTCGGTTTTCATTACATTATTACTCTATAACATCTTGTCTATCATCTCTGAAAATATAATATATTAGCGATTTACTGCGGTAAACAGATAAGACCTGTCTTTCTCTAGTTTGCTAACACACGCTACAGAGGTGCTCTCCCTTACCACTACAAAGACAGTTCACCTAGGCTATCAAATTAAACTATGCAATGTATATAATAAAGGTGCATCACTGCACATTTGTGTGCTAGTCTTAAAAGGGACGAGCACTGCTAGACATTACATATTATATGGTGAGAGGTGAAATCGTTGAGCAAGACACTGAACCCCCATCTGCTCCCCAGGCACGGCAGCTTTGGCTGCCCACTGTTCCAGGTGTGTGTGTGTTCACAGTGTCTCCTGGTCTAACAGGATGAGAAAACGCTTGCTCAGAATGCGATCTTTGGGAGAGCAGAGCAGACATGAATGAGCGAAATGGAAGGAGTAGTGATGGATAACTGTATGGTTCATTATACTTGGCCACACATCACGTCACTTTACTTTCACTTTTTTTTGTGGTGGGTTTTCCTAGATTGCATCACATATGTCTAAAAGTACTAAGACAGCATACCTTCTTGTTACAAAGACAGCATACCTTCTTGTTTGCCAGATCAGATAGCTCAACAATATTCTGTATTTTGATGTCATAATCAGATAACAACTTCCACTTGTCACTCTCAATTCCCACACCAACTTTCTTGATATTTTCATCCTCCAAAAGCATTTTCAGGCCAGGAGGAAACCCTGAAACATCAGACATACAGTACATGAGCAGATATTGAAATAATACCAAGCAATGACAGGCAGTTCCTGTCTGAGCCCACCTGACATGGAGGAGATGTGAAACAGATAGCATTTCTCCTCCGATGCACACAGCTGCACTACAGCCACTTTCTTTGTCTTCCCTTTGGTGAAGCTGGGCGGCCATTCCAGATCAAACCCAACCGCTGAGCCTGACACCAAATTAGATCTGGAAGAGACACACAAAAGCTAAATATAAGGAGAGATTGTGAAGGTTAACAAACATGTTTAATCATCCACACTCATTCACAGCACACATCATGTGGCATCAGTAACAGTGTGCGCATGCTGGATCAAACCGACACAGGAGTAAACAATCTACTTAGATCCTTCTGTATTAGGCCAGACTCTCACAAGAAAGTCCCACAAAACCTATATCAACAACATGCTCAAGACAAACTTCACCCCAAATCCAAGGAGTGAAATGAGACATTTTGCATGTTTTTTTATAATTAATAATTCAGAATACTAAATACCCCCTTCAAATTATCATAAGACCATTATTTTAGAGTAAAGCAAAAATAGTAAAAAAAAAAAAAAAAAGGTTTATAGTAGAAAATTTCTTGATTACTCCACAGCAGACTTTATAACTGAACATTGTGGAACAGTAAACAATGATAAACAATAAGAGTATATTTCAATGCTCCCCCCAAAAACTTTGTGTGGATATGAGGTGGACGGAAAAAACTACATTTCAGTTAATTTTCAAGCAAATGAAAATTTAGTGCCCTCTTTTGACATATGTGGATAAAACATAAAATTGCAAGCTCCTTCTTGCTCAGGAAGTTTTTTTTTTTTTTTTTATTGCTTTAATGTCCCTTATGTTTAAGCACTCATGCTCAGTGCGGAGGAATCTGAAAGTGAGTCATGGTTGCCTCTAATCAGCATACTCACTAGCTAAACCAAGTTCATGGACAATCTGAGCAAGTGAGTAGCATATCTGGTGCTATAAAAGCCTTCTTCAATTACTTTTTATGGACAGCACTAAATATAAATCATTATTGTCGATGTACAAATTCCAGTTACACAAAACAAGAACTCTCTTTTGATTCTGATCACTGTTGGTTAAGCACTGGCTTAGAAAACAAGGATAAATTATTTGTAATGTACCTTTAATTGTCATAAAAAAAAGTCCCAGTACAAAATTCTTGACCATCTTTAATGGGTTTTGAGAGAATTACCTATGCATGTTTCAAGAGATTCAGCCAGATATATTACCTCAAATCTTCTGATAAAAATGAGCAATCATGTCTTTCTTGGCTGTATATGACTGTCCCACCAAATTCCAGATAAGGAAGATAATCCTCCAGAATGCTCTTTTTATAGGGTCCTGGTGTCTGTGAAAACACACAGTACAAAATCTGAGACATATTTACTTTAGTAAAACTGTAAGAGAATGCAAAGCACATAACAACCAAAGCAAAAGCCTACATAATGGCAGCACAGTCATGAAACATAAGTGATACACAGGAAAAAACACACAAAATCATAAAAAAAATGGAGGGCTGCCAGGTGCTTTTCATACAGGTGAACTCTGCTCTAATCTTACCACGCTTGTTTTCCAGCTTTGCCAAATAAGTATTTTCCTCTCTACTTCAAACTGGTTAGCGATCTAGTTTTTTTTTCTCTTCAAACCAACATTTAGAAATATAAATAACATTTAAAATAAAAAAGTAAATAAAAAAGAAATAGCCTACAAAAAGTTATGCTGAATAAGGTTTGCATATTTTTGTAGATGCAGTGGCATGCAAATATCATATCCACAGTACAGCATGCTTCCAATAACAGGAAACAAACTTACAATGAAAGCATCATAACACACAAAACTGTAGAGGTCATATTATTGACTAACTAGTTGTTTCAAACAAACATCATTGAAGTTTTTGATTAGACTTGCACTACATAAAACCTAATACATTTGGAGAACAACTTTTTATCTTATAGAACGCATTTATAAAATGATGTGTAATTAAATGACCCTTTATAAGTAGAGCAGCATTAAACCAGTATTTCTTGACTGTTGACCTGCAAACAGTGCTTTGGTTTGATTTGAATATAAGCATAGTGCTGCAGGTGTCTCAGTAAATAATGCAAATAAGTGGCTTTTACTTTCTCTCAACCAATAGAAAACATACACATTAGTGAAGGCACAGGTACAAAGAGAGCATTTGCTCCAGCACATAACATGCCAATGAAGAAGACGTGCTTATAAGAAGAAAAAGAACAGGCTTCAAGTAAACAGGTCAGTTTATGTTTTAAGTATGGTGTGTGTGTGTGTGTGTGTGTTTATATTGTTAACTTCTCTCACATGTTCTTCCTGAGGTTTGTTCATCCATTTAGGTAGAGTCCTGTCACCCATTATAGCTTCCTTTCATCCGTCTTTAACGATAAACAGCACAAAGCTAGTACGACTACTTGGTAAAATTAACGTTAGTATAAAACAGTAATGGCTGTTTCCAAGCGTGACACATAGGCTAACTCAGTGTGATAAGGATATTAATATCACTTTTGACGTGCGTATAACGTTACTAACAATGACGCACAAAGCAGACATTAACCGCTCACACTAAAATAAATGTCGCACTTTCCCTTTGTGCGTTTCATTTAGCACTTCATATTCCTCTACGTTTTAATAACTCACTACCTGTCTATACGTGCTGAATAAGAATGTATATTGCCAAGCAACATTTCCAGTTACTTCAGCCAAACTCTCCCGCGCTGTATTTCGCGTCTGACACACCAAACAGCGCCACCTGTGGGACTGGAGTAAGACAAACACCCTGGCTTCTTCTTCTTCTGATGTTTTTTGGCGGTTTTGGCAAACCAACGTAAAAGGTGCATTACCGCCACCTACTGATCAGGAGTGTGGAGTGTACATGGATTTAGAAAGAGAAGAAAGGATGAAAAGCGAATTAAAAAAATAAAATAGTAAAATACTACAAACTCATATTCTTGCCATATTACCGGTCTTTTTTTTTAAATAATGAAACAATTCCTCATTAATTATTGAGCGCAATTGTCTATTCCCTAATAAGGTCTTGAGACATACTTTATCAAATCCCAACATTTCTAACTTTTGTTCAAGTAGATACATTTCTCTATTATACGTTTCACATTCTATTAAAATATGCTTAGTTGTTTCTGGATTCTCACATTTATCACAGCTGCCTGTTTCATGTTTCCCTATTTTGTGTAAATTAACGCTGAATGTCCAATTCTTATTCTTGTTAAGACAACCTCTTTCTTCCTGCTACCACATCTCATTCTCTCAACCCCTACACACTCCTGAATCTGATGAAGATGCCTTCCTTTTGTTCCACTATCCCATAGCTTTTGCCATATCTTTCTTACTTCAATTGATATTATCCTCTTGATTTCAGATTTCCTAATTGTTGTATTAATTTTAATAAGTGAATGCTTCAAAGCAATCGTAGCCAGACAATCCACTTCCTAATTTCCCTCCACCCCAACATGAGCCGGAACCCATAAGAAGTTTACCCTAGCTAACACCCTGGCTGTGTAAAAAAGGGTCAGACATGCATACTTTTTTTTTTTTTTTTTAGCACTTGGCTAGTAGCAAAGAGTATAGACCTAATATACTTTGCTACTACTGAGGCTTTGTCCAAAAAAAAAACACACACACTTGCGGTCTTGGCCCCTACTGCTCGTATCCCATCATGCATCATGTTCTGGATATAAATCGTGATGTTTTTTATAGACAAAGAGTACAGAAGCCCAAGAGGCGAAACTCAATAGAACGCTCCATAGCAACAGTTCCGCCCATGAGGTGACTGTGCCGAGGCCATTTTGGACTGACAACTACACAGAAACGCCATAGAATAATATGAGCCAGTCGCGCTAAACATTTGAAACTCCTGTTTATCACATAATTCGAGACACATGTATTAATTATTAATTAACTGTTATTGTAATTTGCTTTTTTACAAATCATTAAGTTTTTGTCTATCTAAGAATAATTAAATAATTAAATATACAAATAAAATATGAACATAAATTTAAATAAAAATATTCTAAAAGTGTTGTTTATTGTTCTCAGACAGACAAAAACAAACCGCGTTTCCCAGAAAATATTTTACATACCCTAATTTCAGAAATCAAAGTTAGGTCAGTAGCACTGATCAGTGGTCAGTAGTGACAGTGTCATTGCGCTGATGTGTTCTGCGGTAAGTTCTTAAGAGAAGAAAGAAAAAAACACCGTTACCTATGGGGCGCCTTTTGTCAAATGAAAGGTTAAGAAAAACTGGTCAGATTTTGTCAGATTTAACGAAAAAAATAATTTTTTGCAAGATTTACCTAAATTAGCTTTATTTATTTTATTTATTTATTTATTTTATTTCTAAATGTTAAATCTAAACCTAAATCTTGTTTTTTGTTTTTTTATCTAAATGTTAAATCTAAATGTTTAATTTAAATCTAAATATTTATCTTAAATCTAAATGTTAAATGTTATGTAATATAAATATATTAGAGTAGGGATACTCGGACTCGCACTTGGACTCGAGTACAGTTTTTAAGAGACTCGGACTTGTCACGGACTCGGATGCATTTTTACTCGGACTTGACTCGGAGTCAAACCGAGTCCAGGGAGTGTTTAAGGAAATGTCACTGACTCGATGCATTATCACAATATTCAGTATTTGCTTGTGTTTTCAAGTCTTGTCCAGTATTTGAAATCGGTGGGTTTATGTACGCACTCACTGAACGTGTTCACTTAAAGCGAAAGCACCGTAAACCTGCTGCTGTCGACTATGTTCTGTCGTTTAGTAGGTGCAACATTAACCTTTTCTAGGATGGACGACGCGACAGCCAGGCATAACTTCTGACAACTTTATTCTGCCCTCTCCCCAGTACCGTAACACACTCAGTATAAGTTTCCACACATACTATGTGCCTTATAACATTACCGAATGGAACCTAATACTACAGACTACATTATAAAAGTAGTCAAATAGCAAAAGAAAAAGAGAAAGTCACTCTTGACTAAATCACTTTAGTAACTTTACTGACTAATACGCTCATTTATTTTTAATGCAAACAGTGAATATTGTACGGTCCTTTACTTTTACATTCATTAATTAAATGCAGGGATTAAATTGGGCTTGCGCAGCCATACATCAGTGGACTTTCCTCTTAAATTTATATTTTTAAACATTTATCGTATTCTTACTAATTCGAACGATGATGTGTCGCGGGTATTTTATAGGAATGTATTTCTGTATATTTTCTTTTAAGGTCTTTCTTATACTTTCTGGTATAAGCGTTTAGAACTCGGTGAAGGGAATGACTGATCAAATGTTACTTTGACAACGCTACGCGTGCGTGCAGCATTCAGCACTCATGCAGCCAAAGTTGCAAATAAATATTTCTTTTGATATGTGTGCGTTATTTACTATTCAACTTTTCAGACTAAACTTGCTTGAACTTGCTTACATGTCTTACACTACACTTAAACCATATTTCTATCACTGATGAAAAATATGTTTAATTAGGCTACTGCACATTAACCCCCGGTTTCACAGACAAGGCTTAACCCTAGTCCTAGACTAAACTGTAAATCTGAGCTGTTTCAACTAAAAGAAACCTGCACGGACTGATCTTAAAACATGTCAGTGCCTTTGTTTTGTCTTAAGATGCACACCAGTAATGCCTTTTTCTAAGGCATGTATATAAAAAATAATTAAATGTCCTAA
>JAUMHE010000122.1:24485-48810 GCA_032359235.1 Enteromius mattozi | reverse complement strand
GTGTTTCTATTATCGATACATATCGCCTTTTAAACCAACGCACGAACGCGCAATAATCCTAGACAACTCAATCCAGCTATACTAATCATCAACAACAGGTGCGCTCGAAGAACCAAATTAGCCACTTCGTAATTAGCACGATGATCTCATCTTAGATGTGTCAATTCATCTCGGATGAAGCAAGCGACGTACGAAGAATGTACCCCTGAACAGTGCACTACAGATCCACTGATTCCACAACAACAAACAAAGAAAAGAAAAGAAACAAAGAAAGACAATGTATCTGTGCTCAGTACAATCAGTAGTGACTGTTCATCAATAGGCACTAAATACACATTTTTTCCCGATATACATGTACACAACAAAATGGAGTCTGATTTGAACACACTTACACACAAAAACATAACAATAAATCAAACTGTAAATGACATTTCAGGAGAGCTTCTAACTTTAGAGTTAGTGCAGTCTATAGGGTCTGGGAAATGAAATCAAATCAAACAACAGGGCAAACAAATGTGAACAAAAAAAGTCACTTTCTGAAAATATGTAGAACTGGACCTGATGCTCTCCTGAAACGACTCTGTAACAGCAGGCTTCCACTAAAGAAGCTTCAGAGTTCTGGTGAAGGTGTTGATCTTGTGACAGTTTAAAGAGAATCTCAGATGATTTAAGAAACTGACTGAACTGTAAGCATGAATCAGCACATTAAGACGAGAGGTAGTTTGATGTTCGTACCACACTTGTGAAGCTTTAAAATACATTAACTGAGTACAGAAGACTAACAAACATCTATTAATAAACAGGAAGGGCAGAGAAACAAGCAATGCCTTCCACAGCATTACAGATCATGACAGAACATCTAAAACAAGAAAACATCTGAACTAAAGCTCTGTCAGTCTTCTCTAAATGAGTGAACATGACTCTACATTCAGAGCGTTTCAGTAACATCACAGCTGTCTGAACTCTGAGCTACATCTGACTGAGGATTTTTACTTAAGCTCAGTAGTGATCCAGATCTCACACAAACACACACTGACAGGTACATTTAGGATTATAGGACCAGACATTATCTACATCAAATATAGCTGAGTGTACCTTTTTCACTACTACTGCATGTGCTGGTAGGGTCTTAGTGTGTGTGTGTGTGTGTGAGAGATAGAGAGTGTGTGAATGTGTGAGAGCGTGTGTGCGTGAGTGTGTGTGTGTGCGCATGTGTGAGAGTGTGTGTGCGTGTGCATGTGTAGAGGGTGAAGCTGGTCTCTCGTCAGGAGGTGCTCACACCTTGGACAGCAGGCCTGACTCTGGAGCGCTGGCTTTAATGATGTTCTGGATCTCTTTGAACTTGGGATGCTCTTTATCAGCCACGAGCTGCAGCAGCACAGACTCACTGGTGGTGACGATGACCCCGGTGCGTGCCAGCCGCTGAGACACACACAAACACATTAGATAGTGATAATCATAATTAATAATAATTTCAGACAAATGAAATCAGTATTAACAAAACTGATCTTTCCACTGCAGATGAAGTGATATTCAGATGAATTGATACAGACAGTTTAATGATGCTTTTAATGACTGTTTTAAATACACAAATATGAAATATTGGGGAAAACATGCAATGATATGTGAAAGTAAATCACCAGTAGGTGGCAGTGAGTCATTCAAAAATGACTGGAAGCTTTGTTTGGAACGATTTTCATTAAATAAATTGAGCATTAACAACAGTGTCTAAGGCACTTCATATTTAACTGCTCTTCTGAACTAATGGTCAGATTCGCAGTCGTCCAGGTGTTCATGATAACCAGGCTAGAGCGTATGTGACCCATGCTGGCAAAATGAGTCGTTTGTTTTATTTTCACATTCCATTATTTTCACATGATATCTGACTTGATGGAATCAGACCAAAAAAAGAGCTACATCAGTTTGAAGGTGAAGGAGTCAGAAGAGTTCAAGTTTTCTGAAGATACCAAAGCAAAATCACCAAGCAACGCTGTGTGTTTTCCTCCAATTCTTTTTTTAAGAATATTAATTATTATTATTATTATTATTATTAATCCCAATATAGCTATTTTTAACTTATCTTTGTAAAAAAAGAACAAAGATGCAAACATACAATCAATCAAGAGCAGCAGGTGATTCCTTTGAACTGATTAATATTGAGACAGATCTATATTAAGACCTGCTGTAATGCCTGGATCTAATGTAACGCTACACATCAGATACACAACCATCAACTAAAGGTTCATGTAAGACATAATCTCGCCAAGACATATTTCACAATACTGTACTTTATAGAGAGACTGTTGTGTCTTATGCGCACGTTTGCAAATGTCAGTCAGCTCAATCATTTTGTTTTTATTAGCATGGGTCTGAAAATCATATTTCACTGGTTTGGAGAATTTGATATGAATATTCACAAAGCTGGAAAACTGCAGCAACAGACCTACAACTACAGCAGTCGTCCACTAGAGAGGAGAGAAAAGGTCCTCAGAGAAGATCATGCTAGAGGTTTAAGTACTATTTGGAGCATAGAGATCGCTAGAAGAGGGTTTAATTAACTTATTTTGTAAACAACTCAAATTCGACCACATCTAACATTTTTAGACTTCTCTAGGCTGTTGCCCAGAATTAGACCATGCACATTCACAGTCATTTAGCCAGCACAGGTCACTTGTGATAATATATAAGCTCAGTATGTTTCTGGTGTGTGCTGTACTGTCTCACACACAGAGAGCATTGATATATATTATTCAGGACTGTCCAAACTCAGTCCTGGAGGGCTGGTGTCCTGCAGAGTCTCAACACACCTGCCTGGAAGTTTCTAACATCTCTAGTAAGAGCTTGATTAGCTGCTTCAGGCGTGTTTGATTAGAGTTGGAGCTAAACTCTACAGGACACCCGCCATCCAGGACTGAGTTTGGACAGCCGTGATATATATGATGTGCTGTCCTTCACTCTCCAGGAGCAGCTAACAGACTTCATCAGGAGGATAGCATCTCACCTCCAAAGCAAACATCCGGTCCATCATGCTTCTGGAGGACGTGGCATCAGCAACAATGTGCACCTCAAACCCTCGTCCGATCAGATCCAGAGCGGTCTGCTGAATGCAGACGTGTGTCTGAGGAGACAAAGCTTTCCTGAAGGAACGTGTGAAGAACTCCAAAACAGTCCATTAATCAGGGTGAACCAAAGATTCAAGGACCTTCCTATCAAGCACCTGTCAAAACTGTTCCAGTAGAAGTGGTTTTCATGAATGCTGGATTAAAATAATAAATCAAGCAGAATAACATTTAATATGTCAAGATAACTTTTCCTGTACATGCAACAGAAATCTTATTCGTAACAAAGTGGTATCATTTTAAGGTCAAAGTTTTGTGAAAAACACAAAAAAAAAAGACGTTTCATAGGACTAGAAACAGCCAAGTCATTGGGAATGTGCTCAATAGTGGAATTAACTGTAAAATTTGAAATTTAGAAAATGTGATGTATTTTGAATGAAATGAATCCTCACTAAAAAAAATATATGAATGAAGCCCATTAAACATTTTTTGCATGACCGAGCTTCAGTAATTGTGTCTGAATGCATGTCTGTCATTTTAACAGAGCGCTGGGCTGCTCCAGACATTGTTGGCCATTCAGTGTTTCTGTAAAAAACATCTAATAATAATAATAATAATGATAAGGTAATTATACTCTTAATACTACTGCCAATAACAATATCAAATGTGCTGATGTCTGCTGAGATGCTGGGTTGTAATTAAAACAAGTCCTGATGATTAGCAGGTACTGACCTCGACGCCGAAGAGCACCACGCTGCGGACTCCTGGGATCTCAGCCAGAGTGGCCTCCACCTCCGGAACAACCATGGAGAACTTGGTTTTGGGGAAAACTAATTTGGCCCCGGTCAGATCTAGCTCCTGAACCGTGCTCCCCAGACCTTTAGGATACTGCTCCGAAACCACCACAGGAATCCCCAGAATACGAGCACCCTGCAGCTGAGCCCACACACACACACAGCTCAACACACCTGCAGCACATCAGGAAGAACATCCAGTCAGACGAGATCTGAGAGCTCAGGTGCATTACCAGTCTCTGGCCCACACTGATGATGTCTCCGAAGTACTTGATGGCAGGTCTGAACCTCTCCTGCATGTCACAGCAGAAGAAGACAGTGGTGACCGGAGAGAGGTTTCCCAGCGTCGTGATCTGAGCCGGACAAACCAGACAACACACACTTCAGCTTTCACACACCATGAACTCTGTCTGTTTCAGTAATATCTCTGAGCAGGACTATCATGTAGCTATATTAGAGCTAAATGCATAAGATGGATATTAGAGGTTATTGATCCTTCAGAAAATGCACATATTTCTCATTACTGTAATGCAAACAACAAAAAAGCAATACATTTGTGCATAGTTTAATCATTTAATAAAACTTTGTAGCATTTTCATTAACGTAATAACGTGACGTATGCATAATATATACTATATAATAAACTGTGAATGAAAATAAGAGCAGAATTTGTGTTTTGAGAATGTAAACATGCTATCAGTGTTAGTTACTGTAACAACTCTTATATAAACATGAACTTCAACAATCGTCTGTCCCTGAAACACTGTTCAGACGACACACTTATAACAAACAACAATAAATACACGATACCACAAATAAACAACGTCACAAGAGAAGCAGAAGTGTTTTGTTGAAAGCTCTTCTAAAGTTTCATTTCCGCCCGTAAGAGCGACACTTTCACAGAAAAACCCTGTAAACGATGAAAGGATGGGATTAATGCAGCTCGACCGAGTGTGAAATATGGGCTTACATCCTTCTGCAGAGGCACTAATCTCAGCCGACATTTCTCCGACACCGTGAAGCTCTTCGGTAAATCAATGTACTGTCCCCATTCCTCCGAGAAACACTGGAGCACCAGCTTACGGTGAACATCGACCTGATTCCCGAACACGGACAGAAACTTCTGGAGGAGCACTTCATATCCAGAGCCCAGGGGCACCGACGAGGGCCTCGAGAACACAGAGAAGGAGAATAAGACAGGGACAGGGTTATTGCTGCTGTGTGAGTCCGCCATGATGTTCCGCGAATCACACCGATGCCCGGCTCCAAGTGACTCGTTCTGAAGAATCGGTTCGTCAATGAGTCGTGCTGGCTGATGTGGACTGGTCCTATGTAGGTTTGAAATGTTTTCGTGCGTGTGTGTGATTCTGCAGAGATATCTGATATACAGTAAGACTATATCTGCTTGCGTTTGCACCAATCGTCTGTATTTTTCTCAGATCAACCAGTTCCTGTGAATTGAACCAATGAACCCAAGCTTTCAGTGCTCGCTTAAACCAGTCCAATCTTTTTTAATGAGTCACTGAATCAGATCGTTCAAATAAACCGATTCGTTAAAATGACTCGGACTTTTGAAAGTCGAAAGGTGATTAAAAAAACCCTGGAGTGGAAATATTTTTTTTTTTTAGAGGAAATATACAAACTACATTAATTGGTCAATTTTTTAAACGTCACAGCAGTGCACAAGAGTTGCTTTTGTGATATTTCAGCTATTCTTCATTGAATTCTGGTTTTACTAACAGGTTTTTATTTTTGAACAGTTTTGAAGTGAATGTCTGGCAGTGGCCCTTGGCTTCTCTTTAAATGACTGTGTGGCTATAAATGAAATGAAAATGATCAAATGCATGTAATTCATGATCAATTTTATTATGACTTGCTAGCAAACATACAGTGCATGTAACACTCAGAGACAGTACAGTCCTGATATTACCCTCAGTGTCTTGACATCATTATAAAACAGCTCATAGATCTGGCAGGACTATATATGACGATACACACTGCTGCTGAAATCAGCTCACAGAGATAGAGAAAAGAAAATATTGATCGTGTCACAGCATCTGTTGAGGAGGTAGCGTGTTCATACTCTGTTCTCTTGAATGTGTGCAGAACCATGAGTTTGCTCTGTGCTGAACTGAGCGGTCTTCATCACGTTTCTCACATGCCTTATTGTGAAAACTTGAATGCATGTAAACAAAATTGTCATTTATTATTACATAATTAGGTAAAAAATTAAAGAACCTGATTAACAACATTGCATAGAATAGTTCACTTCAGTAAAAGAAGAAAAAGTTTTGAATACAATTCACAGTGAATGTCAAACGTTTCAAGTGCCCCGATTAAACAAGAGTAAAGTCTTCACTTTCTATCATGTTCAGAACTAAAAGGAGTCAGAGCCAGACTTCAGTCTCTGTGTGTGAAATATTCTAAGTGCATTACAATTATATTACATTTCAACATACACAAAAGAAGGACGGTTTTATGACACTTTGATTAAAATGATTCAAATACATACAAGCAGACAGGTGTGACGTCAGAGCAGTGATGGCTTCATCAATCAGCAGGAATTACTGGAATATTCCTTCAGATCTGACTGGGACTGAAGCACACTAAAGCCAAAAGTGAAAAAGCATCTTAAAACAGAACAGCAGGAGTCTGTGTTGAGCACAATCTCTCCACAACCAAGATTGTTTACTTTATAGGGCACAAACATTGATTTCAGTATTAAAATCACTAGACAGTATTTCCCAGATGGCTGTGTTGATCTCAGCTCATCTCATATCAGCATGACCCTCTTTAATATGCACTAATTCTATATTCACTAAATGACACGGTCTGCAGCTCGTGATCAATAATTCAGGGCTGACAGCTCTACAGAGCGTGTCGCTCATCGTCACTTCTCCAGGGTCCGGCTAGACTTTCCTCTGACCGCTCACTATGCTGTCATAGACGGCGCTGGTCAGGGGCAGGTAGCTCTTCTCGCTGTAGTCCAGACAGTAGAGCGGGTCAGTGATGCTGCAGGGGTCAAAGCCGCTCTCCACCAGACCAAACTTCTGCTGCTTGAAGGTGCTGGTCATCTCCAGAGACTCCTGCAGACACAGAGTACAGGACAAGCTCATGAGTGTCACCAGACCTGGACACAAACACATGCAGACGTCCAAAGCGGCCGAAGCAGAAACCGCAGGACTCCAGTCAGCATTCTGTACTTTAGACACAAACCTTCTCAGTGTTAAACTGCCATGTAGTCAGACTATATGAGGCAGTCGTTATGTTTGAAATGAACAGATTTAAGTGATGACAGTGCATTATACCTGGCTCTTTCACAGAAAACACTGGCTCACTAGAGTTCAGCTTTCTGTAGAAAGAGCAGCTAATTACAACTGCTTTGCTGTTTTTTAATAAAAACGTAAATTTACAGTAGTGGCATTAACTCTTACAGTAACCTGGAGCTCCTGAGCTTGTTTGTGCTATTAAGAAAAAAAAGAATTTAGCAGCAAAAAGTGTCTGGACTGAAACATGTCTTTTTATTGAAACTGCTCTGCTGTGCTGAGAGACAGTCCCAAGCATTCTCTCTTTCACTGTACAGACCTTTTACATCCTATAATTGTGATGTATTTATGTGTGTATGATAATTGCACAGCTTTCATTTGGTGGTACTCTTTAAAAATTATTAATAAAGAAACATGGATGAATGAGAAAGTAAAGAGATGTGATTAATACACGCTGAAATATGTCAAAATCTCTGTCACTATTCACAGTATTTACAACTGATTCCATTCTGCAATTATTACTGTTTGATGCATATTAGTTTTTAGTTTTTAGTCTTTGGACCAAATAAAATGACTATAATTGATATTATATTGAAAAGAAAAAAAAATGCATTAACCAGAAATGAAAAAAAGGTCATTGGTCAGAAAAGATTGCAGACGGGGCGTTACGTTCCATCACATGACACTTCATTCAACAAAACCTAGTGTTCATTTAGTAAGCTATAATGAGAACTTTAGCTTTAGTCCCGTGTTACATGTCTTTGTTGGTTTTTATCATATTTAGTTAACCTTATCCTGTTTTAGTTTGGTCAAGTCTCAGCATTTTAGTCTAGTTTTAGAAAAATACATGAAGAATTAATTTGCAAAAACAGATAACTCCATTTTTTTAGTTTTTCAGAAATCATGTTTTTTGATTGATCACAAACGCTCTGGAGATCTCCTGAGAGAACACAGACTGTACAATGAATCTGTACCTGTGTTGTATAACACTGTACAGTATTACTTCATGGACGAGTGCTTTGTAGAATGAATGGATGGATGATTTAGCAGCAGGCGCCATCTTCTGGCAAAACGCAGGAATTCATTCGGCGCACCACACTCACACTGCATTATGGGGATTCTCTAGCCTTTGAGTGTACATCAGTTGTACACTCGTTTTTGCAGTGCATTGTGGGATTGAATGAGTGCACTACGGTTTGGGACAGTCCCCTCAAACAGAGCCTTCTTTGAAGGTATAGGGGGTGATTTCAGGCACAGCCCTGGTCTTCAGGATCGCTTGAAAATTACAGGCAGGTGTGTTTGATTAGAGTTGGAGCTGAACTTTGCAGGACAGTCGATCGCCAGAAGCAGGATTGGGCAGCCCTGGTCAAAATGTTATTAGTGTAAACCAGGGGTGTCAAACAGCCCTGCACAGTTTAGTTGCAACCCTAATTAAACACACTTGATTCAGCTAATCAAGTCATTAAGGCTTAACACTGCGCTGGAGCAGGGTTGGAACTAAACTCTGTGGGGCTGCAGCTGCGAGTTTGACATCCCTGGTGAAGGCTATTTTACTTTTATTTCTATTCGATGAAGTCTAGATTATAACTCCTTACCAATTGGACAATAGCCCCTGGGGGAACTATTAGTGTTTACTCTCTCATCACTGCTGACGTGATCTAATCGCTAGCACACCCTGAGCACATGTGAGTTAACATATTCCTCTTATCAGCGAGACATATCGGCATAGTTTTTCATATCGACCTGATGCCATTATATATTTTTTATATATTTCGATCTCTGTCTGATAATATTGTGCATCTCTAGTTTTTGTCACAGGAAAACCTCTTCAACAAACATTTTTTTGTCACAGATTCCGTTAAATAAGTTAAAACCAACAAAAACAACAGCTTGTCCTCACCTCATACATCATTATGTCATTTCTACATGATTGCACGTGTTCAGTACTTTCCGTTTTCAGTATTCCTAACCCTACCCTTTAACTGTCCTTCATGTCTTTGCTCAGTGTTTAACAAACCATGATCAGTCTTTATCAGTCTCATGTCTTGCTCCTGTGTAGAGTGGAGTTCTCTTGGTTTTTATCATTATTATTATAATCATTTAGTTTTTGTTTGGAAAACTAACCTAAACCTTTAGTGTTACCTTTTGGATTTACATTTAGTAACTCTTGTTAACTCAGTGCTCAGTATTAGTTTTGTACCTGCAGTCTAATGAAGAGGGGGCGAGCATACGAAGGCAGTTCCTTGAGGATGTGATTGAACAGTTTCTTCCCATCGAATGTGTGCTCGGGCCTCACGATCACTGCAGCCATTCCGGCTCGACCCTCATTTCCTGTGCACAGAAACACACATGCAATCACACACATTCATTTCTACTGTTATTAACAATTCTTTGAAATACAAATCTAAGTAAAACCATCAAAAACGTGCAACTTTGCAAATTGAATCCCATCTCTCTTAATCAGCCAATCACAAACAGATGTCATGTCATACTCAGATAAAAACAGTGTTTAGTCAATTTAAAACAATGATCTTTACTTTAATATGAGGCTTGCATGAATGACTTATTGTTAATAATCTAGTCACGTTTGTAAAATAATCTACATCAAGGCATATATAGGTTCTAACATGTAAAACACAGTGTTTCAGAGCTGGTGTGATGTTCGAGCAGTACCTGGCACATGGACTCCATACACACTGGCTTCCTGAACAAAATCTACCAGTCCCAGGACCTCCGTCACCTCAGTGGTCGCCACGTTTTCCCCCTTCCATCTGAAACAGCAGCAGTGTATTAGTATTATAGCTCATCTTTATAAATAAGGCTGGATGATAGTTCTCTGAGGTTCCTCTTTACCTGAAAGTGTCTCCCACTCGGTCTCTGAAGCAGATGAAGTCATCCTCATCCTCGGCCATCAGGTCTCCGGTGTTGAAGTAAGCATCTCCTTTGACAAACACGTCCCTCAGGATCTTCTTCTCTGTCAGCTGTTTGCTGCCGGCGTAACCGAAGAACGGACTCTGACTGCAGATCTTAGACAGCAGCAGGCCCGTCTCACCTGATCATCAACACACAAACACCAATGCACATCTCTAGAAACACCCGAAAATGACCGCTCACTACAGTCCCCATCCACCCTGACAGCAGGAGAGAACCAGAGTAAAGTCCAACCTACACCATATCCTCAGAGACTGTCATCTGCCAGAGGTGCTTCAACTAAGCACTCGGTGAAGGGTCAGAGTACTTATTATTGCAGGAATGTCCAGTTCTACTCATTTCCAGCAGAGTTTAGCACCAGCACAGTCGTCTGGAACTCTGCTGGAAGGTGGCTCTGGAGTAAAGGTGTGGTCACGTTCATCGCTGTTCTACTAAGATTCATGTGAGAAATCTAAACATTTCAACAGGAATCAGCATGATTGGGAATATCACATAAGATCTCCCAGATCGGGTTCAGCTGGTCGTCTGCTTCACTGACCAACAGAAAGCTGCTTGGTTTGAAAGTGACTTCTGTTTAAGCTTTGAATCCCTGGACCCTGTCGCACTGAACTCCTGCAGGAGCTGAGAGTCAGCTCAGGTGGAGCGCCATCGTAACAGAGGACATAAAATCATAAATAATTGTACTGTCATTCTTAGAGCACTTCAGATGTTCTCACCTCTCTGAACATTCTGGCAGAATCCACTGCGGTCTCTCACAGGCTCCTCTCTGACCAGGTCATACTTCACCAGATCGTACTTAAAAATCAGCTGCAAAAACAGACAAATCACTCAGTGTTTCAGATAGCAGGGTTCAGCAGATGCTATGGAGAAATATCAGCATCATTCAAACAGATGAGACTGATATGAACAAAGTCATCCAACAAAGTCAACTATAAATATCTAATTCATGTCAAAAGCATATGTATTTCCAATGCTATGGCCTTTATGTAGATATTTAAAGGCCAGGGTATCAATCTTTAAGTATGACATTTATATAAAATGGTCACACTTTACAATGAGATTCCACTCATAGACCTTGTGCTATCAACCTTCTGCCTAAAGAATGACCTCCAAAGACCAGGATCTATCCGTTATCCATCCCAGAAACCCAAACCATGGAGGAATATATTAAAGAGGCACTGGCCTCTGGTTTCTTCCGCCATTTCTTTACACAATTTAATTTCACTGTAACCTAGCATCCAGGACATAATAATTCCCCCCAGAATCTATTCCACAGCACCTCTGCCAGAGCAGCTCTGTAGGCTTGGCTCATCCAGCTGGTAAGGAACTGCTTTTGTCAGCCCAAACTTAAAGGGTTAGTTTACTCCAAAATGAAAATTCTGTCATTAATTACTCACCCTCATGTCGTTCATCTTCTGAACACAAATTCAGTCTTGCAACGCTACAAGAATACTTTTTTTGGGGGGCAAAGAAACAAAAATAGCATAATCTACTCATCCATTCTTCTTACATCTTCCGCCATTTTAGAGAGTATCACAATGCAACACATACGCATGGGGGGGGAGGAACACGCACATGAATGTAATCTGTGGTTGTTTACGTCTAGAGGAAAGCGTACGCATAGGTTGTGATGCCCTCTAAACTGGCGGAAGATGTAACTCAGAGGAGAAGAATGGTTGAGTAAATTGTTGTTTTTGTTTTCTTTGCGCATAAAAAAAGTATTCTCATAGTGTCACAAAACTGAAGCTGATCCACTGATGTCACATGCACTGTTTTACTGTTGTTTTTACTACGGTTCTGGGTTCTGGGTTTAAAACGACATGAGGGTAATTAATGACAGAATTTTCACTTTGGGGTGAACTAACCTTTTAATGCTGGTGTCACTAATTACATCAATGCACATCAAGCCTGGGCCCAGTCCAGAATGCAGAGGAAACTTGCTGCAGGTCTCCTCGAACCTTTTTATCTTTCCCCAATGACCATGGTCCCATACTGCAATGGATTTCATCACTGATCTTCCTAACTCTAATGGTGGCACCTCAGGCTATCATCCTCAGGCCACTGATCAAATTGAAAGGCTGAATCTGGAAATTTGACATTCTCTTTACTTTTATTGTAATCTTACTGTAGAGGTCTTCCTCATTTGACACTGAAAGCATCTGCATTACACTTCCTAATCAAACTCACAATAACTGCAGATACACAAATCAGTGCATGACATAACTACCTCATCAACAGAACAGCACTCTCAGTTTGTGAGATAAAATCATAAAGAAACGTCATTGAGTACCATATGCTTGTGACGTAATATTATTTTGGATTTTGCATGTGCTCACATGATTGCTGTGAGCCATATTTCAGAAGGTTTTGTAATTTTTGAATCATCCAAGAACAGTGTGGTGAGGATTACATGTCAAAGCTGTTATTAGCATCTGTCTGCTCACACTGATCACGTATTGTGGAAAACGCTCAGACTCTGTGATTAAGCAACAGGTTGACAATATACCAAGAGAACCTCTTTCTATGTCTTTATACAGAGCCTCACATACAGGGAGCGTCTCTCTGTAAAGGGGAGGATTACTACCATTTCTTTCAGGGCACAAACAGTCTTTCTAAGTTGCAATACCTGTTATCTATTTAGTTTTCTATAATTTGATTTGATCTAGTTCCAGCCCTGGAATCTGTGTTTAACAACCCAACAGCACTAAAACTAGGTTTAGAAAAATGAACCAAACAAGAACAGCTTAAACACACATCACAGATGATATTTCTGCTCTGGTACTCGCGGTCATTGACCTTCTGCCTCTGAGATCAAAGCAAAGAGATGTAAGTGATGAATTCTGAAGCAATCACAGGTTTGTTTGTTTGTTTGTTGGATGTCTAACACTGAGATGCACCCCTGTATTGTAGTTCAAATATTTCCTAAGACCCTTTAAACTTGCTAACCTCTCTAAACCCCAGGCTGTACTGTTGCTGAGTTGAACTAACTTTATAAAAGAAGTTGGAGCGTCCGACAGCGCCGATCTTGCCGAGGTGATTCATGAAGCACAGGTTTCCTTCGGTGGAGCCGTAGATCTCACACATGCGGATGTCCCCGAAGCGCCGGAGGAACTCTCTCCAAACGTCCTGCCGGAGGCCGTTCCCAACACCCATGAGCACCCTGTGATCCTTCTCATCCTCTGCCTAATAGACACACACATAAAACACTTTTTGTCAAATCATCAAAACCTACACGTGTATTAGACCCTAATCTATCTACGTTACTAAAGGAGGTGCTTCCAGAAGTCATATATCCTCCTCTGAATATATTATTAACTCCTCATTGTCATTAGGACATGTCCCAAAAACTTTCAAACTGTTTTTTCTTAAGTCTATCATTAAAAAAAACTTTACCCAAAAGAATTAGTTAATTACAGACTGATCTCGAATCTCTATTTTCTGTCAAAGATACTAGAAAAGGTAGTATCACAACTATGTTCCTTCTTAGAGAAAAATGGTATCTATGAGGATTTCCAGTCAGGATTATCATAGTACTGAGACTGCTCTCATTAGAGTTACTAATGACCTGCTTCTATCATCTGATCGTGGTTGTATCTCATTATTAGTTCTATTGGATCTTAGGGCTTTTGAATAGACTACAAAATTATGTAGGCATTAATAGAATTACATTAGCATGGTTCAAATCATATTTATCTGACCGCTATCAGTTTGTAGCAGTGAATGAGGACGTATCATATCGATCACGAGTGCCTTGGGAGATATTATCAGGAGACATGGTGTTAGCTTTCACTGTTATGATGATGATACTCAGCTTTATATTTTTTCATGGCCTGATGAAACATACCAACTTGCAAAACTAATGGAATGCATACCTGATATAAAAAACTGGATGAATAGTAATTTCGTATTGCTAAATTCTGAACAAACATCAGACCAAAAACTTCTGCATGTAATAACCTAAAACACTGTCTAACACTGGATGGCTGCTCTGTCAATTCTTCCTTATCAGTTAGAAATCTAGGCATGCTATTTGAAAGCAATTTTGGTTTGATGGGTTTTTTTGTGCAATGTTGCATTTCTCAGTAAGACGGTGTGTGTGGGTGAACAATGAGAGCCAGTCAGACCAGCAGAACTGCTCCATTCACAACAGCTCTGTTTGTGTGCGCTGTCAGTTAAAGCTCATCACTGCATGCTCTCCAAACCTGTCTCATTCTGACAACAGCTTATGAGCAGAGCTTATGTGTGTGTGCGCTCCTGCTGCTGGTCTCTATGAGGGTTGTGTGTTGCTCAGCTTGTACACTGGAGTGTGTGTTGTAAGCACACTGATGAATGCGGTGTGACCGTCCAGGCCGTGTTAGAGGACGGGAACAAAGACGTCTTTGATAGCCTCTGGGACACACTGCTGTCCTGACGCACATGAACCGTGAATGAGTAACAGTAACAAAAGAGCTGTCTGTCAGTTAGTCATGAAAACACAAACCAAAAAGTTCATTTTCATAGATTGACATGGATTCTTCGTCTGCGTGAGCAGAGACAAGCTCTGCAGTGAGCTTCAGCGCACGCATCCCTCTGGAGTCGTTTGGTAAAGTAATGAGGCATGAAGCATAATGAAGACATCATTGCGGAGTCTGTGGAAGTGTTTATGATTTAAAACTGAAGGACCTGAACCCAGGCATCATCAGAAATCATAGTCATGCTCGGAAAACATGTGAATCTTAAAGGGACAGTCCACCCAAAAATGAGCATCCTAACATGATTTACTCATCTGCATGTTCTAGCAAACTTACATGGCTTTCTGTCTTCAGTGAAACACGATGGAAGAATTGTAATTACACTTTCAGCAGGACTGAAAAAATGCTGTAATTTAGTACAAATAAATGAGTACTGGTCTGTATTTAGAATGGCATTGTAATGATTAACTATTGAAAAGTGCACTACTTTTGCTGTAATTATTTGTCAAAAATGGCACCGTTTCCTGAGAATGACCCACATATATTTCCAGATAGACTTATGTGACAAAAGTACAGCAGTAGCGTACCGTAGGCTGATTGCACAGGTATCGGCACAGCTCTCCTATATACTGGAATATGGTGACGCTGTGTTTCCTGCAGTCAGGCCAAAACTGAGAGGCAGAAAACTTCTTCTTCAGAACGCAGGTGGCACCTACATGACAACGGACAGAGACAGACATGAAGCTCAAACATTCAGTCTGATAAGAGCTATCACAGCAATATTTGGTAATAAACATTATACAGGCATGTTTCATTGCTGTAACATTTCATTAACATGATAAATCAGTTCTGTTCAGTTTTGGTGAAAGGGCAGCAAATAAAATTAGGTTTGTTGGCTAGAAAGAGTTCAGCAGCATTAGACAGCTCTCATACTAAAAACATCATCTGTTTTGAAAGGCTCAATTAATTAATCAGGGAATTCATTTGCTCATTAAGGAATGGTTAAACTAAATTGCATAAGCTTTGTCATTTATCTTCATTTCCATGATCATCTAAAGTAAAATGTATCCTAGCGGAGGACACCGAGTACACCTGAAAATCTCAATCTGTTAAGCAATAATCCATGTACTCTTGAAGCAGACTGATCAGTGTGGTCTGTGTGCCTTTATAAACACCTGGCACCTGCTCAAAACTGGCCATAAGGGTAAAGAATATAAGGAAAGTGGTCTATATGTTACAAACCTTTACATCCAACATTTGCTGCCTTTAATTTGTAAACACTTTAAGCTCAAACACAGTTGTATTAAGATAGTGTAACAGTGCTGGATGTATTTTTCCCATAAATTTTTCCCGTAAGAATTTAAACTAAATCTTTGATAAAGTGCTATATGCCATGAACCAAGCTGAGAATCACAACAAATAGACATGAAAAGTGAACAAAAAAGACAAAACTTTACCTAATGTCTTGTGCATAACAGGAAAAAACTACATTCCTGTGAAGCATAGAACATGACATAAATAAAAATAATGGGAAAATACAGGACTTTATTGCATCTACAAAAATAATATACTGAAGCAAATGATGCACAGAAATATTTAGATAATTTGAGAGGGTAATTCGTGGTGGTTCATGGGATGGGGCTGAGCTATGGTTCAGGAGCAGGACTGAACACCCGTTATATACCATCGATCAAAAACTCAGAGCTCACAACACCTCTGTCTTTAGAGATTTATAAGTTATCATTGAAAATCGGTTTCTCTGATGAAAATGAGTGCCGTTTTTACTTCCGGAACTGGACTGTTTCAGGCTAATGGCAGTAATTATTGTAATTACACACTAAATGCACTGCATAATATAATTCTATATAATTTGCTGAGAAAGAATCTATCAAAATGTAAATAAATGCAAAATGGAGTAAAGAATCTTAAATCCAAAGTGTGTTATTTACTCATGTAAATACACACAGGACACAGGAATGCTCAACAAACCCTGGTGTCCAAACACCACCGGCTTCACTGACTTCATTTTATAGACAAATAAATCTTCTCTTACATTTGTGGAACAACAGACTGACAAAATGTTAATTTTTGGCGACATTTGAAGTCCTAAATATTCTTTCACCCAATCTGAGTGTGTATATATATATTTGGATTAGATGAAATGCGTTCTCATTCATTACTACAGGAATAAGAATATTACACACAGTCACAATATCAGATACACCTGTAGTGATAATGCATCTGTTATCACCTACAGGCTTTGATTAAGAGCATTACCCAGTTCAATGGTCCCTCCGATGCCCACGAGCGAGGCAGCACTATGATACAGAGGAAGCGGTGTGTAGATGACATCACTTCCTGTGGCTCCGTACGCCCAAAACCCTCCGGCTGCCTTCAGGGCCTGCAGATGAGTGATGACCGCAGCTTTGGGCAGCCCTGCAACAGAAACACAAGAACAAGAGAGGCTTCTTCACACAGCTTCACAGAACTACACTGTCCAGAGGAATCCTTTCATGCTGAAACGACACCTGAAAACTTTAGTTGTTTTTCATAAAACACAAAAGTTTTGTTGTTATTTTGTGTGTATACAAATAAAATAGACCCTTTATGGAGTTTAATGATGTACTGCTCTTTATTTGTGTGATCAAAAATGACAGAGTAATTTAAGTTCCTTTAGGGGTTATCAGGAAGAAAGCCCGTTTGTCGACCTCAGAGGATCAACTCGGTCTAGAAATCAGATCCAGACATATATCTGATCCAGATTCGACTCAAAGTGCCCATACAACGAACTCTAACCCACCCCTCATGAGTTCATACAGGAACATACTCAATCAAAAACTTTACAAAACTTATACGAACCCTGAAGAAGTGTACTTGGCACAGAAATACTCTCAATCATTGTATTTGAAACTGTGGCCATGTTTAGCTTGAGGATCTAACTCTTTAGCAGTGTGGAGAACTTCTCAAACAGAAACACAGCAGAAACTCACACTGTTTAAACTAGACTTGCTTCTTCATATACTATCAGATCATTAGAACAGGACACACACACATCCACATGAAGAGCTAGTTTATGGATTACATGATATTCACACTGTGGCAGTAAATTATGCAGCGTTTATTGATTCGATCTTGCTTTTTTGTTTTTTAAATGTTTCTTTCTAAACAAACCCATTCAGAAGGTCTTCCAGTTTAGTAAACAGCCGCTAGAGTCAGGAGACTGTAATTACACAGAAAACTGAGCGTCCACGCAGCATCTGACCGCTGGATTTACACAAAGCACTGTACTTTTAAAGATATAAATAGAAAAAAGTACAGTAAAAACTCTATTAAAGCATTAGCTGTTTTCTTATCACTGCACAACTAATCGACTCCTGATTATTTGAATTCTCGATGGTATAAAGTTTTATGAACTGGTTGTGTAACATTGTCTCTAAACATCTCCAAGACTGAAGGAGGGTCTGGATAGAGCTCAGCTCTGAACCTGATCAAACACACCCTAACCAGCTCGTCAAGCTCCTCAGGATTCCTGGGATCTCTGAGGTCTGAGACACGCACCGGTGGTTCCTGAGGTGAAGATGTAGAGCGTGGGGGTCCGGAGGCAGCGGATGGAGCGGCACTCGGCTGGGACCGGCTCCGCAGTGGCCCTCTCCATCTTCTCCAGCAGGCTGTAGACTCCGGCCCGAGGGCTCTCCCGGGTCAGACTCCAGACGCTGATCCCGTCCTCCTGGAGACTCGGGAGAATGTCCTCTATAACCTCCAGAAGATCTGCAACGACAGCTTCACTCTTACTAACTACACCATACAATATCATCAGTGACACTTACCTGCTTATAATACTTCAACTTTATTGTTTTACATATTTTATACTTTTAACTCTTTCCCTGCCATTGACTGAATTTTCAAGTGTTGATAAAAACAGGAGGCTGAAGCTATAAAAAAACAGATTTTCTTTCTTTCCTTCTTTCTTTTTTTGACATATTGCATATTCTTACATTCATACAACAAATATTCTGGCCATTAATGCTGTCGGGAAAAGAGCTGAATAGTACATTACTGTATAATCACTCAACACTGTGTTTCTAGTGTTGTATTGGAACTAATATAACCATAGACCTATTTTACAGCATTTTTATGGAGCTTTACTCTCCTGCAAGGCATTTCCAGGAAGAGGTTTCTTGAGCCTAACCGTCAGTATGCTGTTTAACAACGGTACAGTTCACTGAACACACTACTTCTATTCCTTGCTCTCTCGTTTTTCATCCTGTCAAAAATGAAATACAGCACGCCTCTGAAGAAGGTCTGACTCATAAAAGATGTTTGTAATGCATCACCTACAGTATACTTGCCTCAAGCTAAGACTTACTGATTTATCGGTTCTCTTTTTTTTAAGGTGTCCTTGTTACAGTGTAATTGTACATCTATAAGGTATACATTATATACATATGAGTACTGATTAACATTAATTAATTGCAAGAACTTACTACATGGTTAGGGTTTGGGTTTGTCTTAGGGTTACTTGCATGTAATTATGCATTATTTATAGGGATCATAATAGTAAGTACATGTAACGTGTAACAAGGACACCTTAAAATAAAGGGTTACAGATTTATCTATTTACAACTTACTGTGGCTTGCTTACTAAACAGCCTGGCACCTATAGACAGGTAAGCAGTGTAATACCTCCATGATTAAAGGGTCAAAGGTCAATACTGACCTATATAACTGCTTCTTCAGAGCATGTAGTTTAACGTCTGTCAGCTGAGGTCATGACAGTTTTTCTTTCAGAATGTTTTTTAAGTAAAATGCGCTGTGTCTAGACAAATAGTGATTGTTTTATGAAAAATATTATTTTCATTGACCATGAAACCAAGAATTTCTTTAAAATGAACAACTGGTTGAAGGGAAATTTGTTGAGATATTTTTAAATATGCTTTTTTAAAAGAGTTTTGGTAACAGGTCTGAGAATAACTTACTTCATATGAAGCAAAGCGTACAAATAAAAGCAACCTGTTGCCTTGTTTGGTAATAAAACGGTCTTGTTCTGTTGCGATCTTAGGCTGGTTAGGTTAATCTGATGCTGGTTTTCAGACTATCTCAGTCTAGTTGTGTTGTTGTTTACAGACCGAGCTCGGTGTGTCAGTGTCAGAGATGTCTTTACCGGCTCCCACCAGCAGCAGTCTGGCTCCGCAGCAGCTGAAGCAGTGCAGCAGGGATCTGGACCTGATGTTGGTGTTGAGGAACGCCACGGCGCAGCCCAGCTTGCAGAAGCCGAACCAGACGGAGATGAAGTCGGGCTCGTTGCTCATGAGCAGCGCCACGGTGTCTCCGCTCTTCACCGCGTCCTGGAAGACGCGCGCGACTCTGTTGCTGCGCTGCTCGAGCTCTCCGTAGCTGAGCGTTTGTCCTTCACATATCAGGAAGGGTTTGTCGGGAATGCGCTGGGCTTGCTGAACGAACCTGTCCACGACCGTCACGACCCGCCCGCTCCGCTTGTAGATCTCCAGACGCGCGCCGTATCTCAGGACTCTCGTCAGGAACAGCGCGTCTCTCCAGAAGTACGGGAAGCACCGGCGCTGCGCGAGGAGCGCGGAGAGGAGCCCCGCCAGCAGCGCCGCGACCCACGACCACATCTCTGACCGATCAGCCCGGGTGAAGCTCCCTAAAGCGCTCTAACATCTTAACATCGCTGGCTTGACTCGTGGATGTTATAAAACGCCACTGTTATCCTAATTTATGCAACGCTCCGCGCGTCACGTGACTCTTGTTGTACAACCGCCCTCGTCGGTGGGCGTGTCGCCAGAGCCACGCGCTCGGCCCTGTTTATCCCGTTTACTGCCTGTCATAGGAGTCGCCATAGAAACAGGGCGTGGCGCATAGTTTAGTAGCACCACGCCCATCAGAGCGCGCGCGCTGAGCTTCATTCAGCAGATGAGTGTGTTTGTGTGTGTGTGTGTTCAGGAGTGTGTTCATTCGCCTCTCACACACAGCGAGCAAAGCCGCAACGTCATAGTGTTTACACATGCATTTTAATAGAGTTATGATAGACTGATTTATTGTCACTTGCTTAGGATAAATGCTTTTGGGAGGAATAAGTTCTAAATGAAATGGTAAACTTCTAAATAAGTGTATGCTGTTTTTGGAAGATCACCGCCGCTCCCTATACGCCGAGTACGCAGTCTCCCAGGGGGGCACCATCCCAGTTGGTAAATAAATGAATAAATAAAATAAACTTCCGTTCTATATTAATAATAATATATGCATATACATAAATAAAAACTAAACTAAAACATACATATTGTATATGCTAAATATAATTATAAAAATGTATTTTATGATGAACGCAGTGCAGTACACATGCTGCGCTCTCACCTCATGTTCGCGGATGAATACAAATGATTATAATTGATGGACAACCAGTCTATATCAGGAAAAAGACAGCAGCGCAACATAACTGGACTGTTGACGTTAGTAGGCTAATGTCTTTTACCACCAACAACAACGCATCTGACTTAATATTCAAGTTTCCATGACTTGTATTCTATAAAAACAACGAGGTTTAATGGTTTCATTGAATAACACTGTTAAAATACATAATGTAACACAAAATAAATAATTGACCTTAAATGCCTGCAAAGGACACCAAAAGGCTGATAATTACTGTTGTACCACTTACAGGATGATCAAATCTTTGATTATTGACCAAACATTTAATTCCAATATCCAATTTTGGGCACTTTTTTACGATAGAAATGCTACAATCGTTTTAGTTTCTTCAACAAAAACTCTTACCTTTTTTTTTTTTCTTTTTACATTTTGTGTGATTTCTGAATGCTTGAGACAATAAAATCAATCACACTGTATTAATAAAATCACAGCCATATGTTGCTGTGGCCCTGGTTGTTCTGTTATGGAGAGTTTGGTTTCAGTCATGACTGGTCAGATTCATCATGATTCGTCAAAGATACCTACACTGTAAAAGATGACCATGATTTTAACGGTAAAAAACTGTGAAAATGCTACAGTAAAAATCCATTAAATGGTAAACACCGTAAACTGACATTCCCAGAATTCCCTGCATTGCATTTTAAATTTTGTTCGAATTTGACGTTTTTTCTTTGAACTGTTTCTTTTTAGTTTTTTGTAACAGTGGTGTTTATTAGGGTTGTATGTTAGATGTAATGTTGTTAAATGAATGTTTATTGTATATTTGAGTGTAATGAGTCTCATCATGATGGTGTTTAGTGTTTGTGTGAATGACACTGAGCTCCTTCTATATATGTTCATATTTAAAAGCTGCTTGTGATGGGCTTTGGTTCATCATGTGACTTTCTCATCAACACCTGTGTTTGGTGTTTATCAGTGTATTTCAAAGAAACAGATTTCAGTGCTTTAATAGGTTGGTATATTAACATTATATCAGTTATTACAGTTTATTATTAGAAATTACGGTATGTAACTGTAAATTTAACATAAAACCGTAAAACAAAAATATTGATACTGTATTTTTCACGGTTTTATTCCTGCAACCACAGCTGCCGTTTTTTTACCATAAATTTTACGGATTTTTTTTTTACAGTGTAAAGAATTCTGAACTGCTATGGTTGTTGAATATCAATATTCTTTAGAAAGAGATGTACATTTACATTAGCCTACATGTAGTCATTTAGCACACTCTGTTCTGAAGCAACTCACAAATGAGGACAATAGAAGCAATCAAAATCAACAAAAGAGCAATGATACGCAAGTACAAGTCTCAGTTAGCTTAACTCAGTACTCAGTTTTTTTATTTCTTTAATAAATAAAAAAAAACAACAGAAAAAGAATAGAGCAAGCTTGTGTTAGAGGCCTTTTTAACTTTATGCTAATTGTATAATGAATAAAAAGAAAAAGAATACATACAATAGAGAAGTTAGTGTTTTTTTGAAAGAAACCAAGCAGTTAGTAGATGAAAGGAGAGCTACGTCTAAATGGGGCAATTTTTTAAAGAATAGAATTAGAATAAAGATGTAACATTATGAAATAAATATTATGACAAAAAAAAAAGGATTTTGAAAGCTTTCTAACTACTGAAGATAACAGAACTAAATAAAATACATTCTTAACATTCTTATATAAAAATATTTTAACACACATACACACACACATATATATTTCTCTTTCTTTCTTTTTTTTTACGTCCATATTATAGTGTGTTTTAACATAACAATATGCCCAGAAATATTGTAATAACAGTAAATGTTGTCTCCCATTGAGGAAAACAGCTTATAAATCAGACAGAATGAAGTGTTTTGAGAATGTAAGACACCTGTAGTTTTGTTTGAAGTGTATGTTTAGGGTGAATGGAGAGAAGACACGGGTCAAACAGGGCTAAAGCTGAAAGTCAGAGCAGCACAGAGCATTATTCATGCTTGTAACACTGTTTCAGATTCTCTATCTCTCTGAATGTTCGAGCTTTTATACAAAGTAGCCACATTTGTTCTGTACAAGAGGCAACATGTCAGACCTCTGCAAGAACATCATGGCCCTTATGACGTCAAACACAAGCGGTGCTTTTGTTTCAGTGACCCCGCTGCCAGGGTAAGACAGAAGCACAAGCAGCAGCCTGGACATGCAATACACTTAAAACATGAAACAATCCAAAACGACGTCTCAGTGCCCACTTTCCTCTGCTCTTCACTTCTCCGAACTAGAGTTTATAGATCTGAGCTTCTTCCCTTTGCTTCATGGTGTGTTATGGTCGCCTATTGAGAATACATTGTCACTATATGCCAGTGATATATATATATATATATTTTTTAACCCAGTTAATAGTTTTATCTGGACATTAGAAAGCTTTGTGTTGGAGTTGGGAGGAGGTTTAAAATCTTTGTCAGCACTGGACAGAATACACTCCCCAGTTACAATCTGTGCTTGTCTGAACATGATACAGTTTAAAGTATTTCGCAGAATTCATTTCATTTCATAAGACCCAGTCATCTCAAATTTTTCCTAATATAGAGGAGACAGCTCCGACAGACGACATGTGTCTCGGTGTAAATGACTCACACTGTGTTTTTAAACTGGAAAAGTTGAATGTTGTGGGAAAAGTAACGTCTTTAGTAAATGGCATTCTTTTATAAGCTACTTTCAGTCTCTGAACATCCTTTCTTTGTGTCCTTGTGAACCACTGTGTGTGTAAATTAGTTTAATAGAACAAACACCTGCTTCAGCTGTACCGGTGTAAAGCACATGCAGTCACACTTGTATATTATTGGGTTATTTGTCCATTGATGTGTGTTTCAAGGGCTGTTTGTCTTCTTGAATAAGAGATAATAGGGAATGTTTGTGGAAACTCCAGATTTATGGGATATTGCTGTCAAATAGTTTGGTTTAACTCTACTTGTTGGATTTAAGACAAGACTTGCTGTTAACAGGTTTTGTGCGTTAGGCTACTTCACTGATGAGTTGTTTTGTTACCAGATAAACAGATATTATAAACAGATCTGTTGTCTGGTCTGGAGGCATGATTTAATACTGAAGCATGTCACTGAAACCGTCCTCTTGAGGTTCAGCGCCATCATGTGTCTGTCTTTATGATCTCTGCACTGACTCTCTCTGTTTATTCTGATGGAAAAATACTTACCCCTGGTTTCACAGGCAAGGGTTAAACTAGTCCCAGACTACAATGCTGTGACGAGTGAAAAACGGAGGAAACAGTTTTGCAGATGCAACAATCAATATTTATCAAGTCAATCAATCTCAGAGTAGAAGTTCGTGCAGCGTAAAGCTGAGAAATCACAGTTCGTCAGGAGTGCAGCAGGAAGATAATCCACTCAGTTCGT
>JAUMHE010000121.1:102968-113296 GCA_032359235.1 Enteromius mattozi | reverse complement strand
TTAAGCTTCCACTCTATCTAATACTATTTCTAATTTATCTAAATCATGCTAGCAACATGCTAATAATGTTAGAAACACGCTAATCATGCTAACGACATGCTAGTAACTAGCTAATCATGCTAAAATGTGCTAGTAACAAGCTAACCATGCTAATAACATGCTAGTAACATGGTATTCATGCTATAATCATGCTAGTAACATGCTAATCATGCTAGTGACTTGCTAATCATGCTAGAAACATGCTATCAAAATACTAATAACTTGCTAATCATGCTAGCAATATGCTAGTAACTTGCTAATCTTGCTAGAAAAATGCTAACAATATGTTTGTCTCGACAAACTTTTTTATCTAGTTTCTCCTGAGATTCCAATAGGTAGACATGTAATACATGTTTAATACATTTTAAGAAAATGTGCAGCACCACAAGAATACTCTGAAAACTGCACACCAATCAAAAATGTATATATTTTTTTTTTTAGGAAAACTGTTTACGGAAATGTGGAGCTATTTTATGAATATAGAATTTATGGCATGTTACCTTTTTAAACAATGAGAGATAGAACATTAATTATTATATTTACAAATATATATGTCCTTCGTGCGTCATTAATTAACATTATGAATATGTCAATATGAACAAGATAGCTAGCAAGCAACATAATAGTTTAAACACCATTTCATCATTGCCCCTCAAGCAAATTTCGCGAGATTTTCGTACAGAATTGTAACCTTTCAGAAGCAGAGATACAGCGCTGAGACGTGGTACGTGCAACTTTTTCCAGCGCTGCGTAGGAGTGGCCAATGACAGTCGTTCTTGATGACTGTATAACAATTTTATATATTTTTTATTGAAATTGATGTTACATTTGTGATAGAAAATGTAAGCAATAATTTCACATATAAATACACGAACCGCGCTTTGTTAAAAATGTAAATGTAATAAGTAAATATTGAGTGTTTGGGAAAATTCAATCAACCTTTTTTTTTTTTCATGCGGAAACACACGGACTCCTGCCGAGCAGCGTTAGCATTATACTAATCTTTTACAATCGTAACAGCTACTCATCACCTGTTCAACTGCTTTATTTACCATTAATATAAAAAAGAGGTCGTGCTTGACGAGTATGAGTTAGTATTTTGAATTTAAGTCACTAAACTAAACTTTAGACGGACAGGCTAGCATCTAACTTGCAGCCCGAGCTAACAGCTAAAATAGCTCAGGAAGCTAAAAACAACGCACACTTCTTAGATCTTTATTTCCACATCTTATTTTCGTTTGTTGTAATGTTGCTTATGTTTTCCCATTTGAAAGACCACGTTTTTTACCATTACTAACAGCCGAGCTGGAGTACGTTAACCGATTAGATTAATGCTTTAAACGTAACGTTAAATGTTTATATTAAAATGGATATCTTGATTAATCATTTCATCAATAAAATGAACGATAAAATCAGCAGGCTGCATTGTAACACATATGAGGGTAAGTAACTGCATTCACAGCTCTCAAACACAATAAATATTTAATACTGAATTTCTGAAGTAATATCGTGCAAATAACATCCAATAACATTACTTGAATATGGAATAATAATAATCATTCAGTGCCGTGGTGCGCAGTAACGAAAATGCTTCTATTAATAAATTATTTATTTTAAATAGCATCTAAATATTTCTTAGACAAAGAAAATAAATAAATAATTAAAACTTATTTAAGAAGTCAAGTAAAAGTAGCATATTTCTTACATAATAAACACATGTAAATGCACATATTTTAGGCTAATCATTATTTTAATACATGTTTAACAAAACATTTTCGGGGTAAAATGTATTTTGTACATTTGTATACATTATTCACACTGAGCTAAACTTGGTATGCCAAGTCAAATGATCTGATATTCTAAGGTTAACATTAATAATTTTTTTCTTCAGTATTATATCAAGACTCCTCAAAATGTTAATTAAAAAATACACATTCCATTAAAAGGGTGTATTTCTGAGTCATTGTATGTATGAATTGCATTTTTACATTTACATTTGTAATTATTTAGCAGGTGATTTTATTTAAATGACAAACAAATGAGGACAATCGCAAAGCAATCAAAAACAAAAGAGCAATAATATATAAGTGCTGGCTTAGTATAATGCAGAGCAAGGTTTTGCATCTAATAAATATATTTACACAATTAATTGTGATTAGTTTTTAAATAACATCTGTTTGTACTGTGTATATTATTTATATATAAAGACACATACATACATTATGTATTTTGAAAATATCTAAATTATTTTTCTGAAATGCATAGTAAATGTAGACAGTATACACACATATGACATTTGTAATTAAACATTTGCATATTACTGATTAAATGTTTCATTGATATTTTAGTCCGAAGATGAAGACTTTTGTCTTTGTTAAGCACTTTTAGCTATGACTGTGGCTTAATCTGAATCTGATTTCTTGACAGATGATTCAAGAGCATCTTGTCTTCCTGTGCTTAACTCAGGATGTACACCCACAAGCCCAACCAAGAGAAAACTCCATGAAAGCTCTCTGAATCATCAAAAAGACTCTAATGAAGAACAGATGAACAAAATGAGATGCATATTAGGATTACACCTGTATGTCTGCTACTGTTCTGTTATTTGCATTGCAGTTAATTTTCCCATGGTTTGAATTGTTCGGTCAGTGTTTTTGCACCATATGTATTTTGCATGTTGTTTTCTTGTGTTATTTTTAAGGAGAAATTCGAATGGAGACACTGGAAATCAGGAGTTATGGAATTATAGTCACACATCTCTGAGTGGTCTTCATAACCATCATGTATTTGCACCATTCCCCATTTTTGCAGTTGATCAACCCCTTGAGATGACTAAACACAGCTTGGATCCTACAAGGAGCATGCTTCTAACTTCTGGATCCAGCACAAGTCGCCAGCAGGTCAGACTTATACGATCTGAGGCAGTCGTGCAATCAGTGCAATCTACATCAGTGGTTTCAATCATACAGGATGTCAATCAATCACTTTTATTTATGTAGCGCTTTTAACAATACAGATTGTAGCAAAGCACTGAACATTATCAAATAGGAGAATAGAGTGACGGTAATGTATGATGATGAGATTAAACTATTTATTTATCCAATGCAGAGACGGTCTCTGTAATCAAAGCAATGATAATCACTAGAAATTAGGTGCCCCCAATGTGTTGCTAAATGTGTTCCAGTTAGGGATGTTCATTTCGGTTATTTGTCCTAACCAACATTTGGCACTTGTTCGCCGATTATTAACCATTAACCAAACAAGATTATTTTAGATTAGAACTTAATTAAATTAGAAAGGATAAGCTTCTGTGACCCATTATAAAATACTACTATTTGTTTTCTGGGGATTCATTTTACCTGTGCAAAAAATAGCAAACAACAGAGCAGGAGGATTCACATGGTCATATCACATCACACACCTACAGCCCTTCTGCGAGTGGAGAAAAAAAACATAAAAGATAAATGGGCCTATACAGGAATATATATTTTACTTAAATAAAAAATCAAGAAACAGAAAGAAAAACCGCAACATGTAGCCTAGTATGCAGAGTTTCAGTTCAATATGGAAACATTTGGTTTTGGTGTCAGATGAGAGTTTTAGTTTTGTTTTAGCCTAAATAAATTTGTTTTGGCTTTTCATTTATATAGGCTATCTATAGCTTTTTACATTTCTTTTCTAAATACTGACATATTTAAAGAATTTGTTGTGGAGTGGAGGAAACTAAAATAGCCTATGTTTACAGTGTTTATCATAATCTTTGTAAACATTTAACGTCTGCATTAGGCCTATTTCTTAAGGAAATAATAAAATGTGACTTATGTTTTTTTTCCTTTAAAAAACTTATTTTTATATGGGCTATGAGTATTTTAACCATGCAGAAAACCTTTTAAAATAATTAGATAAATTACTGAAATAAATAAATGATTTTTTTAATGGTTTAACTGATTGTATTAGTCTGATTGTAAATTAATATTCAGTTAACGGTTAACCCGTTGAAATGAACATTTCTAGTTCCATTGCATTGACATATAGAGTTGTCACATTTACATTTTGTTTAACAGAACAAAATAAGTTACATCCCTTTTGTATCAGAATCGTCCATCAGTAATCACCTGTGCCCCGGCCAGCAACCGCCCTTGCAGTCTTTCCAGCTGCCACAAGTCCCCTGATAGCTGCACAACTGGATCCACTAACAAGACCAAAGGTACTGTCTACTAATCTTGCACCTTCAAAATATTTTCGTTAATCACTTACCCCAAGTTGTTCCAAACCCGTAAAAGTTAAGATATTTTTGATGAAAAATGGAAGGTTGTGACTGTCCCATTGACTGCCAAACAATTACGACTGTCAAGGTGCAGAGAAGTATGAAAGACATTGTCTGAATGCTCCATCTGCCATCAGTGGTTCAACCGTAATATTAAGAAGCTAAGAGAATAATTTTGTACGGAAAGAAAACAAAAATAAAGACTTTATTCAAAGATTCGGCACCGTAACGTCACTGTAGTGCCATTTTGGACAGCATCTGGTGGACGCACATTATGTACGCAGTTCTGTGTTAGACGCAATGAAAAGATATGCTGTTCTTACAAATCAATCCGTATATACATGTACAAAACGTATCTTTCCATTGCGTCTAACATCTTTGAATAAAGTCTGTATTTTTGTTTTCTTTCCGTACAAAAAGTATTCTCGAAGCTTCATAATATTACGGTTGAACCACTGATGGCAGATGCAGCATTCAGACAACATCTTTCATACTTTTTCTGCACCTTGACAGTGTAATTGTTTGGTAGTCAATTGGACAGTCATAATAAATATCTTAAATTGTTTTCTGAAGATGAATAAAGCTTTAGCGGGTTTGGAACAACATGTGGGTAAGTGATTAATGACAAAATATTCATTTTGGGGTGGAGTAACCCTTTAAGTATCAAAAGTGTGTTGTTGGTTGTGTTATGACTAGCACAACATTATCGTCTTATCAGAACTAAGGCTACAATTGTTAGGAGATTGATAATTTTTTTTTAAATTGCTATGGCAAACTTGCTTATTAAAAAAACATCAACAAAAAACGAAACTACTAACTTTTAAATGACTTAATTAAAAAATGAACATAAAAATTTAATTTAATTCTGCTTTCTAAATGTTAGAATTAAAGCTGTAAAGTGATTCAAATTCGATGATGTCGATTAGGGATGCAGCGATTAACCGGTTTCGCTATTAACCGCAATTTAACTCGTCATGGTTAATTAACAGTAAAGGTTCTGCTAAACCGAGTTTTTCTGTTATAAAGAACGGGACTGTTGCAGCTTGCGCAAAACTAAAATAAAGTTACACTAGTGGTGTACTGCCTTAAATGACGTGCTTATAGAGACACGGACCACCGAGGCTACTACACGCATTATTAACTGTGACAGAGGACTAAACGAATCCTTTATTGCCACCGGAGAAATGTCTGTTGATAGTTTGAGACCAATTTGGGTACACCAAGAAGGTGTCATTTAAATATTGCCGTAAAAAACTACTGCTAAAGAATGAATGCATAATGAATAACGGACGGCTAGATGTACATTGAGCTACGAGCTCGTTAGCTCAGTATTGTGACCGCTTCAGATAAGAAAGAAATGAAAGTGTGGTAAGATCACATTTACTTAAATCAGTTATCTACTTGAATTAAGTATTCAGTCGATCGATCGAGAGAGAGGTGACAGCTGCGTGTGTGAATTAGTCTATCCTACCTATGGATGACAGTTGATTATAATAATATTTTAGTTCATTTTCATCATTAGTATCAGTTTCCCCTGTGGGTTAAATAAAGTTAATATTAGTCGTATATTAATAATACTTAAGAAACTTTTGTTTACTATACCTGTTGTAGTATTAATCATAAGTAAAAACCATGGTGAACTAATTTTTTGCCATGTCTAAAATCTCTACCCCTGGTCCAAAAGAAATGTAAAGAATGTAAAAATGTCTAGGTAACGGAGACATTACACCTTCGTGCCACGACTCTGGGGTCGCGCTGACGCCGGCTCGGCTCTTCAGCGAAAACCTGCAGGTGCATGGCATTTGGGACCCTCTTATACTCACGCAGTGATGAGGTGCACCTGAATGCAATTTGTGCACACCAATATTCATTGGCCTTTTTATTTGAAGCTCAAAGGCAATTGGTCTCTCTGGCGAGTTCCCATATGTAACGTCTCCATTCCCTCCTTCAAGGAACGTGGGTTACGTTCGTAACCCAAATGTTACCCTTTCAGTCGAATCATTTCGACGTTACATATGGGAACACCCATGGCAAGGAGGACTCAGGTTCGCCTATTTAAAGGGAACACTGAGAGAAAAACGCAGAGAGCTGAGAGCTGGTCGGCTGCACGGTTGAGTGTCCCTGGAATATGAACAGCGCGCAGCGATTTCAGCCGCATATGACTCCACAGGTGGCAGGAGCGTAGACGACCTTGTCTGTTGATGTACGCTACGACCGCCGTGTTGTCCGTTTGGACTAGCATGTGCTTGTGGCGCAGCATCGGTCTGAAGCGACGCATGGCCAGAAACACGACTAACAACTCGAGGCAATTGATATGCCAAAGCAGTCGGACGCCCGTCCAGGGACCCGAGGCCGCTTGCCCGTTGCATACAGCACCCCAACCCGTGAAGGAGGCATCCGTGTTGACCACGACATGCCTGGACACCTGTCCTAGGGGCACTCCCGCCCGCAGGAAGGCAGGGTCGGACCACGGACTGAATAGGCGGCGACACTGCGGGGAAACGCCAATTCAGAGTGCCACAGGGGGGAGAGGGCACCCTCCGCGACCTTCGTAAAGACGCGTGGAGAGATGGACAGGCCAAAGGGTAAAACCCTGTACTGATATGCTCGACCCTCGAAAGCAAACCGGAGAAGGGATCTGTGTCGAGGCAAGATCGAGACATGAAAGTATGCGTCCTTCAGGTCGATGGCTGCGAACCAATCCTGGCTCCGAATGCATGTTAGTATGCGCTTCAGGGTAAGCATTTTGAACGGCAGCCTGAGAAGGGACAGATTCAAAGCTCGTAGATCCAGGATGGGTCTCAACCCACCGCTCTTTTTGGGCACGATGAAGTAAGGACTGTAAAACCCTGACTTCATCTCGGCTGGAGGGACAGGCTCGATTGCGTCCTTCGCCAGTAGGACTGCAACCTCCGCACGCAGGATAGCGGCATCGCTGTCCGAGTGGACAGTGGTATAGCGAATGCCGCGGTACTTGGGCGGGCGCTTGGCGAACTGAATCGCATAGCCGAGGCGTACCATTCGTATCAACCAACGCGAGGGGCTGGGAAGCGCTATCCAGGCTCCCAGCCGAGTCGCTAGGGGAATCAAGGGAACGTTGACCGCTGTGCTCGCGGTGGGGCAGCCTGTGGGAAGAAAGGGGCAGGGACTGATCCCAGAAGGATGAACGTCCTGGAGAAAAGTCTGGCTTTTCGAGGTACTGGGCCCGAAGGTGATATTAGAAACTGCTCTTTCTGTGAGAAAGTGGGTACCGCCGAACCGTGGGCCGATGGCAGCTGAGTGCACAAAAGCTCCCGGCCCTCCTCCGGGAGTGGGAACGGAGATGTCGTCGTCCCCAGAAGAGCGACCCTAATCACCTCCGGGTTGCCCGAGTCAGGGACGCTTCGCAGATCTGCGGGTGTTCTTGGCCGGTCCCTGAGTTGCGGGCGGCGCCCCTTGCCCACGGCCAGCTTGACGACGGGCCACCAACCTGGCATCGTGTGCCTCAAGGGGGGTCGGAGCAGGGGGGACACCCTCGGCGATGGGCAGGCGGAGGCGGCGAACTCGGGGACTGGCTAGCCCTCCGAGGTAAAATGTGTGACATCGCCTCGGTCTGCCGCTGGACTGCCGAGAACTCCTGGGCCAAGTCCTCGACAGTGTCGCCGAATAGGCCGACCTGGGAGATGGGAGCGTCGAGAAAGCGTGCTTTGTCGCCGTCTGCCATCTGCGCCAGATTCAGCCACAGATGTCGCTCCTGGACCACAGTGGTGGACATCACCTGACCAAGGGCACGCGCGGCGACCTTCGTCGCCCGTAGAGCGAAGTCGGTCGCGGCGCGGAGTTCCTGCATCACCCCTTGATCAGGGCCGCTCTCGTGCAGCTGCTTTAACGCCTTGGCCTGGTAGACCTGCAGCGTTGCCATAGCGTGCAAGGCGGTGGCAGCCTGCCCGGCAGCGTAGTAAGCCCTGCCCGCGAGAGCGGACGAAAGCTTACACGCTTTGGACGGGAGCCGTGACTGGCATAAATGCACCGCAACAGCGCGCTCAACCTGAGGGACCGCCACGTACCCCCTGGCTGCACCGCCATCGAGAGCGGCGAGGGGAGAGGAGCTTGGGCGCAGGCGTGACGAGTACGGGACTCGCCACGACCTGGTCAGCTCCTCATGCACCACCGGGAAGAAAGGCACTGGGGGGCCGCGGTCCTGGCCCCCAGATACCAATCATCCAGCCTCGAGGGATCGGCCGAAGGCACACGAGGCACCTCCAAACCGATGCCCTCGGCGGCTCAGAGGAGCATAGCCGATAATTCAGCATCTGCCACGGACGGTGCAGCAACCCCAGAGGATCGCCGTCCCGATGCGTGTTCCGCCTCACCATCTGACTCACCCTCTGACGCTGCAGAAGAGATCTCTACCTCTCGGGGCGCCCCGAATGACACACTCGGCCCTGTTACGGGGGGAGCGGTCTCCTCCGGGAAAACCACGGGACTACGTGGTGGGGCAGAAGACTGCGGGGTTTTTACACCGGACGGAATATTCTGCACCGTCACCTGGAGGTCCCCCCCACGCGGCGCGGCGGCCGCGAACCTGCTGCGGTCCAGCGAGCTGGACGCGAGGGGAGCCGTCTCACGAATGAGAGGCGTGTCTTCAATGTAGCCATGGTCATCCGTTCACAGTGAACGCAAGAACCATCCACAAAGGCTGCCTCAGCGTGTTCTCGGCCCAGACACGTGAGACAGCGATCGTGTCTGTCCGAAGAGGTGAGGAAACTCCCACACCAAGAAGCGCACGGTCGGATCGACATTCCGGAGAATGCTTCACCAACTGCGAGAAATTGCTCTTTTCTCCTGGATTGCCCAGGGAAGACCTTTTCGCGGCAACTCCGTGCACTCAGTAGGTCTTGGAATGCAAAAATCTGGCACAGCCGGCCTTGAAAAAGGCCACCAACTCGCAGGATCCCCTGACAGCCGCCCAGTGCTCGCTGTCAGACGAGAGAGCAGAAATTCGCAGGAACTCTTTTCAGTAGATCTACCGCACTCCAACTTCAATCCGAAAGCCGAGGGGATCTCCAGCTCAGAACGGCGAGGCTCTAAAGCGAAAAGCTGCAGGTGCACGGCATTCGTGCCCTCTTATACTCACGCAGTGATGAGGTGCACCTGAATGCAATTTGTGCACGCCAATATTCATTGGCCTTTTTGTTTGAAGCTCAAAGGCAATTGGTCTCTCTGGCGAGTTCCCATGTGTAACGTCGAAGTGATTCGACTGAAAGGGTAACTGAAACCATTAAATACCTTTGTGATCTATTTCTATTTGTTATATTCAAAAGATAAATACGGTCATGGATGTTTACTGAGCAGGGGTCACTTTTTTAAATTCCAATGTGAGAGATGGACTTTTGTTTATAATTATTTTGTGCTGTATTAATGTTTACTGTGTTATTTCTGTTTTAAAAGCCAGTGTTAAATAACACTTCAATATATAAAGAGTGTTCATGTGATTTCATACATTAGTAATGTTAATTATTAATTAATTAATAAATGCATAATAATCGTCATAATCGTAAAACCGTGATTATTCTTCAGACTATAATTGTACCAACAAAATCTACAATCGTTGCATCCCTAATGTGGACGAGAGAAGTTTAGATGGACAGACCCTCGACCTCTCGAATTTGACAGAGGGAGCAAGTTTGCTTCGTATGCACCCTCCAGGCCACTCCATAGACCACAGTGCGACACAATTATGATGTCATTACAGATTGCGTTTAATTAACATACCTATATATAGAATGTTGCATCAAACTAATTGGTAATTTCAAAAAAGAAAATAATAAACCAACTCCATAAGTGGACACTAAGTGATCAAGGGCTTAGGCCATTGCAAGGGTTCCTCCAGTAGTGGGCACTTTTGCTAGCCTGGCTTCTGCGACTTTAAAGCTCTTAGGAGCTTAGTCTGGCCTTACTACCCGCCTTCTGGGAGGTGGGCTTAACCTGCGTCCATCAGATGCCTCTGTATACTACTGGACGAATCTACAACCAATCAGAC
>JAUMHE010000121.1:81832-94643 GCA_032359235.1 Enteromius mattozi | reverse complement strand
TCCATATTAAGTTTCAGAAAATTTAAGTTAAGCCATTCTTTAATGTCCTTCACACAAGCAGAGATTTTGTCAATTTGGGCGGATGGAGTAGGTTTACAGATGGAATAGAGTTGAATATCATCAGCATAAAAATGATAGTTGAGACCATGACGTTGTAAGATCAGACCAAGTGGCATTATGTAGAGTATAAATAATAGTGGGCCTAGAACAGATCCCTGGGGAACACCTCGCTTCAGGGGGACAGTGGGTGATCGAAAATCCTAGTTTGCCCGTCAATGTTTGTGTTACCTCGTATGTGGATGTTATGTTTGGATTTGGCATTTGAATACTCCTCGTTTTGATTTATAAGTAAAAGACTTTATGTTCATTATATTCTACGACTCCTGCGCTCTCCTTCACCAGCACACCACGTAACAGTGGTATTCCTATATTTGTGAATACCAGCACATATATACTCACCTAGTTTATTAGCATGATGTGAGAAAAGCATTAATAATAATTTAAAAAGAGCGTTAAAAATAATAGATAGAATATGCAAAACAAAAGGCGGATTATTAAGCAAGTTATGTTCACTGATGTTACAAATATGGTAGATGTGTGTAGAGATGGGAGGAGCTCCAGATTGAGAGAGTCTGATTTAAAGAAATAATATTATGCATCACATAATGTATAATAATGAAGAGTGGAATTTAATTGTTCCATTTGGTTTGAGGTTTGAGCGGAGGTGGGTCAGCTCCACAGTATCTCTTTTGAAGAGCTCCACCAGTGCCTCGTCTCGCCAAAGCGTGACCTCAACTGTCGGGCCACACTTTAGCTTCAGATCCAGAACGGGCACTTGGCCAAACTGAACCTGGGCCATCCTCACCGCCTGCAACTACAAACCACACACCAGAGGTAAGATCAATGCTGTTCTGTTACAGTACAATACTCAAACATGCTCCACCACAAAGTAAGTGACATTTTGGGTGAAATAGAAATATAAACACAAACATATAACTATAGTTTTTTGAGGTTTTTTACCTATTCACCTGCAGGAATTTAAGATATTTTGGATGAAAAGCGGGAGTCTTGCGACTGTCCCATTGACTGCCAAACAATAACACTGTCAAGATCCAGAGAAGTATGCTTCATCTGACATCAGTGCTTCAACTGTAATATTATGAAGCTATGAGAATACTTTTGTATGGAAAGAAAACAAAAATAAGGAGGTTATTTAACGTTTCAGCACCTTAAAGGAAAGATACGTCTTGTATGTGTATTTAGGCTTTCATCTGTACAAACAGCGTATCTTTCCATTCTGTCTAATACAGAACTGTGTACGTTGATTGCATACATGGATGATGTGACAAATGGCGCTAAAGTGACCTTACACCCAGGACAGTAAGAGCAGGTGTCTTTTTTGGGAACAGATAGCACTGCTCTCAAACAAATGACTCTCCAAGTCATCAGTGTCATCTACTTGAGTGTCTGAGGTGGCATCTATGGTGCTTGGGGACATATAAAAGCCACCACATTCCCATCATATGACGGATACAACGCTGTGATCTTCTGTTCCACTCTCCTACCACTGAATCAAATATTACTCTTGTTCATCTGAACTGACACCAGTTATCAGTCAGATTTGTGAAAACTGAAAACAAATACCACCATGCAGAGTATCCTTCTTTAAAAACACACTATCCACTCCATGCATGATGGCATTATTGTTAAGTTCTTGACATTTAGCACCCCACTCAGAAGACATTAGCCCCTTGCTCAGCATGTCTTGCAGTGTTGTTAGTACTGCTGGCTTGATATAAAGTTGCATATTCTTTCTTCTTTCTAAGTGCACGCATTCTTTGCTTGGATTTCCAGAAGACCATGCAATTTTCATGAAGCGACGACACTTTTCTACCTCACAGTCTATGTTTGGTGGATTGGTTGATTTGATTATGTGAATGTGGTTATATTTTGGATGGACATAAACTCCGTTCTTGGCACCAATACACAGCATAGATGTAGCTTCAGTGTTGTGTACTTCTCTGATGTGTCTGAACTTACTCTATTGGTCTTTGAATCCTGCATCTCTATGGGGTCCCCAGTCACATCATCAGGGTTTTTTCAACATGCTTGTCTTAGAGTCCATGTTTTGATGTGGACGCGTTTATTGCATCTTCAGTTTTTTTCTTTTAAACACTTCTGGCATCTCTGTAAAATGAAAGACAGCAGTTAGTGGCCTAATGCATAAAGAGTTGGACCGATAACCAGAAGGTCGCGGTTTTGAGCCCCAGGTCCGGCAGGGATTGTAGTTGGTGGGAGTGAATAACCAGCTCTCTCTCCACCTTCAATACCACAACTGAGGTGAGACCCTTGAGCAAGGCACCGATCCCCCAATTGGCTACCAAGACAGCGTCCCCAGGAAACGGGACAAGTGAGGTCACGTACGGGACACATAAATTAAGCTCAAAATACCGCAACGTCCCGGCTAATACTGAGTTCAGTAATCCAGTTGGCAAGATTGTTTCAATTCAACATGTTTTTCCCCCTTGAAACTGAAAATAGTGCCTAAAATCTGGAATATATTCCTTATTGTTCCCATGCCCAAAAAAAGATACCTCAGTGGGCACTCGACAGCTTCAGGCCTGTGGCAGTAACATCACATGTAATGTAGATCTGTGAAAGGCACTTCCTGTAACATCTGAGGCCCTTGGTATGCAATTATCAGGTTGATATCAGTCTCGAAGATGTCATTATTTACTTGCTTCTCAGGGCTTATACACATTTGACAAAATTCCTCATAATTAGATTTTTTCCCCACTAATGCCTGTCTATTTGTGCAGCTGTTGTGCCGAGCTAGATTTCTCCTACATGGAATGATAAAGATACACCTAACCATCTAAGCCTTGCTTATCAGAGTAGCTTGTCACTGGTAGTTCTTCTCCAGACACCCATATAGGCCTGGATAAAATGCACTCAGAGTGGAGTTTACAAGATTAATCACATGACCTTCCCAGAAACAACAGCTTGTCTAAGGACCAATCATGACAGGTTTGGTTCCTTAACTGAGGAATCACACTACATTGGAGATAGCCTCTAATTTTTATTATTATTATTATTATTAATATTATTATTGTTATTGTTATTTTTAATGCAACTGCACTTGGAAAAACAGTATTTAATAATATTAATGATGATAATGATATTAATAATACAACTATTAAAATTAATATTTTCAGAAAAATTAAATTAATAAATTTCTCATATGATTGCAATAATGCTTCTGCACAAAGTCAATATTAAATAATAATAAAACTATTTTATTATTTTGAACATCCACAAACATTGTATGATTGGGATAATGCTACTGTACTGTAAAAAATAAACAGTCAGAATTTATGGTGATTAGAAAAAAACATACAATTATTATTATTAAACAATTACTTTTTTTTATTACAGTGCGGTATTATTGCAATCATTTATTATGGATGTTTTATATATATATATATATATATATATTATAATTTAAAGAAAGTTCTTATTTTTAAGTTGCTTTGAGGAAAAAAAGATTAATAAACTATTATTGCAGTTGCAACATTTCTTTATTTTATATCATTTAAATAATAATTAAACAATTTTATTTTGGTCATTATTATTATTATTATTATTAAATATTCTATTTTTATTTGACTATTTGTGACACATTTCTGTTATTATTTATCATAATTGAATTAATAATTTAATTAATGAAGAGGAGCCCAGTGTTGAGACAAACACATAGTAATATTTGCGTTATTTTTACGGTAACATTTGTTGAAATCAAAGCCTGTTTGAACATGTTTTAGTGAATAAAATAATGTATTCAGTAAATATAATGTCATTAAAACATTTTACTACTCAAAAGAAAAAAGTTATTTTAGAAAGTCAATATTCTGCAGCTTCTTTGACTGAAGGAGATCTTATAATAATTGAGTTTATCTTTACTAAATCATAAATATATTTGATGAAATGCTGTTATGTTTGATAATGTCAGAAACTGAAGCTGATTTCAGTCTCGTGAGGAACTGATTTTATTCATAATTCATGCAGCATTCAGACATTTCACACATTCATCATCAAATAAAATATGATCTCAAGAGGATTTGACATTGTGTTTTATTACAAACAACAGAGAAAAATCAGACGAATGAGAAGATATCAGGCTGATTTTGATAGTAATAATGTAAATGATTGATGTGAGACTGATTTTAATCAGCACAGACAGAAACACATCAGCACTCATTTACTCAAGATGACGATTATTACACATTTATATGAGTCATCTTCATATTAATGAGACTCTAGAACATCTCACTTTCACTGATTTATCAAGCAGCTCAAAATATTATGTGTACAATCTCTCTTCAGTGACTCATCAACACAGTTTCACTGATCCAGGACCAACATAAAACCCAGGACAAAGCGTCTGAGTGAATGTGGTCTGGATTGTGTGGATGAGCCTCATTGTGTCAGAGACGCTGAAGAAGGACAGAGTTCCTGCTCCGGGATCCACAAACACTCCTGTTCTCCTGAAATCATCATCAAACTCTCCTGTTCTCCTGAAGATGATAGGCTTCACAGAGAGAGCAGTCACTATCTTATTGTGTCTGAATGAGTATCTGTCAGGATAGCAGATCAAACTCCAAGACTGATCATTGAATCCAAACACACACTCATCACTCCGTCCCTTCCTCCTGATGCTCTTATATGACACTGATATAAACACATTTCCTCTCCACTCAATCTCCCAGTAACAGGGTCCACACACACTCTCTCCACACAGCACCTGACATTCATCAAATCTGTCTGGATGATCAGGATACTGCTGGACTGTGTCAGTGAAAGTAATCACTGTGTTGTTCTGAGACAGAAGGAGGAGTTTATTCAGTGTGTTCAGATCCAGAGAGAGCTGAAGAGAATCTGAAGAAGATAAAACACCAGAATCAGTCATGAATGAACACACACATACACACGCACACACAGAGAGAGAGACACACACATGAATATCCTCAATAAAACATCTGTCAAATAGTGTCAGGGGAAAGGTTAAGGGTCACGTGTGTGTGTGTGCATGTGAGTGTGTGTGTGTGTAGAAATCATCTCAAGAAGAACAAAATCTATCAAAAGCAACAAAAGAGCAATAAAACACAAGATGTGTTCATTTAGTTTAAAATAAATGATGTTTAGATATAAACAAATTTTGGGAGAAGCATGTACAAATGATTAATCACAGCTGATGCCTCGTTTCCTAATCAGCCTATTATCTGATTATCCTAAGAGATTCTCCTTTAAATAGAGCTACTTCGGCATCTCATTCTTTGCATCTTATTCAGTTGCACAAGATGTCGGAATCAGACTTCTCCTCAACAGACTACGGCCATTAGGACCCCATTCCTCGCCACACCCACGGCCAACCAAGCCGCCGCCCCGCAAGTATTACCACGGGAGCCCGCAGGTTCATCCAGAGGCCGCAAGCTAGCGTGCCCACCCATCAATACCTCTCCCAGACACCTTCAATCAAGATGCCCACCTCCAACAAGACAACCTCAAGCCTCACCAGCATCTTCTTACACTTCCGCCAGATCTTTTCCTTCCTTTCCTTCCTTCGCACCTGTTCCCTCTGTTAGTGCCACCATTGACCCAGCCTACCTAGCATTCACCTTCTCTATTCCCCCTAGCTCTCCCACGCCCCCCTTTCACTCTCCACCGCCAACCCCCTTCCCATGCCACCGCACACCCTTGCCCTGGAACCCACCCCCGTCTCAGCCACTATCAGAGCCCAGATTCTCGCAGGTGCAGATATCAACCTCTTTTCACTCCTCCCTCCTATCTCCCCACTCTCTGCAGACCGCCAAGTGGATTGCAGCGAATTCACCCTCACCCTAAAACACACTAACAATAATCCATCCCGTATTCTCTCATTTTTCGTAAACTCTATCGCATTCAACCGGTACACAGAAGTAATTTGCTCTGTTTTTCCCCATAGGAGGTGCGAGCTTGGCGACCACCTCGCCATCATTGCCGAGCTCGCCTTGTTCTGTGGCGGTAGCCACTGCTATACTTACCATAAGCTCCTTTCCGCCAAAACCGCCATCCGCATCTCTCAGTGGAACCAATGTGTTTACTGGGGAGCTCTTGATCTCGACCTCCATAAACGGGTCTTCACAGGATGCCACAATATCACTTGCACGGTCTGCAGATCTCTTTCCCATTCTTCTATCACCTGTCCCTACATTAATCCTTCCATTCCTCCCCAGCCTGAACCTTCACTTCCCAAATCCACCAGATATGTCCCCAGAGTCCCCTCTCTCTTTCAGCAACCGCCTAACCGCCCCCCCCCCCCCTTCTCATCTCGCTCTTCTCCCTGTCATCTCTTCAACCAAGGCAAATGCCAAAGACCCCATTGTAAATACCTTCACATCTGCAGTTTCTGCGGGGGAGAATTTATCTAAAGGAGTATTTATCGACTCCTGTCAACGTTTCTCGTTTAACAATCGAATTGGAAAATCATCCTCACACTAACTTCTCTCATTGTCTCTTACCAGGTCTTACACACGGTTTCCACCCCGAAGTCACCAGCCTTCCCTCTCAATCTCGCATCTGCCCTAATCTTCAGTCCACCACGACAAAACCTGAAACAGTCAATCTCCTAATTAAAAAAGAATTGGATGCTGATTTTATGATCAGCCCCTTTTCTAATCCCCCTTTCACCTCTTTCCTCATCAGCCCGATTGGCATCGCCACCCGAAAAGTTTCGGGCAAAAAACGCCTCATCATAGAACTCTCTTCTCCTCACAATTCAGCCATTTCCAGCATTAATAGCCTAATCCCAATCGAAGAATTCTCCCTCCACTATCACAACACAGACCAAGCGATCGATATTATCAAAAAAGTTGGTCGCAGCGCATGGATGGCGAAAGTCTATATCACCTCAGCATTCAAAGTAATAACCATCCACCCCAATTTCTGGCATCTCTTTGGCATTCAAAGGCTCAGTAAATTCTATTTTGCAGTTCGCCTTACCTTCAGATGCAAAAGCAGTCCTAAAATCTTCGACATGCTCTCTGAAGCCATTTGCTGGATCCTTTCAAAACACTATCAAATTCCCCACCTCATCCATCTCCTCGACGACTTCCTCATTATCTCCCCTCCTAACGCTATTCCAGCTGCAGACCCACAGAAAGTCCTGGGAGTCTTTGCCGACCTTGGAATTCCAATAGCCCAAGAAAAAACTTTGGGACCCAGCCATTTCATTGAATTCCTCAGCATTAATCTCACCTCCCGGAAATTCTTAGCATCCCTCCCCAGAGAGAAAGTTGACAGGATCATCCTGATCGCCTCAAATCTCATATCCAACCCCCAATGTTCCAAACGTGAACTGTCCGTCCTGGGGTACCTCAATTTTGCCATGCATATAATTCCGCAGGGTCGCCCCTTCATTTCACACATGCTCAATCTGGCCTCATCCGTCAATGCCCTCGAAGATCAAATAGCTCTAAACGGCCCATGCCTCCACGAACTCCAGCTGTAGCTTTCGTTCCTAAAACAGTGGAATCGCCACTGCTTTATCTATTCCGACCTTTTAGCCTCCCCGGTCGACATTCAACTTTTCACAGACGTGCGCCTTCAATCGGTTTTGGCAGGTTCTATCATAATCGCTGGTTCGCCTCTACATAGCCAGAGCAACTCCAAAACCTGCCCCCCGCCTAGCCTCCTCAGCTCTTTTCGAACTTTACCCGCAGAGGCTTCCCCTCTACTCACCACCGCAGAGGCTCTCTTTCTTTCTTTTCCACCTCCACAGAGGCTTCCTTTTCATTTTCATCACTGCAGTGACTTTCCTTCTATCCAAGCCTACGCAGAGGATTCTCCTTCATTTTGCCTCCACAGAGGCTCTACCCCCGCACCCACGGTATCAGATCTGTCTGGATGATCAGGAAACAATGAGACTCTCTATTGATCACTTTTCTATTCTCCTCAGACAGAATGGGCTCAGTGTTTGCTGTGTATTTGTATGTGTGTGTGTGTGTGTGTGTGTGTGAGTGTGTGTGTGTAGACGTACATTTCTGTGGTCCTGTTGTGATCCTGGATTCTCTTCCATGATCCACACTATAGAAAACACACAGAGACACAGTGAGTCAGTAACAGAAGGCTGTTGCTATGCAGTTGCTAGGGTAATTAGGGCCAGAGCCGTTGAGACAATAGTTACAAACAACTCTGAACTGTCAATATATTTGAATGGGTTGAAGTAAATAGACAGCAATGTTCTAGTTATTATTAAACCAATGTGCATTGATTGTGTATTTATAACTCTACACTGACTTCACTTTACAGTAATATTTTATTAGTTAATACAATTTTATTTATTAATAATATTGGGGAGTGACAAAAAGACAGCATTAATATTTTTTCTTATATGCTTATTACTTATATTATTACAATCAGAGTAGTATTTAGGGTTAAATAGTGACAATATTTTCCAAATTCCAGCACAAAAGAAAGGAAAATTAGAAGTGATTGGTGTCCTGAAAAATAATATTCATATGTAATGCTGGTTTAACCACAATATACCTATGTGGCTGTTTAATAAATATAACCTACTATTTAGCTAACTCTAGTACTCTATTTTGATGCTTTTTTGAGATTTTGCATTTGAATGTATTTAAACATTATCACACAACTGATTTTCATAAATGAAAAAAAAAAAATGCTCTGACACAGTAGACACGTGTAGTAGGGGGCAGTCATGTGATATACTGAACTGAAGCGACAGCGAACATCACTGCCAGCTGTAATCTATTTCCTACATTTTGTGCTTCTCAACAACAACAAAAACAAAAAAAACATAACGCAACTGTAGGCCTTTAGTGACTGTTTTATTTCCCATAGACTATTTTAAGGACCATTTATTATTAATAATAAAATAAAAATAATAATAATAAAAATAGAAAAATGCACTGAGGGACAAGCTCCGAAGTTCATGGAAAGGAATTGACGGCAAATATTAAGCAGCACCCTGCTCATTTTCTTTCATTTACAAAAGCTTTACAGTTTTGAATTATGTTTAGCTTCTGTCATTATGACCATAAATTACAAAGTAGTCCTAACCTTTTCCTTTCATAGAAGATAAAAATAAATTTTGCTGACTTGACATCGCAACCTGTTCATTAAATGTTGTTGTTGTTTATATATATATATATATATATATATATATATATATAAACAACAACAACATTCATTTTGTACGAGCAAAAAGCAGCATCAACATCAGAACGTGAGGCTCACATCACATCACCACAGAGCTTGTGCGAACAGAGAAAATCATAAGCTAGATATAAAAGAAAGACAGACACGTAACAATGGGCCTATTTATGTTTAGTTTCGTTTTCACGTCCTTCTGTTTTGGTTCCGTGATTAATGTTATTTGAATGTCTTACGTGGATTATATAATTAAAACCTTTATCATTGACTCTACCGTTTCGACTCCGCTGCTTCCTACACATAACGAGACGTTACAGAATCACGGACCCAAAAACTTCAAGATGGAACGGGCAGCTGACTGCCTTTGTGATCTCCACCAAGGAGATAAGCCATTGGAGCAGTATGTGAGGGAACTCCTGAGCATTTTCCATCTGGTGAGTCGGAGTGAGTCTTCTGTTAATCTCTACTTTTGCATGGGACTCAGAGATGATCTGTTTTGTTTAATTCCTACCAGCAATCTTTATAGACCTGTTATTGATTTTCTAAATTTAGTCCTAGAGTTAGATAATTCAGAGTTTTACATTGATTTCCTCGAGTCTAGTTCATCTCCCATCCAAAAGCAGAGAGACACTCCAGCTCACCACGAGCCAGACTCGTTCCCATACTGCCCCAATGTGCTCGTTCTTCTTCCGGCCATTTCCCTTTGCCCGTCCATCTCTGAGCCCGCGCTGCAAAAGTGTCTCTCCGAGCTCGTGCTGAACGAGCGCCTATCCAAGCCCGTGCTGCAAGAGTGCCCCTCCGAGACCGCGCTGCAAGAGCGTCCCTCTGAGCCCGCGCTGCAAGAGCACCTCTCCGAGCCCGCGCTGCCCGAGCGCCCCTCCGAGCCCGCGCCGCAAGAGCGCCCCTCCGAGCCCGCACAAATTGAATTGATCCAGTTCCCCGCGGATCCCATTCCGCCATTCCCGAGTCCAGTTCCTGAATCTCGGTCAGAGAGGCCGATCCCGATTCCAGTTCCTGATCTTCAGCCGGGGGGTGTGCCGATCCCGATTCCAGCCCCTAGATTGCGGCCAGGAGTGCCGATTCCGGTTCCTGATCTTCGGCCGGGAGTGCCGATCCCGATTCCAGCCCCTAGATTGCGGCCGAGAGAGTCACCACTGCTACGGCCGGCTCCTGATCCTAAAACAAAGGCAAACTCGTTCCGTTCAACATCTTTTAGACTGCGTTGAGGAAATTAAATCCTGGTTGTCAGCAGCAAATATGTTACATTTTAATGATACTAAGACAGAGGTTATACTGTTTGGGCCTAGGGATGCCTCTGTTGCTGATCTGGGTGTTCTGACACAATATCAAAAGTCCACTGTAACAAATCTTGGTGTAAAACTGGACTCAAAGCTGAAATTTGATGCTCAGATTAGTGCAGTTGTTAAGTCAAGCTTTTTTTCAACTAAGACAACTTGCTAAAGTTAAACCATTTCTTTCTCTGCATCACTTTGAGATTTTAATTCATGCGTTCATTACAAATCGCTTAGACTACTGCAATACACTTTATTATGGGCTCAGCCAGGCGCCACTCGCACGGTTGCAGCTTGTTCAGAATGCTGCTGCACGGCTTTTAACTGGGACTAAGAAACGAGAGCACATCACTCCGATTTTAAAGTCATTACATTGGCTCCCGATTCGTTTTCGCATTAATTTTAAAATTCTTCTATTTGTTTTTAAATCTCTACATGGCCTCGCCCCTCAGTATATATCAGACATGCTCCAGCTTTATTGTCCTGCTCGTTCTCTTAGATCAGCTGATCAGTTTTGTTTGGTTGTCCCCAAAACACTGAGAAAACTCAGGGGGGAGCGTTCTTTCTCTGTTGCGGGTCCTAAATTATGGAATGAGCTGCCATTGCATCTTAGACAGATGGATTCCTTTATGGTTTTTAAGTCATCACTTAAAACACATCTTTTTACTCTTGCATTTAACTCAGCTTGATTTGTTGACTGATATTCCTGTGTTCTATGTAAACTGATAGTGATTTTATTTGTAATGTAACCTATTCTTATTAGGCTGTGTACAGCACTTTGGCTAACCTTGCTGTTTTTTTTTTTAAAGTGCTCTATAAATAAACTTGGATTGGATTGGATTGGATGAACGAAAATGAACAACTGAATTGTTACACAAGGCTGTTCAAAGTATTTAAGGGATTTTAGCTCTATAATATGATATGTACATGTTCTTTTACAAATCCAGTCAGCATCAATGCTCCCGCTGTTGTGCAATGTGCCAAAAAAAAAAAGGTTGCAGCAAAAATAATGAATAAAAATAATAATAATAATAATAATATAACTAATATTGGTGCATAGTAAATTATTTAAAAAGGCATCATTTCATTGTTATAATTTTTTAATTAAAATGTACTTTTCTTCCTCCATCACGGTGTCTCCAAAGGTTTTATTTATTTATTTTATTTATAAGGACAACATACATTAATCCACATTTCTGTTAATGTTAATGTGCCACTGTTAAGCCAATAGGCTTTCAACAGCAGTCCTTTGGCAAGGTGTTCCAATGCCCTTGAAATTATAAAAATACTATATACAGTAAATAAATATATATATATATATATATATATATATATATATATATGTAGCATTTGAACCAATCAGGCACAAACTATTTGTTACATATAACAAGTAATCTTTAATACTGCTTTCCAAGCCCAAAGGGCAATTCAATTTGGAGCTATTCCCCGACTGACACAACAGGAAGGCAAACCAGGCCTTTGATTTCCATGGCAACCGGACTGATAAGGCTGGTTTATTGCTTGAAGGAATGTGAACAAAGTAACTCTAGTTCTCCCTGTGGAAAATGGACTTTGGACAATGGACTTTTCCATAAATTAATTAATAGGAAAACTTCCTTTGAGTGAATACATATCCTTCAGGTCATTGTGTATATTGTTATTGTGCTTGCATATCATCTTGTGTATGGTATATTGTTTTGTGCATGTTTTTGATAGATCATCAGCTTACGCCACATCATCAGATCAACACATGTCGTGTTTGGTACCTAAGGACTCGTCTTCAGATTATCTAATTGAGAGTGTATGTTATATGTTGATATCTTTGCAACATTCAGTGTTTTAAGAATCTCCTCTAATTTGTGTGTACCTCCTCCAGTCCTGTGTGTATGCAGATTAGCATGCTTAGGAACAAAGAGTCATAAAATGTCCCTCCAAAGCATCAGCACACCATTGGCCTGTGACCCACAAGAGGTGTGACCTCAACAGGTTCTTAAAAGCCCCCTCAGCAGAAAATCTTTTTTTTTTCTACTTTCCCGGACGCTGGAACACCACTATCTTGCTAGTCTCCTGACCAAAGCCCCCCAGGGCTGATGCAGCGCAGTCTTGGGAAGACACTGAGATGAGGACTTAACCCTAGGTTTTACACTAGGCCTAAGTCTTGACTCTTCGGGTAACTCAAGATCCATGGATCGCAACAGATCTATCTCCCAGCTCCTCTTTCATCTACCGATCACGAGAGTCAGGACATCTTTTGGAATTCATCACTCTTCAAACCAGGAGGACATGATTGCCAATCCAAAACCTTG
>JAUMHE010000121.1:0-21685 GCA_032359235.1 Enteromius mattozi | reverse complement strand
ATATCCCATCAAGATTACACAGTGCTTTCATTTGGAAAAATAACATGAACATTTGGCACAATATTTACTTTATATAAAGGATGTCTGCCCCCATAGGTTCGCTTTAGCTGCTGTCCTGATATTCGGTCAATATTGTTATTTTTCCTACTGACAGCACTCAGTAACCTCGATCAAGGGGGTGTGAGTTAAAAACAGTCAACATTCTCAATGGTTTTCTTATTTATACAGGTGCTCTCCATTTTGGTGAGCTATTATAACCCAGAGAGGAAGGCTGTTGATGTGGAGCACCTCGGGTCGTTTGAAGTACTTAAGGTAACTCCAGCAACCCTGGAGAATGCCCTGGACAGATTCTTCACAGACAGTGATATCCCGTGGTCCAACATGGTAAGCATGATGTTGGATTCATCCCACACCGTTGGCTGTCGTCTTATGATGTTGGACTCAGCACTTAAACCATGCTTCCTGCTTATAAGGTCCTATTCTTTGGGTTCATTAATGCGGAAGACAAGGCTCTGTACAAAGAACCTTTGGAAAAAGGCCCAGAGATGCATTCAGACTTTTCATAAGGACCTCAGTGGGAAAGGTAAATCAACACATTGCAGTTGTAGATTGGCTGGGAAATGTGGCCAAATTATGGGAATATCTATGGTGTGTCAACATTGGCCTGCATGTTCACTATCTGACATTTGCTTTGGTAAATCAACAAATTAGAGCTTTGATATATTCTCTTCCAGGAATGACACAGCAGGGCAGAGACAGAAAGCAGCGGTTGGTTAAGAAACTGTGACATGAAGACACCAAAACAGAGCTCCATCTCAGTGTCTACATAGGCGTCCTGGCTCTTCTGAAAGAGTATGTTATGGTGTTCCAGGTATATTGAAATGGTGTTTCACAACTATGTTCTATCATAAATTTTGGATAGTTTTAAATGCTACCCCAGAGGTATTTTAACATCTTTTATTTTATGTTAGCAGTGTAACTGGTTGTGTCTTAGTCTGGTTGTATGGTGGAAATTCATATCCATCTCTCACTTGCACAGTATAACTACTTCCTCAGGGTCGTGACACCCTTGTGCACAAGTTATCTTTCAGTTACATGTCAGAAATCATTGACTCAAAAAGTGGCAGCATGAGCATCAGCACTCTGAGTGCCATCCAAACTGTGAAACACACCATGCTGACCCAAAAGAATTAAGGACAAAGCTTTAAGAAAGCAAGCAGCCTTTAAGGAGACGGAGGGTGTTGGACTGCCAGCCATCCTCAAGCGCTGCCGCAGCCAGAAGAACCAAGGCAGAAGAGGAGGCTCTGGCAAGGAGGAGGCATGCGGCCAAACAACGGAAGCGAGCTTGTCAAACCCTTGTCCAGGCTAAGAAGGAAAAAATAAATGTTTTTCAGTATAATATAATTTGTGTTTTGGTTCTTTTGTTGTTTTAGCAGTTTTAGTGTCATGCGCCTAACACTTACTTGAGTTCACAGTGTCGGCGTCGACATCGGCCATTCTGCCCCCCCTTGTGGAAGTTGTAATGTTAAAGCTATGACTGAATTTATTTAAGAGATTCTTCTAGGGACATCTAGTGGCGAAAAGAGGTTAAAAAATATGTATATATAATTAATTAAAAAAAAGCAATAATTAAAATTGCTCATATAAAAGTGCATCACCACTGAAATCAGTAAGATCAAAAATAGACCACACATTCCTCATAAAAGACATTTGTTTGTTTGGTTTCTTAATGTATCTGTAATTTCATAGAGGCCTATTGAGTAAAATTATGTCAGTAATTTTCCAATAAATTAAAACTTGTTTTTAAATTTGAGAGTTTAAAAGATGTTAGTCACATTTCAGTGCTATGCCAGTAGTATTTAATTAAGGCAGATGTAAAGCAGATTTCATTACCATTTATAAGAATTTGAGAGCATTGTAATTTAGGTTTTAAACCCACCATCAATGTGATACTTCACAGTCTTAAAATTTAACAAAACAAAGTCGAAACTTTGTAATATAAAGATTAAGATACCTAACTTTGTTCATGACTGAGAATCTCACAAATTCTCTGGTGTTATTGTTATGATTGAGATCACAACAAACTTTATTACATTTAGATATAAGCCAGAAGCTTTTGAAACAAAATTATGATATCAATAACTTTCTGAATCTGGTTTATCTTTTATCTTATATTTTAAAATGTGTTTTCTGTATGTGAGTTTCAGTTCCGTCTGAAAGGACTTTTATTTTGGTGCGCGGTGTGACGTCATAAGTCTGCGCCAAGCTCATGCATCTTTGTTTCTGAAGAAAGGTTTGTTTTTAATTTTGTAAAGTGTTGACATAAATACAGCGTTTTATATTGTAATGTTATAATCTACCTGATAACAGTAATGAACATAGTTTTTTTTTTGTTTGTTTATTTGTTTTTTATAAAGTAAAGCACATCCACACATGAGTAATAGAAAAGATTCCCACTTCATCATAAACACACTGTTTGGCATTGAAGAGATTAATTCCATGATTGTTTGTCAAGAATGTAGTCTGTGTATTGTATAATATTTGTGTGTGTGTGTGTGTGTCATCTGATTAGAATATTTTATTTTGATCTGGAAGTTTGGACAAATTTGTGTTGCTAGGAGATTCTGGGTGGTTGCTAGGCTCTTGCTGTGCGGTTGCTAGGGTGCTGCTAGAGTATCACACACCTCTGTTTTTAACAGAAACACAAACATTGTTTGCAAAACTGATTTTATAGACGCAGAACATCTCAGATATCTGATCTTCAAACCGTTATATCTCGGCTGACTGACGCAGATAATTAGTTGGAGTGCATGTTTCTGTCTGTTAATTATTCTCATCTCACTCACTCAGAAAAACTCCTGGTGAAGAGACTGACACTGTTATAAAGATGGCCTTTATTAAAGAGGAGAGAGAAGACATGAAGATCGAAGAAGTCTTCAGGGTCCAGCATGCAGATACTGAGACACAAACAGGTTGGTCTTACTTCGGTCAGTCTGCGTCATGAAGCTCTTTATTTACTTCACACAACACAAGTTCAATTATGAAAAACAGCAAATACAAAACAATGGAATCCAATCTTTCAGTTCATGTTCATTTGTGTAGCAGTTTTCATGAAACAAACCGTTGCACAGAAGCGTCACAGCACACTAAAGTTTTGTCAAGGTGATGTCCATGCGGCAGAAAAGTACAGTAAAAATCATGCAGTTGGTTAATGACGCATATTCAAACAGGGTTCAACACACACTTAGCAGCAATGATTATATGTCTGGTAGCAGCATGTGGTAGTTTTGCAGGGGGTTAGCATCTTCTGGGGGTTTGGCATCATCTCTTCTCAGGTGTTCGGTCATCTCAGTCAGGGTTTCCCACACACTTGGCATCCCATTTGTATATTTCTATTTGCAAACCCATTCTCTGCCAGCAGGGGGCGCTGTTGAAATGGAAAACCCTGCTAAAAAAACAAATAGAAGCCCAATAGAAACCATCACAATAGTTCTAATGGTTTCTATTAAAATACCATTATAAACCACTAACTTCTCCAGTAAAACCTCCTATTTGTAGTGTGTTTTGGGCACTTTTCCAATAAGATTTAACGTCCCACCAATAGAATCCATCACATACCAGTAGACACCATTATACTTTCCAATACAATTCCAGTTAAAACCATTACATTTTCTGTTTTCTTTTGTTTTGTTTATTTAACAAAATCAAAGACGTTTGGAAAATGAGTTTGTGGTGGTCAGTTTTGATATTAAATAAACCAGTGTATGGGGATCTGCCAGTCTTCGTAAGGGTTGGATCCAGACTGAAGCTGGTGTGGTTCCTAGTTACCTCTGGAGGCCCATCTCAGAGTTTGGCAGCCAAATATGAAAAAGCACTACCTCTTTTACTGGGCTTTCTTATCCATTTACTACCAAAAAGCCAGAGTTGTGTGACCTTAGGGAGCGGGTTGGATTGTAGCGAGATAGACGGGAGCTGAACCATTTGAGGCCTTATAAGCAGCGGTGCTTTGTAACTGATGCAGAACTCAACAGTGCAGAGACTGTACGATTGGGGTGATACGATCATATTTTCTTGACCTGGTAAAGACTCCATCAGTGGCATTTTGGACTATCTGTAGCTTGTTTATTGAAGATGCAGGACAACAGCTAGCAGTGTGTTACGATAATCCAGTCTAGAGCTCATGAGTGCGTGAAACAGGTCACATGTTTCGTAGCTTGGTGATGTTTCTAAGATGGAAGAATGCTGTTTTTGTACATCTCTGGAGAGATGACACTCTCCTTGAGAGGTCCTGTGAAGAAAAATGGGAGAAACTGCCCAAAAATGGGTGTGCCATGCTTATGACATCATACTCAAAGTACTCAAGGCTGTAACTGGTGCCAAACAAGCTTTAATAAAGTATTGAGCAAAGACTGGATATATTTATTTTTTTTTAAATTTTGATATATTTGCAAATGAATTTCTTTCATGTTGTCGTTATAGGGTATTGTTTGCAGAATTTTGAGGAAAATAATGAATTTAATCCATTTTGGAATAAAAAAAAAGTAAAACAAGTGAAGCACTGTGAATACGTTTTGATTGCACTATATATTAAATATAGTAGAGGGCTTAAAGGAGTCATCGTATGTCCATTTTACACAAGTTGATATGATTCTTTAGGGCCTTGAAAAGTCGGTAATATACTTTGGTTGAAATTTCTCAATGGATGTGTAACAACACCTTCTTTCCCCTGCCAAAATCAGCTCTGTTTTCATCAAGCCATTCTAGTCCGTGTTGCTTTAAATGCTAATGAGCTCTGCTGACCCCGCCCCTCTCTTCAGAAGAGACTGTAAACTTCAGCTGCGAAACGTTATTAGTACAGGTGATTTGCAAAGATTCTTAAAAGATTCATAAAGACTCACTTTTTCTGTAGATGTAGCAGGATCATGAATGAGTCGGATCTACTTAAAAACTAAAGTAATGTCAATCCTCTGCATATGTTGGTATTAAATGACGACTGCTATATTCATTAAAACACCTCAATCTCTTCATCTGAGACGTCTTGTCTTTGCAACACAATGACAGACTGACGACAGCTCACTCAGGGCAGGCCTAAGGTAAGACGGACCTGTCAATCAGCTATCGTGGGAGGGGCCTGTGCAGAACGACGGGAATCTCAGAACAGCATAATTGGAGGAAGAGAATTTTAAAATGGGATTTTCAGACAAAAAAAAACACTGAGTGGATTTTTATCATTATAGGATGGATGTGTACACACACTTTATGTTCAAACAACTTGTAAAGTGAATTTTGCACCTGATGACCTTTTTAAGATAGATCCTTGTGGCACGCCGTACTTTACTGCTTGAGATGATTTCCCGTTTAAATGATAACTCTCAGACAGGTAGGATCTAAACCATCCGAAAGCCTGTTCTTGAGTACCTTAAGTAGAGTTTTGTAATTAATCTATGAGTATGTCATGAGCTATAGTTTTGAATACAGCATTAAGATCAAGTAAAACTGCTAATGAGATGCAGCCTTGCTCTAAAGGCAACGCAGTGCGTTTTTCGCCAGATTTTTTTAATCTGACCAAAACATTATTTTTAGACATACGCTTCATACAAAATACAAGGTACACATACAATGATTAGGGATTGGCAACTTCTTTCCTGGAGGGCCACTGTTAAGCTCCGAACTCATCAAGGTCAAGAGTCAAGATAACTAGAAGGTGACAGGCAGGTGTGTTTGATTAGGGTTGGAGCTAAACTCTGCAGGACCCGAAAGTTACCCATCCCTGGTCTCAAGCCTTTCACATCTTGGTGCTGTTTAATTGGTGTTCTCTTGCTCTTGTTTCTTTTCACCCTAGACCTGATGCTGCTGAAAGAGGAGAGTCAAGACTTTAATGAAATGGAAGAGAAAAATCAGTATGAAATATATTGAATGATTTTATGGCCAGGGAAAAATCTTTTACTTACTCGATGACACAAAAACAGAATGCTTATGTGACAATTCACACTGGAGAGAAAGATTACACCTGCAGTCACTGTTTTATCTGTCAGCAGTGTGGAAAGAGTTTCTCACACAAGGGACACTTTGAGGATCACATGAGAACTCACACCGGAGCTTTTACTATTTAAAAGTAGCTTTTGTGTTTTTATAAGTGTGAAGGCACTTGATGAAGCGTTCAGTTGTGTTCCGGGCAGTGCCTATTACCAACAGAATACAAATGAATTCAAATAATAATTTATGCTCAATAGTATTCATACCCTTGGTATTTTTTTAGTGTTTTTTAACTGTCTTCTGTGATAACTGAGTTTTATAATACTTTTATATATTTAATATGTGGCAATTGAGCAACTGGTCATTATTGACCCGGGTCATTATCATGCTGGTATGTCTGACTCTCTGGTAGGTTCAGCAGGTTTTCATCAAGAGTCTTCACATAGCCCTCCTTTTTCATGATGCCATCTATCTTAACAAGGTTTCCTGTAACACTGGCAGAGAAGTATCCCCATAGCCTGATAGTGCCATACTTGACCTTTGGGATGGCTTTCTAAATTGATTAAATTGATTATAGTCATTGGAGTGTGAAACCATGTGAACATTCACAAAAGAAGGATTTTTATTTTTTCTGCGAGGGTATGATTCATTTTGAACAGCCTTACTGGGTGTTTCATAATGCAGCTATCCAGCTGCTAAACACTTTCACTATAAACTCCACATAGGTGAAGACTCAATTTTTGACAAGTGTGAAACTACAAAGACAAGAAAACACAACCATAAACAGGAAAATCAACACCAAATGAAGAAGCACGTATAAAGCAAAAAATAACCAGCAATGCAATAAAGTTATATATCAACATAAACACTTAGAAATTAAAAAATACCAACATACTTAAGTATAAAGCAACTAGACACTATACAGCACTTTTAGACCACTATAACATTCTTAATGCAAATAAAGAGCACAACTTCACATCACGTTCAGATAATTCCATAGCACCTAATGTGTATTGAATACAGTGGAAGTTTTGCCAAAGTAGTCTTTCTAAACTGAAAATAAATAATAATAATTTGTCCAAGGGGTATGAATATTTTTGAACACAACTGCATATGTACTGTATAATGCATGGCAACATGGAGGTGATAGCAAAAGCATGATTTACATTTTTATTCATAGATTTTGCTTTATTCCAGACAGACTGTTATGAAACAACATGCTTCTGCTATTGTGTCTGGAAGCAGGTCACAAAGACCATTTCTACACCTTACAGTGAATCTGACAAAGGATTAGGGTATTACAATCCCAAGTAAGGGCAGAATGGTTGGTTATTATCTTAAAATGACATCCTTGCAATATGTCCCCCACATATCACCTGGCCAAACTATTGCCAAACATTATTTTTCAGCCATGAAGTAAGCCTTCTCCTCACCAAGGATCCTACACACTCTCCTTGAGCAGACTCCAAAGTCATGTTCAGAGCCCTAAAAAGCATGGCGTGTGTGACACATTCTGAGAAATGTCTGCCAATATCTGCTCCTCAAGATTAAAGTACTAAAGATGGTAGCTCCACAGAGAGAAGCAATAGAAATGGCGTCTAGGAGAGCTTTGGCATTCAAAGCTTGGTAGTCTTGTGTATCAGTTTGCACCTTCTTATCTTCTTTCTACTTTAGATGCTGTTTATCATGGTACTCTAAGGTTTCTATCAAGATTGTAAACCCTCAACTCATCATTGCAGCTCGTTTAGCAGGAGAAAAATACATTGGTATTTAATTATTTATAAAGCCATCTTGGGGATGTTTCCTTCATTTCTTTGCGGTCTTCTGTTAAAAAATTAACAAAATTGTTATACTCTCTAAGTTTCTTTTGTTTGATCTAACTAGGTATGAAGGCTTGTATGTATGCAGCCGACACAGATCTGATGAACTTGTGTGTGTAGACTGAGATGATGACCCCTGTCGATGCACGTTACTATAGAAGCTAAAAAACGTTATCAGTATGAGCTAGCTCTCACCGTATCACACAGGACCACTGATCATACCAATCTTTTGTCTGAGACAGCCCAAAATCAGGCAGGGTGTGTAGGGCTTTGAGGGAATCTCACTACACTACGCAGGTGACTTCAAGTCAAAATTAGAGATCTGTTCATCCCTGGTATGGATATCTCATGCAGTCTCTCCAATGTTTATAGCATTTTAAGATTTCATTAATCTTTTTGTTTTTTATTCAACAGAAAATTACGAGGAAGACATGAGGAAGGTTCGAGAGATTGAGGTCCAGTCAGATGCAGCGGAACCAGGCCGAAAAAAAATGAAATGTAAAAAGTAGGTGTAATGTGTTTGGTAACATTTGTTTTGTGTTGTTGCATAGTAAAAGGTTTTTCCTCTTCTTCTTCTTTTAAAGGTCACACACTCAACATTTGAGCTCTTTCTTGATGGACTCAGAGGAAGACGAGACTTTTCAGCAGGATTACTCCGGTCTTTCTGCTGCTCCACCTGTCCATCAGTTTGATCGACCCACAGAGGACGTACCTTCGAAGGCTGTATATTTTACAGAAATGATGAACAGTAACCACACCGTCTGGCAACCTGAGGAGTTTGCAAATGAATGTGAGTGTATACAGTACAGGTTTCTACATATATATATATATAGTAGGTACGGAAAGTATTCATACCCCCTTAAATTTTTCACTCTTTGTTATATTGCAGCATTTGCTAAAATCATTTAAGTTCATTTTTTTTCCTCATTAATGTACATACAGCACCCCATATTGACAGAAAAACACAGAATTGTAGACATTTTTGCGCATGGTCCTAAGTAGTCAGACCCTTTGCTCAGTATTTAGAAGAAGCACCCTTTTGATCGAATACAGCCATGAGTCTTTTTGGGAAAAGTAGTCAATAGTGTGTCTCTTTTGTTTGATAATAGTCTTTAGTGGTTTGCTGTAGTTCTCCACAAGTTTCAAGCATGTCTCCTGAGGAACGACAGCCAATTCGTCCTCAGCAGATCTCTCAAGGTCCTCCAGATTTGTTGGTCTTCTGGCACAAACTCTGGACTTTAGTGTGCTCCACAGATTTTCTCTTGGATTCAGGTCTGGGCTTTGTGCAGGCCAGTCAAGTACACTCACTTTGCTTATTTGGAGGTATTTCTTCACCAGAAGTGAGTTATGCTTTGGGTCGTTATCATGCTGGAAGACAAAATGTCGACCCAAACCAAGTTTTCTTGGCAGACTTTCTTATAGTCTTCTTTTTCATGTTTCCTTCAACCCTGAGGAGATCCCCAGAACCAAATGCACTGCAACATCTCCACAGCATTATTGTCCAGCACCATGTTTCACTGTGGGACGCTGTTCTTGGGGTTGAATGCCTCTCCCTTCTTTCTCCAAACATAGATGACATCTCTATGGTCAAAAAGCTCTAGTTTTGTCTCATCTGACCAAAGGACACGTGTCCAGTATGCACCACTTTTCTTCAGGTTGCTCTTAGCAAACTTCATTCTAGCTTGGAGGCGTCTCTTCTTCAGACGTGGAGTCTTTCTAAAGTTCATTCCTGTGCAGGGCTCTAGTGATTATATATTATAAGATATATAATTGTTGTTTATTTAATCTCACCAGCTCCACAAGAGCCTACAAGGTCTTTGTTTCCAGAGAATGGTGTTTGTTGGAGCAGAGCTCAGCAGCCGTCTGAACTCAGTGCTAGTAAGCTGGCATAGGCCAAACTTTTCTGATATATTTATGAATGAATGATTCATTTTTGTCCGCTTGCTTTAGCATAAACAAATAAATATAACTATAATTCATAGTTGCTTTATTTTTTATTGACTTTATTTTCCTTAAGGTCTAAACCGAGTACAGTCTCAGCTGCACAAACAGCAGAGGACTCATCAGTCTCCTTCTCCTGAACTTATTGTCTGTAAGTACAGTACATCGTTCATGAACGATTCACAACTCAGTCTTTACTGTGACTCGAGAACACTGAGTTATTAAAGTAGTTGTAAATTATTGCTGCTGTTGCAAGCAAGTATAGGAGCTTGTGCGTATGGCAACACAGTGCTGTATTGAAGACATGCTGCTGCTGCACAAAGCATAGAAAGTAACCCGCAGCAGATCAGCTCTATCTCTATATATATCTATTTATTTATTTATCTTAAGCATTGCTCATGTTTTCTTTTCAGCACTAATCCGTGAAATGCTGACAAAGCAAGAGATGATTCTGGATCAGCAGCAGTCCATTCTGCACCTCCTCAATGCCAAGCATCCCCAGGACACTGATCATGTGATTGAACCTGGACTTCTGCCACTGAAGGACCTCCAGGCCCTTAAAACGCTGGAGCAGAAGATACAAGCAGCTGATTTCAAAGAAAAACTGGTCAGTTGAAACGGGGGGGGGGGATCTCTGTGTAGTTTATACTGTGTAACTTCCTGAAGAAGGTCAAATAAACCACTCAAAATTCACTTTTACTACATATTGGCCCAGCTTGCATGACTTTTATTCATCTTGACTTTCTCTTAGATCAGTCATCTAGGGCTGGTCGGGGGCTGCGATGTAAAGGACACTGTGTGGAGAACAATGCACCGAACTATCTCAAATGACTTGGCCAAAAGCATCAACTGGAGAGGGGTGAATGGAAAAATATCCCTGGCAGCCCTGCAGATAAAGGATGTTGTTATCGGTAAGGATGTCTTATACGTTTCATATTTACAAATGTTAGACAATGTCTTAAGGAATCTAAAGCCTTAAAGGAATACTTCACCCAAAAATGAAGGTTCTGTCATTAATGATTCCCCCTCATGTCTTTCCAAACCCGTAAGAGCTTTGTTCATTTAGCTCCTGCTTGCCTCAGCACGCCTGTCTGAAAGTTCCCCGTACTGCTTCAGGTGTGTTTAGTTTGAGCTAAACCTCTCAAAAAAGACATACATTTCAGATTCAACACTTTACACCCTACACTGTTCCCTACATGAACAATGTGTGCTTTAGTCGGGCTCTCCACCCATGACTCCCAGCATGCATTGCAGCATCATTGTTATGCACTGTCAAATAGAGTTCAGTGGGACTCACAAGCATGGTTTGGTGCTGGTGCTCTTGGGAAACACACCCCTGGTTAGCGACGTGTGAAGCTGGTAAAGCTGTTTGTGGAGATCTTCTGAGATCTTCAGATTTTCTTGCAGTGATTCTGTTTTAAACCGTAAATCAAGTTTACGGCAAGAAAACTGTAGAAAAACTGATTACAGTAAATGACAGTAAATCCTGAAATCAGATGTTATTTAGTGTGTTTTTGTACATAATATAAATATACTTATAATATGCTATGCTTACACTTGTGTTCATTAGATGCTGTCCGAAAGAATGTCTTTTCATCGACAGCAACAAACAGTGAAATTGAAAACGTGATGAAAAGGTGGCTGCACCTGGCCTCGGACCGGGAGGGAGGAAGAAAGAGACGCCAGAAGGACTAGTCTACATGCTAGTTGGTTGGGTACAGATATGTTTTAGCAAGAATGATGTAATTACAATATTCACAAGACTTTAACAAAATGAAATAAGGGCTGTTAACAGCATACAGTCCTTTACACCACACCCTAAAACAGTCCAAGAGTCCGAGTGTGCTGAACTGTCCCAGTGTGAGTGTCCACGAGAAGTCATAATGTTGAACAGGTGAGACTGGAGAGGTAAGTACACAGGATTCAAACTCCACAATCCAGCAAGTCTTTCTCATCACAGCTTTTGTAATCTTAAACGACGCCGTTGGGTTGGGCTACAAGACTTAAAATGGAGCCTGAGGTTTCCTGGCTATATAGTGTTGATTTGAAGTCTCCTGTGAATATTGTAAATACACTATTCTTAGTGAAACCTATCTCTCTATTTTATGTCGTTCTTTTAAAATCCACCAATATCACACAGTAAAATCTGAGCCCATTTGAAGTCTTGTACCCCAACTTACCTGGCTGTTGTGATGCATTCTTTAAAAGTTCACTCCCAGTGCAATCACAATTTGTTGTAAGATTTCCTATTGATAAACACCTATTAAAATAATTGTAGTCTAGTCTTTGTATTAAAAATGTTAAAAAAGTACAAATTTGCACATTTCAGCTGCTTTATAATTAAACGGTTAGTCTTTGTATTAAAAATATGTGAAACAAAAATAAAAATTGTTAATTTGAACTGCTTTTTTGTGTTTTTATTTGAGTATGATGGCATTTATGTGCCATCAGCTGATGTCTCAACAGCCTCTCCCACTGTACCACTGATTAGGAGCAGTGTGTCTCAGACTTTACTACAACCCTGATCAACTAGATGATTGTTTCAGTCTTAATAACCACAGTTTGTACATATATACAGTAATATGTTTATTATACTATGGGAAAGATTGGTCCTCACCAGAAACTGGTTGCCTTTGAGAAAGATGGTCAAGGCAGAGAGCCTTTATTTTGATCTTTTTGTTGGTCGCTTGTGAGTAATAAAAACCCAACCCACCAGCCCTGACTTCTTCACCCTTCTTGTGCAATGAACTTTATTACAATAATAATTGTGCAAAAACTGTTTTATTAATTGATTTTTTATTTATTTTTTTTGTGAAAAGAATAAAAGGTGTCAGAGTTTTACTGCCTCTAGTGTTTATTTCAATTGGAAACTGCACTGATGTACTTATTGGTACATATTTCGTGGCTCGCTAAAAAAATGCACCAAGGTACGCTAATGCCACGAAACAAGGTAGTAATTTTTAGTTTCAATAAATGGATGGCTGTGCTAATTGTTTTGAGAACAAGTAGACTTCATTGGAGAAAAGTGTCAAATAGATTGAGAAAAGTTGTAAATAATAATCATGAGTTTTCACACTCGCCATTTAGAGAACAGGGCAGATTATTAACTGACAAAATATGTCAAATTTATTTAGTTGCTTGAGGATGTATCTTCGCTAAAAGCATACACAAAAATAACTGTCACAAAATGGACTACAAAATATTTTGGTTACAGTCTGACAACAAAACCAAAACAAATATTACCGTACATACAGAGCATAAGAACATATATATTAGTGAATGTGCAATAATATCAGTGTTGCTAAATGATGTATAATTGATACAATATTATTTAAAACTGTAAATTGAAACAATAATTATAATTGAACTCTTAATTTCACATAGATAATGTTGTCATTTACAAAAGAAAAAAAAAAGGTAATGCGTTATAGGTAATAGTTTCTTTAAACAGGGAAAAGAATATGGCCAGAGAAAAAGCTAGCCTTGCTTAAACCGTTAGCACCTGCAGAGACCCCTATCCACACGGAGTCTCCTGTCTGCAGGTTCAGAACCACGTTCCCTTCAGCTATTGATTTTGTACTTGATGTGCTGATTGTTTCAGCAGTTAGCTGTACAATGTTATTTTTCTTTAAGGTCAAAGTGCCCAAAGTCCTAGCTCCTATGCATGAGAAGTGAAATTCATATATACCAGGTACGTGGCAGAAGAACTTCCCTGATGTTGTGTTATAATGGCTCTGTCCATTGTAAAGGTCCTGACTGAACACAACAACCTGAGCATTTGCAGGAAGGATGGTGCCAACAGAAGCAAAGAAGGCAGACTGTTGTCCTGTGGTGTTGATGGGAGGTCCTGGTGGGCCAGCTACACCTTGTGGGCCTGAGAAAATTAAATATTTGAAAAAAAAAAAATTAATACATGACTTTTTAAAAATTTGCTGTAAATTTGTCACTTTGGCTCCATAGACTAATTATTTTATTTTAGTTAGGCTTTATGTTGATGGTAAATCTAGGGGGCATGATTGGCTTACCGGGTTTCCCTGGAGGCCCTCTGGGTCCAGGAGGCCCTTGGAAGAAGTCTGTATCTGAGGGATAAATAAATAGGAGTTATGTGTTATATGTTGGGCATACAAATTCTACTACTGATAACAACAAAGGATAAATGAGCTGCTGGGTTCATGAATTTTAATCACGTTGTCTGTGTTTGCTGAAATCAATACAGGGACGATAATAGGTGAGCGCCAAATAATGAGATTTCACACATTAGTTTTTAAGAGCTCTGTTATTTTGACAGGACTATACGAAAAAATAATATTGTTTATATGGTAAGTACAAGGCTGAATGGTAAGGAAAACTCATTCTCACTCTTTGCATGTTTGTAAGATAAAGTGACTGCGAGTCGTGTGCCTTCACACTAGTTTAGAGTTTATGGTAGGCCTACTTCACATACAGTTACACAGCCATTGCAATAAAATAAAATGATAAATTATATGATACCAAAACTAGACACTGTACACATATAATATTTGTAAGAAGCTCAGGAAGAAAATTGAAGTCATTGGAAAAAAAAATTATGCACAGAATAACTATGTAGTAAAGAAATCTTTTGCTCAGGTGCCTTACCTGTTTCAATCCAAGGACTGAGGTCAAAGGCTGGGATGTCTTCACAGTTAACAAAATCGTCAGGACTGGTGAAGCGGAAAGGATCATTTGGAACCCTTTGGATTCCGGTGTTGTCACAGATGATGCGGGCTAGCGACACAGAGGTCAGTGATGCTTTCTGTTTGGTGTTGAACACTCCATGGTTCTCCCACCACAACCTGAACACATTATGACACTTTGCATCAACACTTCGCAAACACACAAGGTCCTTCAGAGTTTAGTTCCAACCGATCTCAAGACACATGCCTGGAAGTTACCTGAAGACTTGATTAACTGATTCAAATGTGTTTAATTAGGCTTGGAGCTAAACTGTGCAGGATTCCCCTGGACTAAATACACAGAGATCTTTACCTGTCACCGTCACGGATGCGTTGGAACTGTGTAGAGATGAGGCAGGCAAAAAGAGGACCGACACGACCACCAGGAGCAAAAGGTTCAGCGATGCCTCCCAACCAAATGTCAATGTTTTCAGGGGTGCCATAAAGCTCAATCAACTTGTGAGCTAGGTCAGTGTTGTTCATCACCACAGCCAATTCTTGCTCATTTTGAGGGGCGGGCAGTCCACAGAACCGACGCCATGCATTATAGCCTTATGAGGAACAACAAAATTCTATCCAGTAAGTATTCTTTTTAAAGTACCTGAAGTGATGATTTAGCATGTAGTTGGCTTCATGTCGTTGGGTTTAAATGGTTTCAAGTTACAAGTCCAGAATATTTACCTGGTATACCGTGGTCACGGCCTCTTTGCATGTTAAGGGCAGACAAGTCCAAAGCAATGTGGGATGTAAAGGCAAACAGCCTTTCTCTAAGAGCATTCACCATCATATGGTCCTGTGTATTCAGTTTTGCTGGCCGACCAATTAGTCCACGAAGCAGAGGATCGACGCCACCTAAGCAAGAAGTAATGCAGACATAAAATAATATTGAATGGGGACAGTTGTAGCAAACTCAGTAGTTATGTAGCAACAAGCTTCACAAACTCACCCTCAAAGATCACCCTCCAAGGAGAAAAGAAGGCCTCATGAAGGGGCACACTTGGAAATTGAGGGTGGTTCTGGAAATTTTCATCAAGACGAAAAATGATAGGTTGGATGGCCAAGTGAGCAAACCGGAAAGCAGCAGTGGCAAAGACATTTGCAATGGTAGGGTCCACATTCTCATCATAACCTGGATATGATCCAATGTGTCTATTGTAAGCTTCAGGACCCACAATATGTGGTAAGTATTCCTCAATCACCAAGATCTAAAAGAGATGGAAGAGGTTGATCATGCATGCATGCATTATGTTGTATTCTGCATGGAGCTACTTGTGCCTGTGCTCATTTTATTGAGTGTTTTACCTGGTTGTAGGCACCCACAATTTTCCTTGCCTCTTGATAAAGGGTTTCGCTACTCCAGGATGGGTTTAACACATGGAGGGCACGTGCCAATCTATTGTGCTCTCTCAAGAAAAGTGTGTGTAATGAGGTAAGGGCAATGTTCTCAATAACACGACCATCTCCTATAAACATAAAGAGTTCATTAGCATTTACCACATGGAGTATTTCTGAGAATGAAAGTGTTACTGACCTGCAATGAAGCAAGGCACCTCTGTTAGGGTGGTGTCATTGAGAGTTTTCTGGCGTGTTGCACACATTTTGCTTACTACCTTGGTAAAGGGCAGGTGCACTCGTCCATTGTCAAAGAACTGATCATTGACACGTAGAAGACCTCCATCATTGGTCAAGTCTCGAAGTTCCTTTGCTAGTCCATCCTCTGCCCCGTAAACCTGTCCAGCATCTAGAAAAGCTGTTAAAGCATTGATCTGTTCCCGAACTTTGGGGTTCCCACCAAACATATAGGCAGTGTTCCCAGAACCACAGGCTGGTGATGAGCGGAAAAAAGGGAGACAGGAGTTTGCATGCAGGCGTTGATCTCCTTGAGGGACCTATCCATAGACATCAAATATAGCATGAAATTCTGTTTTTACACAAAAACAAGTGCGGGAAAAATATTGACAGAGAGACAATACTTGACTGACCATAATTGGGAAGCAAGGTTCAGCGTGCTCACAGCTCTCATCACAGTTGAGGCCACTGCTGAAGGATTTAATACTTGGTGAGGTAGGTGTGAATGTCAGATCGTGGTCAACCCATTGCCCAAAGATGGTGAGCATGAAGGTAAACTCCCGATCACTCTTTATGTCAGCATCTGCAGTGCTTAGAATATTATTCGAAACCAATCTGACCTAGAATCAAGGAGGAAGACAGGATTCAGACATTGCTAATTAATGGTGGCCTCATTAATTGTCTAGTAAACTATTCATAAAGATCTCCAGCATACCAGGGGCAGTATTGCTCCATTGTGCAATCTGTTGGGATCCCAACCTTTGGGCTGGGAGATGTCATCTTCATATTGAGCAGGCAACCAGCGGGTAAAAGCAGTGTTGGATGCACCAAGGAGTGGGTTCCGCCTGGTAATGGTATATTTAGTTGTTAAGCTAAGCAAGCCTTTAGTCTTTAAAAAAAAAGACTGTTATAAATATGGAGCAAAAGACTAACCGGTTGTTGCAGACGCTGGTGATAGTTCGATACTTGTTTATAAGGGGTGTGGACCTACACGATGGGGGCTGGGTTTGAGCTGTACAGCCTGTCAGACGTCTAATGGTGTTCAGTTCATCTGGAGTCAGCAGGTCTAAGAGAAAACACATATTCACAGTTTTGACCATAGACCATCAGACAGTGATAGATCTGATCTGTACTTTGCAACTTTTGCAGTGTGTTGTCTTCATACCTGTAGCATTGATAGACCTCTTGTGTACATGATGGGCTTTCTCACTGATCAGCCTGAGTGTCTGCACCATGTAGTCTGCAGCTCTCACAGCCTCTCGTGTCCTTCGAGCTGGCTGTTTTAGTAGACGTAGCTTGTCGGAAGGCTTGATGACATCTCTGCGCACCCTAGCTAAACTCCTAGAATTGGGGAGATTTGTAAAAAAAACTAGATCCATAACTGGGATGACTGAACAGGAATACTGAGCAACATTCTTAATCACAGACTAAACAGTGATGCCGTGATCGTATCTATGCCAAACTGACCAAGAGTGTGGCACCAGAAACTATGATCTAACTAGATACTCCTCCATAGATTATCGTATCACCTAGGAAGCCCGTCCAACATGATCAACTTTTGTAAGAGATATGCAAGTACAAACAGTGCCTTCTTATGACTGCCGTGGCCATTAGGATTAAAGTGATTTCACTCATGCTTAAGGCACTCCAACAGCATCAACACTGTGACACAGCACTGAGGTTACCTGCATTACTCTAGAGGTTTTCACAATACTTTGGATATTAGTGTCCATTGCCAAATCGATAGAAATGGCCTGTTCAATTGATCGCTGCATGGACGATTGACTTAAATCACCGCCTATAAATGCAGTCCTTTAGTCCCTTTGAGGTATCCCTTCAAAATGTTACTCACTCATCACGAGAATACTTGTAAGCAGCATCCACTATTGTCTTTGCTTCTTCAAATGAATCTAGAATGAAAGGTCTCCCGGGACTCTCTTCTTCTGCTAGAAAAGGATAATGAGATAACGATAATAATTAGTGAAACCTGTATAGAATGGGTAGATGTGTAGATGATTGATAAATTAACTTCCCTCAGTCTAATTATAATGCAACAAAATATCTTAAATTGTGTTCCCAAGGCGAACGCTTTTACAGGCTTGGAAGGACATGGGGGTTATCGATTAATGACACAATTTTTATTTTGGGGCGGAGTAACCCTTTAACGGACTGAATGGCACCATTAAGCATATTGTCTGCTGTGATAATTGCATCATGTTTTAGGAGGCAACGTCCTAAATGCCCTAATATCTTTTTTCTCCATCTTTTGGTTTTGGTTCCTTGCCGCGATTGCCTCTGGCTTGCTTAGTTGGGGCACTTAATTTCTAACGATTGTTGTCAGTTTGATTACATAGATCTGATTTAATAGCTTTAATAGCTTTTTAAAAAAATGTCAAGGTATATATAAACATATAGCCAGGATTTGACTTGTTGGTCAATGAGCCTTATATTTCTACAAGCTCAGATTTCTATCCTTAAAATGGGAAACTAATTTTTCTCGTCTTATCCTTATCCTTAAGCATCCTGTAAGCAGTTAGCGAATTTGAACATCCGGTACAGAGATATATCAGACACAGAAGGCAGCTATTTAAGACAGAATGGCAATATCTTTGGGATTCAGTATGGTTCAATGTCAAACTTGTTTAAAAACATTTATCCTAATCAAAAATAATTTCAAAACAAAATTGTTCGTAGTATGTATCTCATTCATAGGAAAAGTTACTTAACCCTTTCTCCGCCATTGGGGAAATATCTCATCAAATGGCTTACAACGCTTCCCCGCCAAAGACAAGTTTTGACTTCAATCCCTGTTCTAGGTGTAAGAAACGCCCTAAAGCATGTCCTGAATGAGTTACGGTGTTGTGCGTGTGTAGGATCCATATGTATGTACGTATATACTGTATGTAGTGTGTCTGTTTACTGAATGCAATTTTAATAATTCATATAATTATTTTAAAGGTGAAAGAATATGATATCTGAATGTATTTCACTTCAAATGCTGTAATTTGATGCGCTACTTTCAAAAAGTGCATTATTTTATTTTTTTTTTTTTTGGCCAAAATGTTGTATTTTTGATTTAACCTATCTGCTTTCAAGTCATGATAAAACATGAAGATATATTTTTTGTTGTTGTTGTTGTTTGAAAGCAGAGGTTTGGTTCTTTATTTTTATCAAAAATGCTGGTGATGACTGATGTTGGGGAAAGGATTAATGAAGGGGTCATATAACCCATTTAATAATGTTTGTTGTTGTTTTAGGTGTTTTAAGCTCTTTCTTTTATGTAAATGATAACTGTTGACAGTCTTTTTTAACTCGACATAACTACAGTGTTCCTCAAAACAAACAAAGTTTCAGCAATTTCCTAAATTAAAGTGACATATTTTAAACGAATTTATGTTTTTTTTTAAATGGTTGCAGGTGGGATAGCATTTTAAAATGAAAAAAAAAAAAAAAATCATGTTTATTTCTAATCATTAATTGTCAGTATAATAACTTTTTGTAACACCTAATAAAAATGCTTACATGTATAAAAAATAAAAGGTTGGTTATATTATGATTGAATGATTCATTTGTAAACTTACCACCCAATGAAATGGCACAACAGCATCCCACCACAAAAAGAAAAGTGTGAAGATTCATCTCTGAAACACATATATTACATTGAGAAATTAAGACCGTAACCATATAAAATACATTAGGCTTATAAGGATTGCATATGAAAATTGGTCATGATCTCAATTTATTTTTTTAAATTAGATTAATTTAAAATTAAAAAAAAAAAAACAATGAACATATAAAAAGGCTTCCATAGAAAACAGCATTTTAATATTGAATGTCTATTTGTATTGACCAGGGAGAAAAATAGAATTGAAAAAGTCATATTGACGTTAAAGTCTGAGTGAAAAGTGTCTAATTTAGTGCCTAAATTACTTAGAATTTGAAATCAGCATCAGAGTTTAACAAAACCTATACATTTTAAGTGCTGCAGCACTGAGAGTTATTTACAGAGAAATTTTCGACTCCAGTATTCTTACCTGAGTAGCAGGTCTCTGTGAGTTGCTGTGAGTGGACCGAGCTTTCCTTTTATACTGTCTCTATATTCTCACCTTGTGCATTACTACTGAGTCTTAGGTGGAACATCAGGTTTGGTTAATATTTTTTCCTACTTCAAAGGTCATGATCAAAACTTCGCTGAAACCTGTTCTACTACATGCCTTCTGCTTCCAATTAATACGTAGGTTATCCTTTTAATTGGCATGTCTAAAATTGCCCCTTTAGGTCAAGGTACATGTGGTCCATTTCTTTAAAAGCTTTAATAGTCAAGTCAGCTTTTTTATATAGTGCTTTTAGCAATACAGATTTGTCATGAGCCGGGTTTGACTCTAGCTTTCTTTTCCTTGCTATTCTTTGTTCTGCTATCTTAAGACTATCGCCACGCTGCTTTTCTTCTGTATTTCTCTCTGTGTATTACTTGGTGTCTTTGCCAGATTATTGTGTTTCGAGGTCAGTCTGCCAGTTCTTATTGTAGTAACTATGTTGTTTCCAGGCCAGCTCTGTCCCGTCTAGTCATGTCTTATCATAGTGCTGTCGAGAGATTGATCAATGAATGAATCAAGCCATCTCTGTTAAAGTATCTCCTAAGTCTGGGACCAGTTCTGCTTTTGCCTGCTTTGACCTTTACAAATTTTTTTTAGGATTGCTGATTTTCAGCATTTAAGCATAAAATGTTTAGAATTTTTTTTTTTAAAAAAATCACAAGCATCAAGTTGCAATGTTGAGCACAAAACCTTTATTTCTAATGTGTCCCTGTTATTTTGAAAATCAATCTCTCCTGTGAGACACCCTAACCACCCTTACCCTGAAGAGTTACATTTTTTAACAGTCTAGTCACCTGTTTTCTCTGGCTAAGATGCCAGGAAGCTCTTGTGCTTAAAATACATATTTCCTTCTTCAACTTTATTTAGCGTCAGGACTTGATTTACCAGTATACATATTTTTTTTCGAATTACTTCCTTGATGCAGTTGTTATGTGCTTGATGTTAAAAGATGTTAATTGAAAGAAGACATGGATGCACACCCAAGGGCTTAGTTACGTGCCTTCAACCTAAAAATTGCAAAAAAAGCAAATTGAACAAGCATCAAATATTATTTTGGTTATCAAATATTTGTTTTTATTATACTTAATTGAAACATATTATTTCAAAATGAATCTATTAAGTGTAACCAAACCACAACTGCTTCGAGTCAGTTTAACAGAGTACCATTGTTTATTAATAAGAAACTTTACAAAATGGTGTTAAATAAATTATTTTTAAAAATAAACTTGATGGGGATTATTTTTTTATTTTTATTTTTATTTTTTTTTTGTGTAGAGAGAATTATAATTATAATCAATTGTGCTATCAGGTCACTTTATTTCTTTTTTTTTACCTTTATCTGCACTACGTTTGAGATCAGTAAATCTCTCCTGTAATCACCTATATTCTCTGGCCATGCTGGGAAGCTCTTTTGCTGAAAGGAAACATTTCTTCTCAGCTTTAGGACTTGATTTACCAGTACTGAACTGTCACAGAGTGCATGGCATTATGTGCTGTTGTGAATCAGAGTCTGAACCTAAAGAAAAGCTGTTTCAAAGCATTTTTAATTACTTACTTAATGCAGTGCTTTTCAGAGAAAGCATGATTG
>JAUMHE010000119.1:62781-79337 GCA_032359235.1 Enteromius mattozi | reverse complement strand
CTTTGTGATTTACACAATGTAAATACAATTATAAATATGTAAATATGTATTTTATAAATAAATAACCTTTACAAGACAAATAACTTTTACCTCTTTTCTTCAATGACATCTTCAATATATATTTTAAATGTCCACACTTTTACATTGCTCATTTGTATTAACTGTAACACTACCTGTTATTCATTTGTAATTATTTTGTGGAGCTTTTTGAAATGATACAATCAATCAATCAATCAATCAATCAATCTGTCAATCAATAAATCATGTTATGAATGAACACCTCTGAAAAAGCATTAAACCTTTTCTTATTGTTTTTCCTTTTTTCTGCCTGTAGGTGGAGCACACACCTGGAAAACAGCTGGGTCTGAGCTGAGCAAAAAAGACATATCAGTACAATACCATTCCACAGCTGTCAGGAATCATATCAGGATTTTCTTAATGATCTCTTGTCATAGTCAACTGTGTGAAACTGTGTAGCATCATGCACCTTGTTGAAAATAATTTGAGGTCAGTCAGAGATGAAGATGAATTGTTTTCCACTGGCCTGCAGCAGAGCTCCTGCATTTGTCATGTTAAATGTAGATACAGTAGCTGATGTATGAATGAATAATACATATGTGTATGCAATTAAAGAAGAAAATAAATAAAATATAAATAAATAAATATATATATATATATATATATATATATATAATGTAGTAATGAAATTCACCCCTGAAGTCATCATTTGTCTTCTGTAGAAAGTCACATTTTCACATTTACATTTATTGATTGTCTTGTAAGGGGACAATCATTAGAATTTCTCTGATGGTTTCTATTTGGGAGAAAATCCAAGGCCATTTTCGTCCCTGAATAGGGAGTAGAGAGAGAGAGAGAGAGAGAGAGAGAGAGAGAGAGAGAGATGAAATGTGCGTGTGTTAATTATCAAACTGAATTCAGTTACTTCAAAAACACGTTGTTGTTGAGAAATGTAATTTTCAAAGCGATTCAGTGTGGAAAATTGTATTACAATAAAAGTCGCGGGGTAGTGTTGACAAGTTTCTGTGTGTGAGTGATGTGTGTGTCAGTTAAAATGTGTCCATTATATATATATATATATACCCCAATGTTTAAGACATGACTTGCTTTAATATAATCTAAGCAAGAAGGCAAACCAAAACACAACCTTTAACTTAGACAAGACAGGACAAAAGATAACTGAATATTCTTAAATATAATACTGAAATATAAAGCAAATGAGGATAATAATGATAAAAATCTGTGAAGAATAAAACTCATTGACAACTAAAAAGCAGTGGGAAACTGAACAAAAGACAACAGGAGCTAATGAAAACAAAGAGTCCAAAAATCAGAAATAAAGATAAATTAAGTCATGTTCCTTTTTTTTTTTTTTTTAACCATTATGTTTGTTGATTGTCATCATTGCTGATTTTTTTTCAGTTTGCAACAGTTCTACAACTCCCAAGGAATTGCTTAATTCAGTGCTGATTTGTACTATTACATAATATGCAGTTACATAAACTGTAGGTCCTGCAGACTGGTTAAAAGAGGTGGATTCTAAGGAAGTTCTAAAGGTCCCAGCCTATGGGAATACTACTGACCATAATTCTAAATGAGATTAAATGTATTATTTAAAAATCAAAAGTAATTCTAGTAATTCTTAATGACATTTTTGTACACATCTCCATAGTTATTTGATTTACCATGAAGAAAATAACCAAATATATTAAGAACTACTTTTCAAATACAGCACATCCCTAACCATATTTATTTATTGTATTTACTATATTTAGTGCAATATGTAACAATTCAGTGGACTCTTCATGCTCTCTATAAAATGCAAATAAATACATAAAATATTACTCTCTTTAAAATGGACTTCTGTGTAAAATCATAATTTATTTTAATCCCATATGGATTTGTTTTTCCATGGGCTCTCAAAACATCTTTTAAATTTAATTGGTGATAAATGATCAGCAGTCAGGTGTGAGAAATAAAATTAAATGATTATATTCATCATACACATACAATCAGATGCCTACAGAGACAGTATAGTCAGCACTGCTGCTAAATCTGCATCCAGCAACTCAAACCATTTAAGTTAAAAAAGGCTTCCTTTAAACAAAGCTCTTTTTAAACTGCAGCATATTAAATTATATTATTGAATTTCACACAATTACTCCACTCCCAGGATAAAACAAAAGACTTTATATTTTTGATCAACCCTGAAAAATGAAGATTGAAATTTTTTTATTTGATAATTGTAAGTGTTAAGCACAGGAATGTATGGAATGCAATAATTATAAAAAACACAGCAAAAACAAGACAAGAAAATGCACAGTGGCTTGCAGACAGGAGTACTCATTTATAAGTGATTCCTGGTTAAGGCTAGGGTTCTCGTCTCTGGCTCTCAAGGTTCACTGACCTGCAGAGTTTAGATCTATCCCTAACCAAGCCCCTGAGCAAGCTAACCAAAGAATACTGGAACACAAGAAAGGTTTAGTCAGTAGCTGCTATGTTAATTGTTTAAACTAAATTTGCAGTATTCTTGAATTGTAATCAATCCATCATTTTTTAAGCATTAATACCTTTTGTAGTGTCTGATTGGATCAAGCAGTTATGGTGTCTGCAACTTGGTCATGAATATCATCTGTTAAATTAGGTTAAAGAGGCATTTCTTTAATTTCATTTACTCTGGTGTTTAGATTCAGGTTTTTTTTAGCATTCTTTTTGTGTGTGTGTGTGTGTGTGTGTGTGTGAAGCTGGTCTTTAATGCACTAAAATATGTTGTGTAAAACCATATTCCAATTGTAATTACAAACCAAAAACTTATTTAACTTTAATCTCAAAAGGTTTATCTTTAATAAACTTATCTAAAAGTAAACGTCTGTTATGTGAAATAGCTTATTCAGAACATTACTACATATAAAACAGCATACAATTTCTATGATCCCTTTTATTTTGTTTCAATTATAAACATTTTGCACATTCTGTAAGGGTTATGTAATCTTATGAGCACAACTGCATTTACTTATTTATTTGCGCATTTCTTTAAATTAAACTCACTGTGAGATCTAAAGTACATAGATTAAAGAGAATATTTTATTATTTAACTACAATTGTCTTTTATGAGCTGGAGTTAAAGTTTAGGTTATTAGGCTGTAATTCCTAAGATTAGTCTTATTTAAGACACACACACACACACACACACACACAGTTATACAGAATCAGTTTTCATGTGCAATAAGGTACATACAACATTTTTTTCTCCTCTAACACAGAAATACACACACACTAAAAGTAGTTATCTAGGTATTTAATGAGTAGCCTCGCTTTTTTGAAGATTTTGCTTGGATATCTGGTGTCTAATGCAACAAAATACAGAAATTAGTGTCCAAAGTCATCCAATATCGTGTTCTTTTTTAGGGTAGATACATCTTTTAATTAATATATTTAAACTTATTTGATTTTCTTTCCTCTGTTTTAAATTTTAAGAAAATTATTTGATGAAAAAGCAGTGGTTATAAGTAGAAAAAGAGACAGCATTAAACAGACATAATCTCTTCTTATTTTATTTGAGCTTAATTGGACAGAACATCTTGAAATTTGGGGCACAAAGCTCATATTTCTGTGCTACATCCAGAACTCACATTTACAAACCCCACACGTGAACAAGATAAATAAATAAATAAATAAATATGCATGTATGAATGATAACAATAATAATAATATTTTAATATCTCAGGCCCACATTAATAAAATCTAACAAACAAGACCATTCCTCTAAAATGTGCATTTCCAGACAATAATGACAAATCATCATCATCATCATCATCATTATTATTATTATTATGTGTGTGTGTGTGTGTTACAAAATATCCATATCAGTTCTGTTTCTATAAAAACACAAACTGTTTTTATAGAACTGTTTTTTTTTTACAAAGCATAAAAAAGAGGCTTGTGATTGTAGCAGCTTTAAATATCAGAGCTGTTCCATTATGTAGCATATTACACATTTGCAAAGAAAAGAAAAGAAAAGAAAAGAAAAGAAAAGAAAAGAAAAGAAAAGAAAAAAACACTCCTCAATATGATTGCATTGGTATAATGCCGGGGTTTTTTCCATTAAATTTCAATGTGTGTTTAAAATTTAAATTTAGAAAAGATGAAGTGAAATTAAAATAGATTAATAGAAATTAAATTAAAGAGCAATTAAATATATATTAATACCTGCTTTTACTTTATATCATAAATATTAAGACACAGATAATATAGGACTATGGCTGGAGAATTAATGTAAAAATTAAAATAGTTAAAACTTTTGGTCAGGCACCTAGAAAATGAAAAGGCTAAGATTTACAATGTCATGTTTCTTCATGTACCATGAGCAACTGTTATCTATCCACAAAGAAATAGATTTTTTTTTTTTTTTTCGCCCATGTCAGCTGAAACACATAGGTCAGAGGGTAATACCACCGAAAAAAGAAACATACTGATAAAAACCAGTAAGCACCATGCAAACCTGTCAAGACAAATGTTTTTTTACTGAATGTATAGTAGGACTGAAGAACACTAAATACTAGAGTTCCAAATCTAAACAGCATATCAGACTTAATTTGTACAATATAATAACATATTTCAAACTGGATTAAGCATTACTCTTTATATTTTTAATTAATTCATTAGTCTTTTTTCTGTATCCTTTTCTGACTGTACATCATCATTTAATCCTAATTTCATTGTCCTCTTCCCTGAATCTGGAGAAGGGATGTCCAGTTCTCATTTCCAGGTTAGTCTTCTCAAGTTCAGTCAGTGGAGGGCTACTCCCAGTGCAAGACCTCTCCATCCCTCCTGACATTCCTCCTACAGCAGGAATGCCACCACCACTTAGACTAATGGGAATGGATGGAACGCCTCCATTCTGAATGACAGAGATTTCATTGTTTTTCATTGCTAGTCCATTGGTAATGGCTACAGCATACTGATTCCAAAAACCTGGGTCTATGTTGATTGCTCGTGCTGCAAGATCCTTCTGAAAGATTTCATTGAATTTAATGGTATCTCCCCCTAGGAGAGCCATCGGATTGTCCACTGATAGCCGTCTTCCCCGCCGGGCTGGGGCATTGTTCCACATGTGGGTTCCCATGTGGACCTGAAATGAGAATGCTAGTTCAGTTTATGTGCATCACATACAAATAAATAAACAATCTTCATTTATATGCATTTCTTATGTTCTATGCTTTATATATCAGATACACTGTAAAAAATGACCATGCTTTTTGACGGTAAAAAACTGTGAAAATGCTACAGTAAAAACTTGTCAAATGGTTAATGGTAAATTCCTGTAAAATTTACAGGGACAAACCGTAAATTGACATTCCTAGAAATCCCTGCATTGCATTTCAATTTTTTTTGGAATTTGATGTTTTCTCTTTAAAATAACTGTTTATTATTATTTTTTCTTGTTGATTAGGGTTGAATGTTACATGTTATGTTGTTAAATTAAAGTTTAGTTTAATGAGTCTCACCATGATGGTGTTTAGTGTTTGTGTGAATTACAATGAGCACCTTCTATATACAGTATGTTCATATTTAAAAGCTGCTTGCGATGGGCTTTGGTTCATCATGTGACTTTCTCATCACCACCTGCATTTGGTGCTTATCAGTGTATTTCAAAAGAGAGAGGTACAAAAGAGATTTCAGTACTTTAATAGGTTGGTATATTAACATTATATCAGTTAATGAAATTACAGTATTTAACTTTAAATTTAACTTAAAACCTTAAAACCTAAACGTTGTTATTTTTTAACAAACAGCTGCCGGTTTTTAACTGTAAATTTTACAGAATTATATTTCTTTACAGTGTACATATAGCTTTAGTAAATGTAATTTCATTTTAGTAATCTATTTCTAATCTCAAATTTAGTCTCAATTTAGTAACTAGGAAAATTAGTAACAATATAGATACAAGGAGCAATTACAGGGCCAAGCACCTTTGTGGAAAATCTGTTAAAATAAATTTTAATAGGACATAGTATCCCCAATTATGGCTTTTAAGTCATAACTAAAACTGCATATAACTTAGGACAGTTGTTTATAATATTTGATCAATAGGTATAATTACAAAATTAGCATTTTATGTTAGAGAATGGTTACAATGACATGCAAAGGTTCATGTCAAGTCACCTTTATTTCTACAATGCTTTACACAATACAGATTGTGTCGAAGCAGCTTCACAGAGATAAAACAGGAAATAGCAGAATCAATTATGGAAATTCATGCTATGGGGAGTTTCGGGTTCTCTGTTGTTCAGTTTCTCCTGTTAAGTGTAGTAAAAATAGTGTAATTATTTAGCTTGATCATTTATTATCAAGTCAGTTCATATCAATCACAGTTTGAAGTTAAGCAAAAGGCAGCAATATTATTCAGTTATTTCAATGTTCTCTATGTATCTCCATGTATCTCAATGTGTACACCCCTGATAAAAACCATATTTCCTTATAAAACTGCATTTTGGTCCCAGCTTCTCCAGACATGACATGTTCATAGCTACATGTATAGGGATCTGTGCTGAGGGCTTGTGTAGTTGTTAAGTTCTTTGCTGAGCATCTGTCCCTAGTCCTAGAGCTTGTCTCATTGTGGTCTTTGCTGACAGTGAAGGGCTGTGTTGTTGTCGTTTCTTGGTGCAGGTCCACCATCTGTCAATATGCTAAAGCATTGCTAAAAATGTTTTAGCACAGGCATGCTCAGGTACTAGAGTGAAAGTACCAAAACGTACAAAAGTATTCAACATTTAATGTACTTAAAGCTGCAGTCCATAACCTTTTCTGCTTAAACATGATCTAAAATAGATTTTTGACCAAGTAACCAGCCAGTGATCTCCTATCCCTTGTCTAATTTACACTGGTAAGCTTGTAATAATGTGCGATAATTTGAGTGGTACAGGTTTTGTAGGTTATCTTTGATCCTGATGTTTTGCCAAAAGCTCCTGATCTTTTTAAAGGTGGACCATTCACTTCACAAATATAATGTTTTATACATTTTGTTATACATATTGTTCTTTAAATACTAGAAATCCAACTGTCTGTGATGAAAAGCAGTAGAATGCCGCTTGCCATAAGTTTTCATTTGACTAAACAAGCTTTCAAACCCTTGTTTGATTTTTTTTTTTTTTTGGGATATAGAAATAAACAACCAGATCGCGAACATATTCAATCACTCACATAATCTGGTTAATAAATTACAGGATTAAGCTATACGTCTATTAAATCCTTAACATTAAAATCTGTGTTCACACTGCTGCTGACCAGAGAGAACAGTTAATATATATGAAACATCTTTAAATATTTTTTCATATTGCTTCATTTCTGTGTTACAAACATTCAAATAATTATAGTTAATCAATCACAGTTGTGTGTGTGTGTGTGTGTGTGTTTTTTCTTTTTTTCCAGAATCATGGTGGGAGAATAATGATATATATTTGAAAATAAAATTGTTATTCTATATTCTCAGTTTATCTGGAATTGAGCAGCTCTTTGATCATTTATCTATGTGTAATGTACACAAACAAATGGCTTAAATTCAGATAAAGCATGAAAGATGTGGTCAGTTAGGTTCGGCATCCAGAACATATACTTATATTTTGTATTAAGTATTCTACAAATACCCTGCAAATGTATTTTGTAGTTTGGTATATTTAACTCATATACCTAAACACATATAGACATGCAATTCTGATATTGTTAATATTACCAGTTTGAGAACAAAGTACAGCAATAATAATAATTTACATAGTTTGATGTGGTGTTATGTTTGTTTTTCAGTTGGTCAGAACAAAAAAGTGGCTGACATGTTACTTACTTGTTCAGATGACATTTTCTGGTTAAAATGTTTATTTGGGTCATACTTCCAAGACATAGAATCTGTAATTCCGAAGTACAGTTTCAGCACTGGTGTGGTGACTGACAGACGCAATACACTCCTCAATATATTTGATTCATCCACATTAAGATAATAATTCCACAAATAACTGCAATTGCAGGTTTCAAGCCAAAACTTACGGACTGCAGCTTTAAACATTAAAAGTAAAACGCACTGATTGGTGAATGTTTATTTAAAAAAAAATTACCTAAATATAATTTATATTAATTGTTATATTAATTAATTGTAATAATTTATATTAATAATTGTAAATTGTATATTTTACGTAATCCTTTTGCTCAATATATCTGGGAGAGGGGGCTTGTCATACACTAAAGGGAAACAAAAAGTGTGTTGACAAACAATATACTGTACAAAACAGATGTCACATTGGGCGACATGTATAAGATTTTAGGAAATAACACTATGCAAACATACTTTGAAATTGATTTGAAACTGCTTTGGCAGTGGGGCAGATGCATAGGCATTAATTTGTGTTATTTATTTTGTCTAACCTAAAAACCTTGTTGACACAGTGACAAACACAAGTGAACATGTCTGCATTCAAGCATTTTAAATAGCTCACCCTTTTACAGTTGATTTAGTTCACAATACAGTAATGCCCTTATTTACATTCACAATAATAAATCCTTAAAAAAAAGTAACTGTAAAATGATAAAAAGTAACTGCATCAGTTCAATATGTGAATTAAACGTTCAATGTGATTTGCGAACCAATTTAACAGGTTAACTGAAAATAATCAGCTTGTTCATGTGTCAGACACTGCTATTGCATTTCAGAGAGTGTGACAGTGAGTGTGTTTCTCCAGTTAAATTTTTTTTTTAAGAAATCTAGTGGAGTTAAATGTACAATATTATACTCTGGTATGTAGTGAAGTAAAAATAAAAATACTCTGATAAAGTGCAGATACTGAAAAACATAAGTACAGTGACAAAGTAAAAAGACTTACTGTTACTTTCCACAACTGCAAACGACAAATACATTTATATATGAGATACCATAAATCAGGGGCGGTTCTAGACTCTTTTTAGGTGGGCTTCAGCCCCCCTAAAACTATAATCAGCTCCCTGAACAATCAGGCCAGTGCTGCTTCCTCAAGACAGTTTATCATTCTCACTCATTTATCAATCTCAAATTGGTACTCGCGCACTCACACAGTGATAGATCATCAACCTTTCCTCCTATGGAAGGCATTTTCTGCCAATTTTAAATCAATTTAATTCGAAAAATGAAAGTGAAAACCAGATTAACAATTTCATTAGGAAAACTATATGCAAAATGTGTGCCAAAATTAAAAATAGAATTAAATAATTTAATTTTCATTTTCAAAGTGAAAATGCGATTTCCCTGACGAATTGAAAAATAAAATGCAGTTGGTGATATGACATTTCATTGGCACTGCAATGTCGAGGCAAATCTGCCAATCTTAAAATGAACAGGCAAACGTGAAAAAGAAAATACAGTTAATACAAAGCTTTTTATTAATGATCACGCACTAATAGCAAATGAAATGTCAAATCATCAACTGCATTTTATAATGCATTTTTGATTGGTATTGACAGTCATACATCACTTCATGACTTCAAACACAACACCACACTGTCATTATTTTTTAACTTTTTTAATTTTCTTAATTGTAACGCATAAATATAGGTTGTAATAAAGTGCTTGCACAAATGACCTACAGTATGGGGTCGTTTTCTGCTGGAGGACAGGCTCTTTTAAATACAAAATACTTTGCCAATTAACTTCCTTATTAGACTGCTGAATTCTTGCAGGGATGGGCAGTATATTCAAATACATGTATCTGAAATACTATTGTGTATTTAAATATCTTTGGAAATAGTCACTTTCATGAGATCGGGTTATTCACTTTCTTTTCAAACAAATATGCAAATACACACAATATGTCACAATGACTGTCTTGACGAGTATCCAAGTTTATTTAAGACGTAATCACAGTCGGTTAAGTAAACATAAACAGTTGAACAGATTGGATGTGTGTCAGTATAACGGGTCCATGCATTTCTTATATTAGGGTTATAATGTTAATCCTAAAACAAAATAAATCACTCACTGCTCTTAACTAATACAGTAATGAAGTTTTTATAAGCAGTATTTTATAAGCACAATAAAATACTGCTTATTTAGGTAATTTGTATCTTTTGGTCTCTCTAAGGGCTAAGCCCCCAAAAAGACGAAATCTTAGAACCGCCCCTGCCATAAAAAAAAATAAAATAATAATAATAATATAGCCTATAGGCTAAATGTATTTTAAGCCATACCTTCAGATTTCCCTTTGTGGTAAAGGCTCTGCCACAGATGGAACAACCAAAAGGTTTTTCTCCTGTGTGAGTGCGCTCATGGATCTGAAGAGCACTGGCTGATGAAAAATTCTTCCCACAAGAGGTGCAGTTATGTTGTTTTGGGGTCCGCCGAGGTGGAGGTGGTGCCAGCTTCGGTGTAAGGTTGGGGCTTATTGTTGTATGAGGGGTTGTGGAAGGTACCTGGGGGCCAGCTGGTAAGTGGCGCCCCTCACACATGGTCGGTGGTTTACTGTGTCCATTCTCAAATTTGACTGTGCTTGGTTCTGAGCTCATAATACTGGGAGTGTTTAAACCTAAATGAATGAATAAAAAAAAAAAAATGAATGAATGAATGAATAACAGGAAAATGTTTATTTTATTTACTTGTATTATTTACTATACAACAGCAGTTCCCAACCTCAGGCCTAGAACTAGACATTTTTCACGTCTCTCTTAGTTAACACACACACACACGCATTCAGATAACCGGCTCATGCATGAGCAACATGCGTGAGGACAGGGATTGGGAAACACTGCTGTAGAATATGAATAATAGAAGAATAGTGTGTGTTTGCAGTCAAAAATAGATTTAATTTATTTATTAATTAAGAAATCTCTTCTGCTCACCAAGCCTGCATTTATTTGATCCAAAATACAGCAAAAGCAGTAATATTGTGATTTTTCTTTTATTATTTTAAATAACTGCTTTCTCTTTGAATGCATTTTAAAATGCAATTTATTCCTCTGATCAAAGCAAAAATTTCAGCATCATTACTCCAGTCTTATAAAATGATAATTCTAATATGTTGATTTGCCATCTAAGAAACATAATAATAATAATAATAATAATAATAATAACGAATGGAAAGAGCCAAAGGTTATCATTTATCTTAAATAAAAATATTTTGTAACATTATATCAGTTGTTCTCAAACCTGTCCTGGAGTATCCCCAGCCCTGCATATTTTGTATGTCTCCCTCATCTATCACACCTGATTCAACTCATCAGCTCATTAGTGTAGACTGCAAGACCTGATGTGGGTGTATCAGTTATAGAGAGACATGTGCGGTGCTGGGGTACTTCATGAAGAGGTTTGAAAACCACTGCATTATATTATACCATTATTATCTATACCATTTAAAAGCATATTCAAAAGGGAAAAATATAGAAATTAATACTTTTATTTGATAAAAGTGATGATAAAGATTTATACAAAAGATTACAAAAGATTTTGGTAACACTTTACAATAAGGTTAATTAGTTAACAATAGTTAACTACGTTATTTAACATGAACTAAGAATGAACAATACTTCTACAGCATTTATTAATCTTAGTTTATGATAATTTCAGTATTTACTAATGAATTATTAAAACCACAAGTTGTGTTGTTAAGTGATGTTGATAAACAAATTTCGGGAGAATCACGTACGCGGGGTTCGAGCCGAACGCCGAGCTCTGCCTTCGCAAGGGTTAAAACTATTAGGGCTCGGAGTCCGCTGAGCTCCCGGGTCGCTCCCCTGGACAGCAAGGCAAACACACAATTCTATTTCGCATTATGAGAGAACATTAGTGAACATTAGTTAATGCACTGTAAACTAACACAAACATACAATTAACAACCTTTGTTAAATGCTTTGTTAATTGTTTGTTCATGTTAGTTAATACATTAACTAATGTTAACAAATGACACCTTATTATAAAGTGTTACCAAGATTTCTATAAAAAATTAATGCTGTTCTTCTGAACCTTCAGATTTCCCCTTTGTGGTAAAGGCTCTGTCACAGATGGAACAACCGAATGGTTTTTCACCTGTGTGAGTGTGAAACTGACTATCAAAGAAACTTGGAAAAAAGGCCAAGTTTTACTCAGCTGATTTTAACATAATACTAATACTAATAATAAATGGTTTATTTGAGTGCAAATCAGAATATTAGAATGATTTCTGAAGGATCATGTAAATGGAGTAATGATGCTAAAAATGCAGCTTTGAATTCACAGAAATAAGTGACATTATATATAACATTTCACATTGCTGTACTTTAGATCAAATAAATGCAGGCCTGGTGAGCAGAAGTAAGGGGGAAATAAATATTTTGACTGATTGTGTATATAGCACACACACACACACACACACGCACACATCTGTCTACAAATACACTACCTTTGTCTTTTCCCAGGAAAAGCAGACTGAAGTGATTCTCGTCTTTGACAAATGACCTAGTGTGCTGCGTGGCAGTGAGATCTAATGCACCTGTGTTTTCTGATCCAGGAAAAGGGGTATCTGACAGTTCAGATTTCACTATTGCGTTCACTGAAGGAATATGCAAAGTATCCTCCTTGCTTTTATCCGACTGAGTAGGGGAGTTGGATCGATGACTCTCCGATTGACTATAAGTAGGAGACAGAGCCTGCATAGAGCCAGATGATTCAGACTGTGCTGGACTCCCAACCATGTGGTTCTCCAAGTCTCCTAAAGTGGAAGATGACTCATTTTTAAATATGTCTTCACTATCCCCATCAATTACACTCGCATTTTCTGGAGGGTTGAGGCTGAATGCATTGGTTGTTTTCACTGTCGTGTCAGAAAGTCTCATGTCATTCTCCAAAGCAACAATGCTAGATATAAGAGAGGTTGGGGGTGAAGTGCTTGGAGACATCTCTGTGTATAAATGTTTTTTGGGTGGGTCCACATTCCCTTCTTTAATATCAGTTTCATCTTCTATTGCTTGGTCAATCTCATCAATTAGCTCATCATCATAGCTGTTAATGGTAGCTAAGCTCTTTTCATCAAATGACATATCTGTGTCCAAATCCTGAACACTGTCAGGCTGGGGTGTGTTAGGAATCTGTCCACCCATATGCATACGGATGTGCTGCTGCAGAACTACTGCATTAGTAAACTTTTTCTGGCATATGGGACAAGAGTGTTGTACCCGGAGAGGGGGCTTTGATCTGTGAACCCCAAAGTGAGTTTTCAAATTACCCTTGGTTGTGAAAGCACGACCACATATTTTACATTTAAAGGGTCTTTCTCCTGTATGGATGCGGTAATGCATCTTTAGAGCACTCTGACAACTAAGCACACGATGACAGATGACACATTGGTTGGGGTCTGTCATCTTTTTATCAATATTTTCCACCAACTGCTGTAGCTTTGAGGTCTCTGATGTTTGCATAGAGTCCAGGAGGCCACCAAAAGGAAATTTGGGCTTAAACTGACTGGAAACCATTTGAAGGGGTGAAGGAGAGACAGCAGCAGGAGTATTTGCTGAATCTATGATCTGTGTTCTCGTGCTAGTTGTGGTTGTAACTGTGGTCGTGGAAATCACTTGGTGTATAGAAGAAGTCAATATGCTGGTTTCTCCAGGTCTGGTGGTGGATGTGGGTGGTAGATTAAAGGCTTCAGATTTTAGAACTGGAGGTGTGTCACTTGTCACACTAGGCTGTGGTGAACTGGAAATTTGTGCAATAGTAGCCTCAGCAATGAGGTGATTAGGAGACATAGATGTACACTCACTTGATGGCGGTGATGGCATTTGAGGTGATCTGCTTAAAGGAGTAAAACTACTTGAATCCCCATAGTTTCCTATGATACTGGGTATTGTTGGAGGGAGTTGCAGTGCTATTGATGTTGGAATTGTAGACAAAGCAGGTTTGCTGTCCAGCCATGTGGTAACAGGTTTTTCTGGGGGCAATGACATACCATAAGGTATACCTGAGCTAGTTGGAACATTATCCAGATACTCTGGAACTGGATAAGGATTCATTTGAATCTGAGGATACTTTTCTTTGTGTCTCTGAAAATGAACCTTCAAGTTACCCTTTGTGGAGAAGCGATTACCACAAATGTTGCATTTGAATGGCCTTTCACCAGTATGGGAGCGAAGATGAATTTGAAGGGCACTGTCACTTCCAAATACCTTGGCACAAAATCTGCACTTGTGTTTGAAGAAGGGATCTTCTGAACCGGGTTTGGTGTCAAACACAGAGACATTTGGGGGCTTTCCTTTGCGGTGCTTCAATAGGGCAGAAAGAGGATCAAGAGCATTTGTTGTGGCTGCAATACTGGCTAGAGGATTAGGGAAAATAACACTACTGGATGAGCTGTGAGGTACGAGAGGAAGGCTGGAGGGGGATGTAAGCAATCTTCCGTGAGTCAGTGTTAGAGGACTAGGTGTGTTTTTTGGAAGTGAAATACCACAACTTATTTCACCACCAGTTGCTGTGCTACTACTGGTGCAGCTACTGCTGCCAATTGATGCTGAGCATGGTGGCATTTGTGAAGGAACTACATTACTGCTTGTTGGATATAAGGAATTAATTGCAATATTGTTTTTCATCCCAGAACTGGCCAGCTGGCCAACTGTCTGAGGAACACTAACACAGGCTACCTCCAGAGCTGAAGATAATGAGGCTGAGACCTGTCCATTGAAATCGGAGGGCCCTTTTATTGGAAGTTGGTGCACTGGGGGTGTAATGTAGCCACGTAGATGAAGCTGCCCCGGCATTGTAGGTATGTTGGAAGAGGAGGTTACTTCTAAGGTTGCATTCATGCTGTGGTCTGCTTGATGGTTGACAGTGGTCTGTGTGGAGGCCTGTTTATTTATTAGCGCTACCTGGCTCCGAATCTGCTCTATCAGTTGAAGCTGGTGGAGCTGTTGTTGCTGCAAGGCCATGAGCTGGTCGAGGATCATAGGAATGGCCATAGTTGATACTTCACCAGCTAGTGCACCCCGGGCACCCTGAGAGAACTGAGCCACAGCCACACGGGTTCCATGCAGTGTTTCCAGTGTGACATTAGTGCTGGGTATAGTATATCCTGCCCCAGAAGACTGCTTAAGATCTTCAAGTTGAGGTAGGCATATGTCTGGCTCTGACAGTGTAACTTGATCTTCCGAATTTATAGGTTTCTCAGGAGACAATTCCACTTCCATGGGCTCATATTCTTTCTCCAGGACAACACCTGGTTCCAGCATCATCTCTGCTCCTTCATGACTTTCAGTGGGCATGTGGCTTTCTTCTACTACATCCTCACTGTCTGCCAGCTCACTGCTGCAGCTGGGCATGGGTGATGGCTCAGGTGGGTAGTCCTGTGCTTGGTCTGAAGTCACTTCATTGTCACTGATAATTAACACAAGTGGATTCTTGGTACAGTTCTTCAGATGTTCACAGAAATCAGACCACTTAAAGAACTCAGCACAACACTTTTCACATACATGGGTCTCTTCACTCCCACTGGGGCTCTCATTTCCACTGTCTGAATCATCCAGTCCTTCACCTGAGACTGAGAAGAACAAGACAATGAATAATAATTATTATTATTATTATTTGCACAATCAAATATGTTTTAACCTTTACCATGATTATGTTCATCTTAACCACCAGTTTTGATCATTCCATTTTTCTCTGTATAGCCAGATCTGTCTTTGTGCAATCTATTTATTTTGAGACTATCAATTACAGATATTGCCATTTACAAGGGATTCAATGTAACTCATTGAATTTCCACAGTTTTCATATAAACCAAGGGCACTTTATCTGTACAAATCAGGTCTCATTCTGATTTACCGCTAACATAAACTTCAGATTTCATTAGTACTGTCAGATGTGTGATCTACTGTATGCTTTTGCAAAATCTTTTCACACACAGGGTTTATATAATAAATGTCTAAGTTATTGAATGTTCTGTTCAGTTGAGATGTGTTATACCAGCCATAATTCGCATCTAAATATATCTGAACTATTTCAATCATAAATTTGTTCTGAGATTTTAATTATACAAAAAAATAATAATAGATAATAGATATTTTGTGCACTTACATGCATCACATGTTTCATGACAATTATCTGGTAATGGGCTTAACTAGGAGTTTGGGTTGAGTATGAATTTCTAAATGTCTAAATCTTTATTTGATTGTACCTTGGGGAACATGAAATTCAATTATTGTGTATATTGTACTGTGAAATGAATACACATTTAAAAAAAAAAGAAGAAGAAGAGGAATATTTAATTAGTCTTTTCAGTAGTGACTGGAATAAAAGTATTATTAATATTATTATTATTATCTATAAATAACCATAGATAGATAATCATGACAAATTCCCATACTATTTCAAAGAAAAAACAAAAATATAATTTAACCCCTAATTAATTTTAATTCATATTATGTGTGTGTGTGTTATATTCTGCCAATGTTATATAATAATCTGTTATATTAGGCCAGATTAGGCATTTTTGTTTTTCATCATTAAAAAGACACATATATATAAATAAATAAATAAATATATATATATACGTATAAAATAAAAC
>JAUMHE010000119.1:41367-56051 GCA_032359235.1 Enteromius mattozi | reverse complement strand
AAAATAAATCAATAAAAATTAAAATAGTAAATTATTTTTATCTGAAAGTGTAAGAATGCAAACACATTTTCTGTAAGGGGTAGGTTTAGGCTTAGGGGATAGAAAATGTAATTTGTTTAGGATAAAAGTAATAGCAGTCTACGGAAAGTCCTCACAATTCACAGAAGAGAGAGAGAGAGAGAGAGAGAGAGAGGAGGAGAGTGTTTATGTGCATGATATTGACATGGCATGATGGCACACATTAGTTCAGTCTGCAGAGAAAAGAAATAATGTTGAATGCTGTGTAGTTCTACGTCTTCACACAAAGTGCACTTTAAAGTGCTAAATCTGTAGATCTGCTAGAATAATAGGCCTGAGATCAGTTTGTGTACCTTAATTTATAATGTATCATGAAAAGTTAACAGTTATTTATAAATAAAATATATTTATTTATTTGTCAAAGCGTTACACATAAGCAATGCATGAATGAATAAATAGATGAATGGATGAATCAATGTATGAATTAATTAATTACCTGCCCAACTCAATCTGAGCAGCTGAGTCCTTAGTCACCCTCAAGAATCAGCTAAAAACACGTCTCTTCTATTTTTTACCACCTTTAAAACATGCCCCTTTAAGACTTGCACTTCTTTTATTCTTTTTGTATTCAATTTGTTTTCTTTTCATTTATTATACAATTATAATTCATTACATAATAATAAAAAATGACAAAAATGTGCACCGTGTACTACGTTAGGATAGTGGAGATTTGTCATAGCACTTGCATATCTTTGCTCTTTTGTTGGTTTTCATTGCTTCCATTGTCTAAATGACTAAATGTAAATGTAAACAAGCAAAACAAAAACAAACAAAATATATAAAACACATATATTTATATGCACACATTAATTTAACTACTAATGTAGAGGTATTCACTCATTACCTCTTAGTTTGTGGCATTTATGAATATGATAGTACTACTAAAGAGTTATTAGGTGCTTCACCAAGTACTGTTTTATATTTGTTATTTTCACTGAGTGACTGGAATTCTGCTGTATTTGACTGTGCAATGAGTCCCTTAAGGGCATGTATTTGTCAAAGTATAAGAGCTGCTCCTAATCTACATTCATTACAGATTTGCTCTTAAGTAACCATGTCATCTTACAGTATATCATCCTTTTTCTATGGCCAACTGGGGAAGTGTGTACTTAGTCAACAAATATATGTTTGTTATATTCCTGACTGAGATGAGGTAGTCAACCAGACTGTACTCTTAGTGTCAAATAACATTGAATACAATCGAACAAAACAACTACAGTAGTTATTATTGTTATGACATCACTCTCTTATACCAGGATGGAGACATGAGGAACTTAGAGCAGGAGGAGCCAGGTGGCACCCAGTCTGCAGCCATGAAGGTGACCCACGGTGGAGCTTACAGAGTGAGGGGCCATGGTGGAGAAAATCCTGACAACTCCAAGGGAGCAACCGATAGCGGCGGAGTAGGTGGTGGTGGAGCCCGAGGCGAAGATGGAGAGCCGACGAGCCAGGGTGATGTAGCACATCTGGAGGGCCAAGGTGGAGCAAATGGCTCTGATGACAGAGGTGGAGGTGGGGATCTGGAAGGCCATGGTGTAGCCAGAGCAACAGAGAACCAAGGTGGAGCCGGAGTAATTGAGGAGCCTGACAGAGCTGGAGGGATGGAGGTGCAAGTCCCAAGGCAACGGATGGCTGACAACTGACCAAGGCAGATGAAGGATGAGGGAGCCCGGCAGAACTGACGGACTGGCGGGCCATGGCAGAAAGGAGGGACCTAGGAGCCATGGTCGAGCCGCTGGGTTGGCGGACAGAGACAGAGGTTTGAGGTGGAGACAAAAGATGGTAGACAAAGGACCAATAGTAAGCTGAGGATGAGCAGAGGGGCTGACAGGAAGTAACACCAAAGGGGCAGAAAATGGCAAGGCTGAAGAAGTGGTTATGATAGGAGGAGGCAGGAGAGGGAGGGCAAGTGGGATTTCAGAACAGTCCGAAGGTTGGGATCACAGGTCAGGCCAAGAATTCAGGGTAGACAGGCAGTTCAAAAATGGTCTCCTGAGCCGTAACAGAAAAGTTCAAGAGAGTCCAGATGATGAAGGAAGACATATTCTCTCAGTTTCAAAGTCCTTGCTTAGCCAACTCTCAGCTGTGGTGTAATGGCCGGGGCTTTGCTACATGCCCTCGCACTCCACTGAAACATCCACTATTGCTGACGCTCTTTTTGGTAATGGCTCATCGATCACAGCTTGCTTTGGCTCTCCGTCCACGGTGGGCTCTAGGGCACCAGTACCCATTACACAAAGGTGGCAAAATCCTCCCGAAACTATCTCTTCAAACGACTGTGCCCTACTCAGAGTTTAAGCTTGTGTGGTAGAAAGAGCAGAGGCAGTCGTCCAGCTAGTGGGTAAAGATGGATATTTCCACAAATAGTCTTAAGTGGTCCTCGAGGACAGCAGGGGACTCCATAAAACAAGAAAGAAAAGCCGTCAATAAATGATAAAAACAAACAAAAAAACAACCCTGGGAGAGCATGCCGCTAACACTGTTTTTAACAGTCTTCTGAGATGGTGCTCCGTAGAAGAAATGCATGTATATGATGAAGATAACGGTATACAAGCTTTAATACCTTCACATAAGGTAATCCTCATAAGGTAGCCATGATACACATACACAGGCGGCTTTAAGACTGAACCAAGATATACGGAACAGGCTCATACCTAAGTAGCAGAGCAATTGATGGCAATTACAAGACACACCTGAACCAAATGACTCAGAAGGGAAACTAGGTCAGAGAACACATGGGAACAAAAACACAACTACAAGTCCATGAGGTGTGACACTAACTAAATCAACCCCAGTAAAACTAAAACTACATTTTTGTTGTTGATGATGATGAAATAATAGTACTGCACACTGCTCTGGGTGTGCATTCACAGTGTGTGTGTGGTTGTTCACTTCTCACTGCTGTGTGTGTGCAAGTTGGATGGGTTAAATGAAGAGCACAAATTTCAAGTATGGGTCATCATACCTGGCCACAAGTCACTTCACTTTAGTTCATAATATAATCAATATTTGACAGCTGTGAAGAGTTGAAAAAAACAATAACAACAACAACAACAAAAACAACAACAGCAACTACAAAAGAACAACAAAAGAAAGCCAAAACTGACAGCTGCACACACACACACACACACATATATATATATATATATATATATATATATATAATTTAAGCAGTTTAATGCTGTGCTACCTTTTTGTCTTCAATAGTTTATTTATTTGGTAAAGCTATATGACAAATAATTTTTATTTTTTGCCTCTCAATTAATATGAGACCTAAAAGCATTAAGCTTAATTATAAAGGAATTTATGTTTTTTATTACATTATTATTATTAATATTATTTTTTTTATTATTATATTATTATTATTTTTACCCTGTCCTAAATGTAACTATTTTCTGTAGCAGCCTACAAATGCTTTTGGCATCTAAATGCAATGTTAGTTGTCATGCCAATAAAGTCCACTAAACCCGATAAGAGAAAGACTGAGAGTGGGTGAAAAGACAGACAGAAAATGGTAAAGCACTGTGAATGACAGGCAGTTGGGGAGATAGGGTTGTTAGTTTATGTAGGCAGCAGTCTGAGTTGACTTGAAAATTTTGATCACTTTAATTCAGTAAATTCAGAATTGGCTCTCTCCCTGTCCAGTGCTTTTATCAAGGCCTTATGTGCCTGTATTGATTTTTTATTTTCTGCCCAGGATAGAAGACAGGAGGCCGTGAATGAGGAACTTTTCTCAGATTGCTGCTATTCTCCAGTTTATTGCATCCTGTCACTGGTAGTTTCAGCTGATGTCCAGTACAGCAGTGCTGCTCAGGGCAGTAAAGTAGCTGCCTAACATCGCACAACAGAAAGAAAGAAAAAAAAAGAACACAGAGAGAACGAGAGAGAGACAGAGAGAAAGAAAGAGAGAGCAATATCTGGTAATCTTCAAGACTTTTGAAATGTAAAACGGTTTTATAATAATGTGAACATTTCAAGAAAAAAGTGAACCAATGAAAATGAGAAAACAGATTTACTCTGATAAGCGCTATCTCATGCAACAAATTCTGATCTTGAAGATATGACTCATTTACTACCGTTCTAGTAGCATTTTTTTTTTACTTAAAATTATATATGTATACATATATATAAACAGCTTTACAGTTGCGTTTGAGTCTTAAATCTGTTAAAAGCATAGTTCAAATGTGTGATAGCAGAGAGAGAGAGATAGAGAGAGAGGGGGGGGGGGGGGGGGGTGGTTACCAGCAAAGGTTACTAGCAGTCCGATAAAAGATGTCTCCAAAACACTAATTAAAATTGACTACCCCCACAAATGCAGCACAACATGTTATCTCTGGCTAATTCATTTAGAGCCACTATCTCAGTGTGAGCATTTACCTTTAATCGTTAGTGCTTTAGTGCTCAAAAATGCTCTCTGCTTTTATTTCATTTTCCACACTTTCCTTCTCATTGTCTCTTCTAGACCTCAAAATGACAATACGTTTTGCTTCACTTTGTCTCCTCAGAAAAGAATGCTAATCGAATCAAATCAGCTAATGTTTTCATTCCTGAAGTGTTCTCCATGCCATGTCTACAAGATGTTTGGAAAATGTACTGTGGCTCATATAAGCAACATTTCTAATCATTAGCACAAGACATAAGCATCAGCTCCCACAGTGCAATTTGACTAAAGCTGAAAATGCATAGTCTCTGAATTTAAAAGAAAAAATAAAACAATAAGGAAAAGCAGATGATATTTTCTGATATTGGCCTGTCAAACACAAGAACTTCATTGACAGGCAAACAGACAACAACATTGCACATTTAGTATGTTGTATAAAGTATGTTGTTTAGTATGTCTCATGAAGTATAAAACAAACAAACAGATGACAATAAGGCAAAGATTAAGTAACATAATTTGATGGACCAGGTATTTTAATCTGAGAAGCACTTGAATTTTGTATAGTGCTTTTATTAATATGGTTTTACCCCCAAAAATGTGTACTTACTGCTGTTTTAATGCACTCTTATGAATGCACAGGGGAACCAAGAGCAAGCTTGTCACCAAATACTACATTTTGATCAACTGAGAAAAAAAAAAGAGAGTCATAGTCATAGAGTAAATTATGCCTGAATCTTAATTTCTGAGTGAACAATTTCTTTATAATACCAGATTAGCTTCGACAATTTTTACACTATACTAGTATCCTAGTAGTATTGTGGGGATGTAACAGAATCTCAGATATGATAATATAGCGGTATGAAGTCCATGGCACAATATTTATTGTGAAATGTGATATAGAACAACAAAGAATATTTGTGTATGCTGTCTAAATTACATTCACACTGGTGTTTTAATTAGCCAAATAAATTAGAATATAGGATAATACTAATAATAATAACAATGACCATATATTGCCATATATTGTAAAACAATTGCACTATAAAATGAATAGACTATTTTATAGGTAAATTGTTTTTAGGTAAACGAGTTCACTGCATTCATTCAACCTGAACGGAGCCAGTCTGAGGCGCGGAAAACACCATATCACCTAATCGCATGAATGTGCTTTGAAACTGTGCATACATTTATTTAAAAATAAATGTATATAATTTTGCATAAAATACACATTTTAGCGGTATCCCCAGGTTTTCACTCAGTCATATTAGAATTCCACCAGACACATTTTCAACATAACATTGAAACATCTGGATCTTCTGATGGCAGTGAACTTACAGAAAGCATGTGGTCTTATTCTCTTTTCTGTATATTTAATGATATTGAAACAGTAGCTGGGAGTGTCATAATATATATATATATATATATATATATATATATATATACTTCTTAGATGTTATGTTTATTTAAAAAAAATACACATATTTGCATTTAAAAATACATTCATATTAGCTTGTACTCCATGATTATACATATTTGATAATTTTATTGAAGTCTCAATCCTGTTACTTTCAGTCCTGTTATTCATACTCATATATCTTATACTTAGTAACTGAGTAAACATAACAGGAGTGTGTAGTGTCAAAACCTATGGCTGTTCCTGCATTTTTGTTTTATATTACATTCCAGCAAGTATGAAAGAAAATGTACTTGAAATTTATGTCCTGCAACTATGTATTAGAGTCATACACTGTATGACATTTGAGTGTGAGCTGTGCTAAAAAATAAAAAAAAACTATCCACATAAAATCAGAAATATATTATTTGTTAAGTTTATTATTTTTAAAATTACTTTTTAATTTTACATTTATGTATTTATTTTGTTATTCATATCTTATCTCATAACTCTTCATCTACAAATAAACATAACACTAAAAAAAACCTCTGCAGATCACTAGATTTAACCCTTGTATGGTGTTCATATTTAGTTATTCAGCCAGTGTCCGTGGGTCTGGTGGACCCGTTGCAGTTTTGGGTTTTTGAGCAGGAATGTTAGGGGCAGAAACAGAAAACTCACACTCTTACAGGCTCTCTCTCTCTCTCTCTCTCTCTCTCTCTCACACACACACACACACACACACACACAAATATACACATACTAATAGCACTCCCAGACAATAGGAGGACAGAGTGAAGGTACACAGCACCTAAAATGTCCAGTCTTTTAGTAGCCCCAGGTCCAGTGGACCCAAAAATCCTCTATGTAATATGTGTGTAGGGGGGGTGTATTTGTACTGGGTTAAATAAATGTTAAATAAACTTAACTTTTTTAAGCATGGCTTAAAAAAGGATGTTTGGAACTGGGTTTCAGCTTGTGTTGCATGTCAGCGGGCGAAAGTACAATGACGCACCAAGTCACCACTGGAGCTTTTCGAGGTGCCTGAACGATGTTTTGACCATTTTAACATCGACCTGGTGGGCCCTTTGCCCCCTTCTGTGCATTTACTCACCTTTTGACTTTGGTGGACTGACTTACTAGGTGGCCAGAGGCAGTGCCTCACCAGTGCAACACCTGCTTGGTACATTTCGGCACTCTATTGGATATAACCTCAAACCCTCAAAACTACACTTAGGGCCAGTCTGACAGACAACATTTGGGTGGAGCGGCTGCCTTGGGTTCTGCTGGGCCTATGAACAGCTCCTAAAGTGGATCAGCAAACTTCCTCAGCAGAGCTGGTATATGTTCAGATATTGTGTGTGCCAGGGAATTTAATTTCAGACAGCACACGGTCATGGACTCTACCATTTGACCAGCCTGTACTTTTAAGCAGAGTCAAGGCTTTCAAACCAGTTCCTACCTCTCAGCATGGCATGATGGTTGCTTGAGTCCCTAAGGACTTCACTAAAGCTAAGTTTGTTTACATTCGGCATGACACTCACAGACACGCATTGCGCCCCCATATGACGGTCAACATTGAGGGAGTCCTGAACGAGTTACTGTTGACCACTTTAAATTGGCTCATGGGGAAACGAATTAGCCAATGGTTCCAGCAGCAGCTCCTAGGAGAGGCTGTTCAGCTACCACCAAGGCGGAGGACACCAGGTAGGTGATTTGATTGCCAAGGAAGTTTAACGCGGAGCAGGATCAAGAAACTACACTCGCTCAGGGAGACATGTTCAAGCTCCAAGAAAAGTAATGTTGGTAAATTCTGAGGGTGACCTGTGTAGGGGCAGATACATCTCACACAATGCTGAGTGACAGACACAATTCACACAGCAACAATATATACATGCATAGTTATGGGAGTGTTCCCCTTTAAGAAAGAGGGTTCTTGTGCACACACTGTTCTGGTGAGCTGTTCAAATTGAAGGAGAAAATAAATGAGACCGCTGAGTTCAGCTGCATCCTGTCTGTGTGTATCTTTGTTATCTTAAAAGCTACAATAGAGTATTTTAAATTGTTCTCTGATATCTACATAGAAGGTATGTGGCTTGACTAAGGGCAAAAAAAAAAAAAATTTAAAATCCAGTTTTACATGTCCATTTACAACCCCAAGATTTGTCTTTAGAATGAAATGGTCTGTTTTTACCTTAATTGGAAGCCATCTGCCAGACGTTTGTAGACAGCAGATGCTTTCCAGATCAAGAGATCTTTAACAGACATTTTGCAGACGTACGTGTGCTATCTGGGATGGTCATGTGTAAGAATGTTGAGTTCTGCTCTGTGTCACGATCACCAGCTGGAGTGCCCACGAACTCCAGCAGAGGGCACTCCACCCCAGACTGTGTTCTATGTGTTCCCTTGTCTAGCTAAAAGGACTTTTATTGTGAAGTGTGTCTCCCATTGTTTCTGTGTTCCCTTGTTGCTCTGCCCCCTTGTTTATTTCCTTGGTAACTGATTAACTCCTCCCCCTTGTTATCTTGTGTCCTTAAAGCCCTGTGTGTTATTCATTCCCACCCAGTATTAATTCCTTGTATGAAGCATTTTCCCAGTGTTCCTTCATTGTCTTGTCTTGCCTTGTTTATTTATCACCTGTGTACCGACACCCGCCTTGGTTTTGGACTTTTGTGCTGTTTTGCCCCTCTACAGACACTGTTTGCCGATCGACTGATCCCTGCTGTTTTTTGGACTGTTCTTGCGTTTTGCCTACATCATGCCTGTATGCTGTTGTTCGCCCCTGTATTTACGACCACGTCTAATAAAGTTCTGCGAATGGATCTGCACGCCCCCGTCTCTTTCATAACAGTATACTTGGGCAAACAAGGGTCCAGCTGCTCTTCAGACAGACTTTGGCCAGGTATGGACGTAACAAAGCTATTATTAGCCATAGAGCAGGGTGGGCGATCGCTCGAGGACTATGTGCACGAGTATTTGGACCTCACATATTTCTCTGACCTTCTGGATTTAGTACTGATAGACTTCTTTTGTGAGGGCGTTGATTTCCCGCTCAGATCATGACTAATTCACGAGGGTTCCCGGTCTTCACTCACGGACTTTATGGACTCTGGCCTATGGTGCGTTGACTCTGCGCTCACTGTGAGAGTCATGGAGGAGGAACGTGACTCTAGCCACTGCACAAGATGACCGCCAACCCTGAGCCACTACTCAAGATGGCCGCCAACCCAAAACCACTGCACAAGATGGCCGTCAATCCTGAGCCGCTGCACAAGATGGCCACCAATCCTGAGCCACTGCACAAAAAGCTGTCACACTAGAGCCTCCAGCCATTGCAGATTTCAAGCCACAGTCTCCAATCACCCCGGATGCTACTCCAGTGTTCCCCACAATCGAGGGTGTTGCACTTGGAGACACCAGCAATTTCTGGGGGCGTTTGGGGCTGGTGTCCAGCCTGGCGGACCCACAAATCATCTCAAAAGCTTCAGCACAGGCCATGTCCGAGACTGTCCCCTTATCCTCTGTGCTCCCGGTAATGGCAGTGGCCATTTTGAGTGTGTGAGCCGCACACTGTGCTCCAGAGACCTCACCCTTTCTTTTGTCTTGCCCTGCCACGCCCATATGGGCTGCCGTTGAACCCTTGTCTTGTCTTATTAAGCAGGAGCTCTAACAATGGCTGAGGGCTGAGGCCATTGTTAACCTCTCTGTTCCAGTCCCACCTACTCCGCCCTGGTGCCCTTTGGCTCCGCCCTGGCTTCCTCCTCAACCCTGGAGGGCTTCTGTGTCATCTGCTCTGCCCTGGAGGGCTTCTGAGTCGTTTGCCCTGCCCTGGAGGGCCTCGGAGTTGTGTGCTCCACAGTGGAGGGTCTCCGTTTTATCGATGCCACCCTGGAGAGCCCCTGCTCAACCACGAATTCCACCAGAAGGCACTCCACCCCGGACTGTGTTCTATGTGTTCCCTTGTCTTGCTTTAAGGACTTTTATTGTGAAGTGTGTCTCCCATTGATTAACTCTTCTCCCTCGTTATCTTGTGTACTCAAAGCCCCATATGTTATTTATCCCCTGCGAGTATTCCTCATTTGAAGCATTTTCCCCTTGTTCATTCATTGTCTTGTCTTATTATTTACATATTTATCATGTACTGACCCCCACCTTGGTTTTGGACTTTTGTGCTGTTTTGCCCCTCTACATCACACCTGTTTGCTGTTGTTCGACCCTGTATTTATGACCATGTCTAATAAAGTTCTGCGAATGGATGCCCCCGTCTCATTCATAACACTGCCTGGCTGTTTCCCAGTGTGTCTAAAAGCTCTGATTGGCTGTTTCACAGAGCAGCTAATTTTAATAGCTCACATAACAGGAAGAAAACACAGGAAGGAAAATATACATTTCAATACTTTTTCTCACAGTTATATCATTGGGTAATTATATTAAATATTAATATGCATGATCGCGTTTCAGTTTCACTTTTGAGTCACACGCACTATGGATATTATACTATGAAGCTTCAGTACTTACCACACATTTTACAAGATCAGATACTTGTCAGTGTTGCTTAGGATCTTTAAATTATTCACCATCATCCTCAGTCATCTCTCCTTAGTCTATTTAATGTGGTAAGTGTAACAGACTGCTAGCAAGCTAATGATGTCCCTTTAGAGGCTTGCATTATTTTATTAGAACTAGGGATGCACCAAATGTTCGGCAACTGAAATTCAATAACCAAAAATACTTAATAAATTTACCGAACAATGGTGCCATGTGATCAAATATAGGTGCACGCTATTGCAGCAAACATGTCGGCAGTGTAAAAGCATTCAAAAGTGTCAGAGAAAGATGCTACAATCATTACAAGCACCTACAGCGAGAGACCGTTTAGCACTGCATCTCATGTCTCCAATGAGAAGAGGAAGGGTGGCTATTGCTGGTTACTGTGTGATGACTGAATTTGTGAAATCGCAAATGATTAGTAAATAAACTGCAGACTTTATGTTTTCTAATACACGCACAAAGTGCATGTAGCCTATCCAAACAGAGCAGCACAAGGTATTGGTGTATCTGCTTGCTAGCCAGGGTTCAAAGTCCAAATCTGTGCTGAAACATTGTTGTCAGCTGCTCAGTAACATTTTCATGCATTTTTAAAATAAAATAAGAAAAGTAAGACAATAATAATGATAATAACAGCTCTATTAATGCATGTTTTATAACACTCACACATAGTATTCCAATTGGGATCTGTAATATTTTCTAACGTTTTGAAAGAATTCTCTTCTGCTCCGCAAGGCTGCATTTATTTGTGCAGTTAAAAAAATACATGCCTGATTCAAGAAGGGGGTTTTAGAAATGGCCAAAAATATTTTTCTTTCTAACTTTATTTTAAGTTAAATCATGCTTTGTTGGTACACTCTAAAAAGGCTGGGTTACAAAATAACCCAACCTTAACCCAGCTGCTGGGTAACTATGGGACAGAACATGCGCTGGGTGGTTTTGACCCAAGTGCTGAGTTGAACTATTTGACCCAGAATGCTGGGTTGTTTATTTGACCCAACCAGTGGGTCAGGTTAACTGTGTTGCTAGGTTAAATATTACCCAATAATTGGGCTATTTATTGTCTTATTGCCTTGCTACATTTATATTTACCAATATTAGCAATAATAAATACATAATAATCACAAAGTAATGTAAAATATTATTTTATTATTGTATTAATAATATTATATTATATTATTTTTCTGTAATACAATTAGACAACACAAAAAAATGTTGACACAATGGCGAAGGTCTGGGATGTCGCTGTCTTGTCTCCTTAAGCAGAAAATGTGCAGGAAGGCATCACTGATCTCTGCATTTTGCAAATATTCCACCATATTGGTCCCCTCCTGTTAAATTAAATGAACAAAAATCTTAGTCTAGCAACATAACTAAAAAGTTAAGTGTATTTTGTGGAAATCATGTATAATCATATACAGTTAAGGTCAATCCCCCTTTCAGAATCTGCACAATGTTAATTATTTTACCAAACAAATGTTAATTATTTTACCAAAATAAGAGGGATCATACAAAATGTATGTTGTTGTTGTTGTTGTTTTTTAGTACTGACTTGAACTCTGTTCAAAAATTTACATCCCCTTAATTCTTAATACTGTGACCCTGAATGATCCACAGCTGTGTTTTTCATTTAGTGATAGTTGTAGGAAAGGGTTCAAATACATAAGCATTCTGGAAAAACAGGATCATGCTGTAACACTGGAGTCTGAGGCAAGCGGATCCATCTGCAATGTTTTATTCAGGGTCAGGCAGGCAGGATAAACAACGGCGTCAGGAGCAAACATAGACATTCCAGAGACATAAACGATAATCCAGGAAGAGGTCAGGGCAGGCAGCACACAAATCGAAACACCAATAAACAGTCCAAGGTAATAACAAGAAAACAAACATGGGAAGAATGTTCAGAAATTAAAAGCAGGGTGGTCAAGACTTCGTGATTAACTGCTGTGTGAATCTGGCTTATATGCAGGTGTGTGATGAGTGTGTGGTGACGAGTTGCAGGTGTGTGATTAGTCCAGGTGTGTGTGATTAGTCCAGGAGTGAAGCATTATGGGAAATGGAGTCCGTGGGTGTGATCCTGTGTTGGCTGGAGTGCCCTCTGGCGGAGCTTGAGGGAACTCCAGCTGAATATCATGACATAGCCCCGCCCACGGCAGTGACGCCCTCCAGGGGGTGGAACAGGCGGCAGAGATGCCCTCCAGGGCAGAGCAGGTGACAGGGACGCCCTCCAGGGAGGAGCAGGCCGCAGAGACGCCCTCCAGGGCGGTGCGGATGGCAGAGACACCCTCCAAGGCGGAGCAGGCGGCAGAGATGCCCTCCAGGGCGGTGCAGACGGCAGAGATGGGTCAGAGACCCTCCAGGGTGGAGCAGGGAGCGCCGGCAGAACCACAGCCCTCCAGGGAGGGACCAGCGGGACTGGAACGGAGAGCACAGAATGGTTAATTGTGGCCTCTGTGGCCGAGACAGTACCTGCTTCAAGATTGTAGGTGGACCCAGGCGGAGCAGGCGGAAACAGGACAGACACCTTCCAGTGAGGTGCATGAAACCAGGGTAGAGCAGACATGACTGTAAGAGAGAGCATAGATAGATTATTGAAGACCTCTTCGACCGAAACTGAGCAGCCTAAAAAGTCGCAGGTGGTCTCTGTGGTCATAACAGGGCAGGATGAGAGTTCGAGAACAGCCTCCATGGCCTGTACAAGCCTGGACGAGAGTTCAAGAACGGTCTCCATGGGCGGAGCAGGGGAGGGCGAGAGTTCGAGAATGGTCTCGGTGGCCTGTACAGAGCTAGTTGAGAGTTCGAGAACGGCCTCCGTGGCCTGTACAGGGTTGGACAAGAGTTCAAGAATGGCCTCCATGGCCGGAGCAGGGCAGGGCGAGAGTTCGAGAATGGCCTTCGTGGCCTGTACAGAGCTCCTGGCCGTAGCTTGGAAACAGGATTCTTGGGACTTGTGAATGGCACTCCTGGCCGTGACTCGGGAACAGGACTCGGGAACGGCACCCCTGGCCGTGACTCAGGACCGGGACTCGGGAACGGCACTCCTGGCCATAACTCGGGAACGGAATTCTGAATTCTGGGACGGCTCTCCTGGCCCTGACTCGGGAACGGAACTGCTCTCCTGGCCGTGCTGATGAAAGGAATCCGCGGGGAACTGGAATGAGAGTTCAACGGCCTCCATGGCTGTGGCAGGGCAAGGCAGGGGCTCAATGGTGAGAACTGATTGCCTTAAAGGTTGTGTAGCCATCAGCGGAACAACCAGAGACTCTACGGCCAGAGCCAGTCTTCAAATGGTTTTCTTTCTGCCTCTGACTATAGCTTCTGAAAGTCTCATGAAATCTGATAAAATTTGAAAACAACAACAAAAAAACAAATGTAACTATAATCCATATAGTGTTTATTACATGGGCTTGAGAGTAAGCACATGTTAGGAAAGAAGCTCATGTATATATATATATATATATATATATATATAAATATAAGGATTTTATAAAATATATATAACCTTTAAAAGGTGTCAGCCAGGGTGTCAAGCTGCCTTTCATTGTCCATCTCCACCAGCAAGAATCGCACATACCTAGAATGAAATTTCAGATTAAGAAAACGTTTGTCAAACAGGGTGTTTTTGCAAGCTATGATTTTAAAATGTATCGCTGCTTTGATGTTTTAATTATGATAAGATGCAATATTATACAGAACGGTTGGCATTAGCAACCTAGCTAGCTAACGTTAGCCATCTCATTTTCAACACTTTAGTCACCAATCTGGAAGACAGAATCGACACTGTCAAGAAAAATAAAAAATCAGAGTGCCTTCCTATTTAATTTGTATTACGTAGTTTATAAAGCATTAACGTTACACGCATTCACAAAAACAGAAGGAAAAGTAAAGGACCTCGTTGTACACCACAAGAGATAAATGTAATGTTGTCTCAGCTACAGTATAAATTAAGTAACAAATAATATCACATGGGGCATAGCGTTTTAGCTAATGTAGCTAAAGTTACCTGAGGAAATAAGAGCATGAAAATGCTCAACATAAAAAAAATGGACATAGCGTCGGATTTGGCACATTGCGGACATATTGCGGACATATTCTTGAAAAAACTATGTCCTTAAAAGATAAATGTTAGTATGAAATGGTCTTGCAAAACTTTACAAAGCCATACAGTATACATACAGTATTCTTGCTGTGATGTGCGTGACCATCTAGTCAAGTCACTTTTTATTTATATAGCGCTTTTAACAATACAGATTGTAGCAAAGCACTGAACATTATCAAATAGAA
>JAUMHE010000119.1:22335-35828 GCA_032359235.1 Enteromius mattozi | reverse complement strand
GTTACATGCAGCACCATAACTTCAAACGAATTATATTTAAAGCCTGTCTTCTGAGAAATACGGAGAATATTGCTATAGATTGTAGCAACTCCACCTCCTTTGCCTTTCGGACGTGGCTCATTTTTATAGCAGTAATCCTGGGGTGTAGACTCATTTAAAGTAATGTATTCATCTGGTTTTAGCCACGTTTCTGTCAAACACGTGGACACGTGTCCAGCTCCCACCTTAAAACGTAAAAACAGTCACCTCAGAGAACTGCCGATCCCCTCCTTTGACAGTGTTCAGCACCTCCTTCTAATCGGCTCTGACTATCCCCATTTAGTTACCCCGATTGAACCTGTACGCCTTGGACCTCCAGGAGAACCCGCAGCAGTGAAGACACTGGGCTGGACAGTGCAAGGACCTGCTAAGCTTGTGCAGCATCAGCTTTTGACCCAGCAGTGTCTCAACATATCAATCCATTCCCCTTCCAATGAGCTGTTCAGACACATCGAGAAGCTCTGGCAACTTGATGCCCTGCCCTACAGGAGCGAGAAATTGGCCATCAGATCCAAACAAGATCAAGAGTCTGTCAACCTGTTAGAGGCAAAGACAACTCGAATAGACCTTTCTCACAACTTCCGTATTTTGCACCGGAAATACGCAATTGCTGTGTAAACCTATTTCCGCCCCAGTATGCCGGTAACCAGGTAAACAACAAAGTTGGTGCAAGCTTCGAGCAAGAGTTGTTGTAGCGTACCGGGCGGTTCTTGCAATGCCCAAAAGCAGCCTTATTTATCTTTCCACTCCAGTAAGAGGCACAGAGAACTTGTGCACTCAGTGGTCAAACCTCTAGTTTGTGAGGCTCCTCGTTTTTTCTCTGAGACGGGTAGCAGCTAGCCCTCACAAAAACCTGCCCGTCTGCTACATTTTATACTATGACAAACAAACACACGAACATAAAAACAGACATTGCCAGAGAAAAAAAAAAGTTAACTGATGATGACAGCATTCGGCTAATGTTAACATTAGGCTATCGTTGCTAACGTTAGCTGCTACACAAGACGGGACATTCTAAAATGCTTAACATGGCTTACGCACCTAAAAACTGACGAGGAAAACCCAAATGTCTGTCAAACCTTTCTTGTAGTAATCACTAACTACTGTCAAAAGAACGATTCCATATTCGACAGAGAAAGTGAATAATATCACGATAAGCGTTTTCTCCCCCATAGAAGTCCATTATAAGGAAACAGCTTAATGTGGCTTAATGTACCTTAACAACGACTGGGACAAACCAAAATTCTGTCAAACTGACAGTAGCAAATCTTTATAATCGTTAAAATTAGAAGTTTGGTTTTCCCTGGTCGGGAAAGCTGTTTAATTAGAATGCACTTCTATAGGGGTGAACATATTATTATTCACTTTATACGCGGAATTAGAGCTTGTTCTTTTGACAGTGGCAAGTATTTACTATAAATAAAATTAGACAGGAGTTTTGGTCGTTGTTAAGGTAGCGTCCCTTAAGCTGTTTCCTTATAATGGACTTCTATGGGGGAGGAAACGCTTAACGTGATATTATTCACTTTATCTGTCGAATATGGAACCGTTCTTTTGACAGTAGTTAGTGATTATTACAAGGAAGGTTTGACAAAGGTGAACTTTGGCAAACCCGTGAGGGAAGTTGTGTAGAATCTCTCCATTTTTAAATTACCCGGCTTTCTGCTGTGTTGACATTACACAGGAAGTCTGCATACCCTGCGATTGCGTATTTCCAGTTTCTGTGAGAAAGGTCTATTGACATCAATGGGATACAGCGTTATGCCACACCTCATTTAAGAGTGAAGGACATGCCTCAATTGCAAGCAACAAAGCAAGCTGTAATGCCGAATCTGCATAGCACAGAGACTCGTCTGGCTAAAGATCCTATAAAGTCAGAGGCTTACCAAGCTGAGATTCAGAGACTGAAACAGGCAGGTTATGTGGTTGAAGTACCAGAGCAGAAACTAACAGTGGAAAATCAAGAATGCTGGTTCATTCCCCACCATATGGTGAGCCATAATGGGAAAAACAGAGTTATTTTCAACTGCTCTTTCTCATACAGAGGTAAGAACTTGAATGACCTGCTGCTGCCTGGACCAGCTCTGGGCTCCTCCTTACTTGGTGTATTGCTGCGATTCCGGGAGCACGCTGTCGCTTTCAGTAGCAATATAAAGGGCATGTTCCATCAAGACTACTGCCCGAGGATAAGCCCCTCCTCCGATTCTTATGGCGTGACCTAAAGAGAGAGGAACCCCCTAGCATCTACGAGTGGCAAGTGCTCCCATTCGGGACTACATGTAGCCCATATTGTGCGACATACGCACTACAGAAGCACATAGTTGATCACAGTCAGCCAGGAGACAATGTTCGCCACTCTCTTGAAAGGTGCTTCTATGTAGATAACTGACTACAGAGTGTTGCAACACCTGGTGAGGCTAAAGTGCTGGTGGACACACTGAGGAATTTATTGGCAGAAGGAGGATTTGAACTACGACAGTGGGCATGCAACTTTCCTAATGTCATTGACCATCTGCCAAAGGAAGCCAGATCAGAAAGCAGTGAACTTTGTCTTAACCAAACTGAATCAGATCCTTAAGAACTTGCATTAGGATTACATTGGATGTGTCATTCAGATACTCTTGGATACCAAAACCGCCTCAACAATACAGGAACTTACAAGTGCACACACTTGGCGGTATGTGGAATCCACTAATAACCCAGCTGACTACATTACTCGTGGGAAGACTCTGAAGGAACTAGCCACAGACAAAACATGGAGACAAGGACCAGAATATCTCTTGCACTCACCCTGCTACTGGCCCATTACCCCTGATATAAGTGGACCAGAGAATCCTGCGGAATTGAAGAAGCCTACTTTCTGTAGTCACGCAACAGTCATTGATGTTCCATCCTTGCCTGACCCACAACAGTTTAGTAGCTTTAAAGCCTTAGTTGAAGCAACAGCACTTCTACGCCACAGGGCGGCAGGTAAAGAAGGGGATCCTTCAGCTGAGGATCATCAATCAGCAGAAAGAGACATTCTCCGGAAAGTACAAATTGACAGCTTAGACTATCTAATCGGAGGTAAACCAGTACCATCCTCCAGCCACCTCATAACATTAGCACCCGAGTTGGGGGCACCTAATTTCTAGTGATTATCGTTGTTTTGATTACAGAGACGTCTCTGCATTTAATAAATAAATAGTTTAATCTCGTCATTACACATTACCATCACTCTGTTCTCCTATTTGATAATGTTCAGTGCTTTGCTATAATCTGTATTGTTAAAAGCGCTATATAAATAAAAGTGATTGATTGATTGATTGATTGAGTACGACAGTACAGTGGGGCTCATCCGAGTTGGGGGAAGACTACACCGCAGTCTACAGTTGGATACAGATGTTGTCCACCCAATTGTTCTAGATCCATCCCACAAAATAACACAATTGCTCATTCAGGACATAGACAAAGAGCTTCATCACCCTGGCTCGGAACGGGTCTTTGCAGAGCTCCGCCGCAAATACTGGATAATACGTGGCTCATGTCCTGACTGTCAAAGGTGGCGAGCTAAACCCACAGTGCCTCAGATGGCAGATCTCCCTCAGGCCAGACTGCAGATTTTCAAACCACCATTCTTTTCTACGGGAATGAACTGTTTTGGCCCCTTTATGGTTAAAATAGGCAGACGAAGTGAGAAACGTTGGGGCATCTTATTTAAATGTATGACAACCCGTGCTGTCCACATTGACCTCTTAAGTAGCCTTGATACTGACTCATTTCTGATAGCCCTAAGACGTTTCACATCCCGCCGAGGAAAACTTTCAGAGTTACTATCAGATCAAGGCACAAACTTTAAAGGGGGCGAAAGGGAGCTCCAAGAGTCATTCAAATCATTGCGTTCTACCCTGCAGACAGAGCTTGCCAAACAACAAATACAATTCAGATTCAATCTTCCCAGTAGTCCCCATTTCGGAGGAGAATGGGAATGTGAGATTAAATCTATCAAGTCTGCCCCGTATGCCACCTTACCAGGGCAAAACATGACACAGGAAGTCTTGAACACCGTTCTCAATTGAAATACTGAATTCGAAACCTCTGGGTTATGTGTCCACAGACATTGCTGACCCCAACCTGGTAACTTCAAACCTTCTTCTCATGGGACGGCTAGACCCATCACTCCCGCAAACAGTGTATCATGAAACAGAGCTCTTAAGCCACCGAAGGTGGAGGCACTCCCAAGTGCTTGCTGATCAGTTCTGGACACATTTCACAAAACACTACCTGCCCAACCTACAAACACGTAGTAAATGGCAGAGGGAAAAAGATCAAGTGCAGCCAGACATGATCGTCATGATTGTGGACCCACAGTTACCTAGAGCTCTCTGGCCAGTAGGGAGGATTACCAAATTCTTCCCTGGTGCTGACGGACGAATCAGAACTGCTGAGGTTAGCATTAAGGACAGAACATATGTCAGACCAGTAGCACGCCTTATTAAGCTACCAGCACTCCCAGACATGGACACAGTTTCGAGCCCTTCTGAGTAATCAACTTTGGGGGCGGCTGTTACAAAGGGCTCTATATTCAGTCGCTCTTAGGTAACAGTGTTATATTAGTATAGGTTTCTTGCTGAGTGTTGGACTATTCAATGACTGTGGACTGTTACTGCCCCCTTGAGGACATATGGAGTATGCTAGAATGTGCTTGAAAGTGCCTTATAAGTATCATTAGTCTCTGGTATGAACCCGCAGAGTGTGGAGTGCACTAGAGTTTTCCTTATTTAGTGTTGTTGTTTAATCGTGTGCACGCATCTTAAAGTAAGGTTCTGTGTTCATTGATCATATTTAACGTGTATTTTACTGGTTATCACCACAACTTATATGTCTGTTGAGTTATTCGATTGATAAGGCTGTATCGCCGATCAGACTGTGCATACTCGTATATACTACTTAATCACACGATTATAATTGTTTATACGGTTCTTGTTTATTGTTTCTATGAAGCGGAAGTATATTTGTCCCTAATTACTTGTATTTCAACTGTATTCTGTACTATTTGTCAACACTGTTGCATGCGTTAAGCAATGCTTAAACACGCTAGTATGCATAAGCTATTCTGTACGACGTCATATAGTGCATACGGCCGCGAGTTCGATTCCCGGTCTGACCAAAGTTGAGTAACTTATGAATAAGGTGTTGAAAGTGAATACTATTACTTCTGCATATGTTTATTGTCTTTCTAGCTATTAATATAGTTAACTTTGCTATTGTTTATTGTATTTTTATGCTATGATAAATGTTGAGTACTGATATACCATTGTTTCTACTTGTTTGTAGAACCACACAAATACCCACGTTTGCATATGCTAATGCAAACAAATCTTCTATGATGAAAGACATCTTCGTTACGTTTTGACCAGACGTACCACAGTGATTAATTTAATCCGAACCACATTAGAAACTACAGTACAACAGGAAATGCACATTTCATGCTAATATTTAGATGGCTATTTACAGATTCTTTATTCAGTGGCTTTAATATATGAAAATAGGTAATTCTTTAATTCTCAAAGCACTTAAGAGCAGAAACTGAAGGGTGTTGTTTTAAAAGGCCTATGAGGAAAACAGAAACAGGCATATACCTTAAATGTTTGGGATACCTAGAATTCCTTGACACATAACACTGATCATGAATGATTAGGCTGGTGGTTCTCAAACCTGTCCTGGGGACCCCCAACTACCAAATATTTGATATGTCTCCCTCATAGGCCACAGCCATTTCAAGTCTTGCAGACTCAACTAATGAGCTGATTAGTTGAATCAGGTGTGTTACATTCAAAATATGCAGGGGTTGGGGGTCCCCAGGACAGGTTTGAGAACCACTGGACTAGGCTGTACATACATGTTGGTGGGGGAAAATAAATATGTGAAGGGAACATCTGCTGTTGAAATGGCTGGATTGCATGCATGAACATTACTACAGATAACAATACAATAAGAAAAAAAAAAAGACTATATGGATGAATAGCATAGCAAACCAGAACCCATTCCAAGAACATACACCACACATGAAGGTTTAAGGTGTATGTGGTCATGACTGCTACAGACTGCTACTTGTTGTACTTGTCATGTGTGGGATGAGATGCCTGAGAACTTTCGGACCTTGTGTTCCTTCTAGTGCAAGTAGGTATAATACTGACTCTCAAGTCAGTCTTGTAGTTTACATCCCTTTAAGAGGATAGCTGATTTACAGGCTATATCAATGAGGCTCTGTATGGATTTTGTTTCCTGTCTGATGAGTTTTGGTCAATAGGAAGGTTGCTTCTTCTTATTTAACCAAGTTTACATCTTTTGGAGAGCATTTGTGTGGTGGCAGGATTTTATAATCTGGACACAGATTTAACTCTGCTTCTTGGGTTTTATCTGTTTGAACATCAGGCTCCTCTATAAACCTGTGTAAATGTTAATTTCCTGATGAACTGGCAGTCACAAAGTATGGCAATGTGGTAAATCAGTTATGCAAGTAACACTGGGTCCCTGGGAAGGCTTCAGACAATTGTCACACAGTGGAGGATAACCATAGCATCATCTACTGATAGACTTGGACATCGGGGAAAAATTTATTTTGTATTGATTGCTGTTGTATATATCTTTTGTGTCAGTTTACCTATTCTGTCAAGTCTGCAGAACCAGTTAAAAACCTGATATACATATATACATGTATATTTCATGAAGTGTATAAATGTAAAATATGGGGGAGGAGCTTTTTCTTCTTCAAAATGACCGAGTTTGTATAAAATTGAAGTGGGTTTTCTAACTGATGTTGGATCATTATATTCAAAAGCACTCTTTTCATCGATAATACTCAAAGTCAATATCTCTCATAGGTCAATCAAAGCAATTGCCCAACTCATATTCCCGTGTAACGATAAACACCACTTACCCTCCACCAAAATTACTGAAACCCCACTAAAGACCGCAGCCCTTTTTATAAAATCATGTTCTCTTAAATGAAAGTGAGCACTCACCAATATGGGGAATCCAGTCAGAAAGTCATATATGAAGACTATTCCACTGATCAGATAGGTGATCTGCAGTGACGTCTTAATGGGCTCTGAGCCGTCAATGGATGAACGCCTCTTGCCCTGGGCATCCTCCACTACAATGGTGGGCACATTAAATTTGTTCTTGTCCACGTTTTGACCCATCTGGATAGAAAAGGTCTGGAAGAGGGCAATTCCAATACAGATGACGCCCATCACCACACTCCCGCTGATCAGCAGTAGGAAGCAGACCCCAAAGCCCAAGCCGATCTCAGTCACAATGAAGCGACAGTTGTCATGGGTGTAAAAGCGCTCTGTGGTATCATGCCAGCCCACAGCGGGCAAGGTGGACAGAATAAACGACACCATCCAGATGCCCATGACCGTATGGACAGCCTGCTTTTTGGTGTTACTCAACCTGTGAGAAGTTAAAAGAGATTAATAATTAGATTTCTAATAATACTAGAATGAATGTATTAGTTCTATAAAAGGCTAATAAAAATACATAACGTCATTGAACTCAAAAGAAATTTCGAACTCCAGTCAATTTTACTAAGGATGGTTGTAAAAACAGGGTTTCACAATTTACAACGCTTAAATAAATATCAAGTTACTGAGCCACACTTTCTAACCGTGTTTAACTTCAACCTGCCCACTGTTACACCTCTTGTATTTATCATCACAGTATCCTTTGCATTTACCATTACACATTTACACAGTGGAATTCTATCAATGTTTTTGATAAATATTGCAAACAAACAAATAAAAACAGACGGATGTTAAAACAGTGTTACTACCATATCCTGTCTCCCATATGTAACACCCATCTGTCAAGATCCAGTCAATTTCTGATTGATAGAATCAAGTTCCACTCTTGTTTTTTGTTTTTTTTTCTTGTTTTTTTTTTATGTTTAACTGGAAAATTTGTCACATTACAGAAGTAAAAAAGGTTGTAAATAAAGGTTTATGCTGACTTTAAGACAACTTTATGCTTAGACTGAATAACATAAGACTAAAATATTTAAGTAAATAGTAAATATAAGTAAATATGATTTATGGTTACAGGTGGAGTGCTATGTGAATTACTGTTCATTTCTAAAACACATTTTTCTTAGTGTTTTGTCAGCAAAGAGAAATAATGATTTTTACTCAAAGGACACAGAAGTTCCAGAAGTAATATATATATATATATATATTATAGAGAATGCAGTTAATAGACAGTTTGATTGATATTTTCCCTCAGCAAGAGCCACAATTAAAAATTAAATTTAAAATAAAATAAATAAATAATTCACAATTACTTTCCCTAAAGGTGTGCTTTTTAGTGTACAAAATGTTAACTTACATTTTTGTAAGTTTAATATTTTTTATCACTTAATCTTTTATTTATCTATTTATCTATTTGGTTTAAACCAAGGGGTTAAAGTTTTAGCAGGTTGGCCACTGTAAATGTCATACTGCACCATTACTTATGAGAAATAATTTAAGAGTGTGACAGTACAAGTCACATACTGCACAGTGTTAATATATCACATACAAATAATTTTTAAACTAACACAGAAGAACAAGGAAAGGTTTTTGGAGTGTTTAAGTTTAGAACAATACATACTTTGTGGAGTTCTCTGTAACTAACGTGTAAAAATAATAAATTTAACTGATAAAGCAATCAATTAATTCATGTCCCTCTCTGGAACATCTGAAGTTATGTAAAGCCTATAGCTTTTTCAGCAGTGTGGAAAAAATATGCATTGCAGAATGATTGTAAATATTAAACAAGGTTTACATACAATGCTGTCAGGACTCCATTCTCCATTTTGTGTTCCATGTGCTTTTTAAACTTTTGTTTAAACCTTCTACACTCAAGACATAAGCATAATTTACATTTACATTTAGTCTTTTTGCCTTTTATCCAAAGCGACTTACAATTGGGGAATATATAAAGCGATTCATCTTAAAGAGGCAAACAGATAGAGGAAGTGCTGATAATACCAGCCTCTGGAATTGTACAAAGCACGTCCTGATTTTGCCAAGTTCGATATGTCCCTAGGTCAACATAATGTGTTGACCCTGGAACAACATTTTAATTCAAAAATATAGTCTTGACCATATATCTACACCTAAACCTACCCTTACCCATGAAAAATGTCTAAAATCAGAGGAAATTATAGATGACTGACACTGATGTACAAGCACCAAACACTGATTGTAAGCCTAAACTTCACAAAAACTGTTAACTGTTTCTTCAAATCTGATTGGTTAATCACAATGTTGTTAGCGGGACATGTTGCAGTTGGTAAAATCAGGATAGCATTGTTGAAATAAGTACAAGCTGGAAAGGGAAGGAATAAGTAAAGAGAAAATTTATATATACAGTATCTCACAAAAGAGAGTACACCCTTCACATTTCAGCAGCCATTTTAGCATATCTTCTCAAGGGAAAATACCATATAAATTAAAGTAGGCAATGTGCAACTTGTATGACAGTAAAGATTTACTATCCTCTGAAAATAACTCAGCATTCACTCATTATTGTCAAAAAAGCTGGCAACAAAAGTGAATACACCCTAAGTGATAACAGCTATACTTAATTTAACCATACAAATCCACATGTCCTGTTCCTCAAGCTCATACAAATTTGTGTATGTTGTATTAGAGCAGTTACAATTTGGTGCTTTGAGTACAGTTCTCTTATAATGATCACTGGTTGTTCAACATGGCACCTCATGGTAAAGAACTATGAGGATTTGAGAATTATTGCTCTCCACAAAGATGGCCTAAGCTACAAGAAGATCAGTAACACCCTGAAACTGAGTTACAGTACAGTGGCCAGTGTCATACAGAGGTTTTCCAAGATGGATTCCACTCAGGCCTCCTCAACAGGCCTCGCAAGGGTCGATCAAAAGTCCTTGTGCTGTGCGTCTGGCGCAAAAGAAAACAGATGCATGAGTGCTGCCATCATTGCTTTAGAGGTTGCAGAAAGGGAAAGTCAGCTTGTCAGTGCTCAGACCATATGCAGCACACCGCATGGCAGTCGTCACAGAGTCCCTTCCTTCAGAAACTAGGCCAAATGGCAGGTTTCCAACATGATAATGACCCCAAACACACCGCCAAGATGTGATGATGAAGCTGAAAGTGAAGATGATGGAGTGGCCAAGTATATCTTCAGACCTGAACCCTATTGAGCACATGTGGGGCATCCTCAAGCGGAGGGTGGAGAAGCACCATGTGTCTAACATCCAGCTGCTCTGTGATGTCATTATGGAGGAGTGGAGGAGGATGCCAACAACAACTTATGCAACTCTGGTGAATGTCATGCCCAGGAGACAGTGCTCAATAACAATGGTGCCTCTACAAAATATTGACATTTTGGACACAATTTTGACATGTTCACTCAGGGTGTACTCATTTTTGTTGCCAGTTATTTGGACAATAATGTCTATATGTTGAGTTATTTTTAAAGGACAATAAATTTGTACTTCTATACAAGCTGCACATTGACAACTCTAAAATATATCCAAGTTTTATTTGTGCAATATTGTCCCTTGAGAAGATATACTAAAATTGTTGCTGAAATGCGAGGGGTGTACTCACTTTTGTGAGATACTGTATATATATATATATGGCAGAGTAAAAAAAAAAGGGAAAAAAAGAAAGTTGCTTTAGAGTATTATAATGCAACCTTGTGGCCAATTCCCACAAGATTTTGTACACAGCCACATCTTTGGTGAATCCCAGAATATTTTGTGAATAAAAAGTACATACCTTTGAATGTGTAGCAAAAGAGTAGACAAGCTTTGGGATACAACAGATGTCTAACTCCTATACTGTCACAGTAAACTGGCCTGTCAATCAGCCTGTCACAGTTAACATTCTCCACATTAATTTAATTTCCTACCATATCAGAAAGAAAAGAACTTTGCTTAATTTTTTGTATAAGATGCATTTAAAATTAATGACCAAAATGATTTTATATAAGTCCTTATTGTTGTTTAAGATTAAATATAACATGGATAACATTATTTATTATTTATTATTATTAATATTATTATTATTATTTTAGCAGGTTAAATGTTGATTAGTTGATTATTAGTCACCCAAATCTAAACCCATACTTAAACGTTGGTATAGACCAATTAAGTGTTTGCAAACAGTGATGACGTTTTTTGTGGGCGAAGCCTATCTGGTTGCAGAAAATGAGAGTTTTCAAGTGACGCTCAGTGTAAACCATGGAATAAAAGAATAATAATGGTAAAAAAGGTAAAAATGGTTTCTTTTCCCTCATAATGTACAAACTCACTATTGTTGAGTTAAATCAAGCTGCAAAGTCCGAAATACGAGATATAAAGTTGTATTTGCAAGAAAAAAGTCAGAATTGTGAGACAAAATAGGTAAATGTAAAATGTTATAGGTTTATAGTATTTTTAGGCCTGGTATTTTAAAGTAAATAATATTTCATGCTGTAACATATGAACTGCATATGTGAATATTATGTAGACCAATTGTTTAAATAAAAAATTATGGTTTAAAAGTAGAGTAATCATAGCAGGTTTCATTCATTAGGCTATACATTTAAACATCTTCGTTTAGATTCAAATGATATTTTTGGCTACAGAATTCAATACAAATTATTTATCCAATAATTGTATTTATCCAAAGGCACAACAATACATTTTATCTCTTATTCAGTGCATTTTTTCTGTTTCACTCCACTTGTTACCAGTGTTTTTCTGCCACCACAATGCACGCACAGCTAGAGTGACGTAACTGTGATGTCTTCATAAAACTGATGTCTTCAGTTTTTTAAGACACAATTTATTCGTGTTTGTATTCCTTTGTATTTTGTATTTCTGAATCCTTCTCCAAAGTGTAATGGGTTGTGGGCAATATTAGCCATTTGAGTGTGCACGCATCCCTCAACTCTAAAACCCAATGCAGTGAAGTGTTAAATATAAGTGAAGTGCAGTGAAGTGTACTTAATATAAGTAACTTTGAAACTATGTGCCAACTACATGTCAACTAATTCTCATTAATTTGTAACTATATGTCTACTAACTCTCAGAGTAGACTGTTAGGTTTAGGGTTAGTAGAATAAGTTGACATATACTTGTAAAGTTTCTTATAGTCAGTTTATTGTATGTGGTTGACAAATCAAAATAAAGTGTTAGAAGATATTAAGCAGACAGTCTACTTATACTCTAATGACTGCTAGTTGACATGTAGTTGCAAGGTTAGTTACTGTTAGTAGCTGCCATTGAAAAAAAAACAAGGTGCAATAAAATATACATGTATAAGATATAAAAGTACTGTAGATAGAAATGTATTTTTAGTGCTTGACTCAAGGATTGAAAGGAAAAAAATACTTTAGTCCTTATCCAAAGTTCTGAGCTAAAACGCAAATGTACCCCATGGGGTCTTCCTCATCAGTCAGACTCAAAAAGTTTTTCAGTCACTACTGAGCTAATGAGTTGAATCCGATGTGTTTAGATGAAGGAGCAGCAGCATACAGTATCTTATATACTCACAGCAACATGTTTGTGTATGTACTGTTTTGGCAGCAGAGCAATTCTAGAAACAGTGCAACCACTAAGTAAACATTAAAATGTGCCTAAATTACTGAACAGTTCAAATTGAATTTTGGAGAATGGGCATTTTAAATCTACTAACCAAGTTTACAATTTTTGTATTCTAAAAATATAGGATTTGAAATAACATCTACAAATAACCATGCATTCAAATGTTCTGAGAACTGTTGCTTAAGATAACTAATAACATGAATGTGCATGTATGAAAACTTGTTACATTTCCTATTAAAGCCCATTTCCATTGAAAGTGAATCATTTTTTTATGAAATTTGTGCTGTGAACAAGATTTTAAACATAAACAAAGCAAACAATGATCAGTTGTGTCATGGTGAGACAACATTAAAACAGACAAGCAATTTTTGTCCTCTGTCTTGTGCAGTTGTTTTGGCGTCATTATTTATTTATATGTTCCACTTCTACAGTATGATGCCAAAAATTGATTTTAGTGTTTCTTCTCATTGTTTGCAATTACACTCTTGAAAAGCATTCACTTTGTGAAGAGCATAGACGTAAATAATTATCACATGATGGAAAAAAACATTCTGATGTCTCTTCAAACAACAGAGGACACTGTTCGGTTCCGGCAACAACATTCGCACAGCAGGGCAACTGGGTGGCTGTGAGACAGCATAGTCGCGGGTCAAAACACCGCTCTTCTGTTCCGATCAAAACATCAAACAGGTTCTCCCCACTCAGTGACGCACCCACAAGGAAACCTGATGAAAGTGCTCTAGTAATTGGTGATTCTATTGTACGGAACATGAAAATAGAGACACCAGCCACCATAGTCCAATGTGTTCCGGGAGCCAGAGCGCCTGACATCTTGGCAAATTTGAAAGTGCTGGCTAAT
>JAUMHE010000118.1:285913-302940 GCA_032359235.1 Enteromius mattozi | reverse complement strand
CATAATCTGACCAATGAGAATAAAGTGTGTCGTCATCAAGGCTTTCGCAGCCGATTTTGAGCAACTGCAGCGCCTGATGACATATTGTAAATTGAAAATAAAGTTTTGAAAAAAAAAAAAAAAACAGCGCCTGACCTGTGCGACTGTTCTCGTTTTGCTCTCACGGTACTTTGATGGCACATGTGATTGTACAGCTCAGTGTTACTGGTAGCTGTGACACCTGATCAGTGCTCTGTATGACCTATATATATTTATATGCTCTATATATTTAGCATCAATTTGTTAATATTTTGACAAATGTTGTTGTTGTTGTTGTTTTTTCAAAATAATTAGTGGTGCACTGTAAGGAAGTACATTCATTAAGTAGGCAATTCTCTTGCAAATATGAAGTACTAACTTTTCTTCTTTTTGTTCTCACAGGACAGCAACACTACAAAAATAGTCTTTTATAACATTATGCATTGTTGTAGATTAAACCCAACAGTAGTCTATATGCAGTAGGCGACTTTAAATTTAACCACCTTGAACATAATTCAGAAGTAAAATGCAACATACAGTAGACTGTATGCAAAAACATCCTAACAAATTCATTTTCAGAACAATACTGTAGACCTATACCTTTATTTTTACTTAGAATACCTTAAGTATACAACAGTTTGCAAGATAATACTTTTAATTAGAGGATAGTTCACTCAAAAATAAAAAATTCTGTAATCATTTACTCACCCTAAAGTTGTTCCAGGTTTGGAATTGTAATTTTTTTCCCCAATGTTGTATTAGTACTTACTAAAATTAGTTGTTGTTTTTTTTTAAAGAAAAAATTATCTCAATATTTCTTGTTCCAATTAGTTTGTCATAGCTCTAAACAATTTATCTTTCCTTCTTTCCCTACATCAGAGCAGAACCCCCCTGTCCTGCCGAATAAAGCTGAATGTGCCAGCGCTGGACTCGTTTTATTGGTTTTGTGCTGAACAGGAAACTCTGACAGAGTAGCTGGATCTTCTGAGAAGTGAATGAACATAGGAGATGGAGTGTCACAGTCCAGACCCTGGTGTTTCTCTTCTGTCTGGCCAGTGGTACATCATACAAAGGGGTCTCCAGAGTATTTGACATGCCTAGTTCCACTGTCCACTGCATTGTCCTCTAAGTCTCTGAGGAGGTGCTGGCCATTCACCAAGACATCCACCTCATAAACACCTCAGAACACCTCGAGACTGGGCTGGGCTCAAAATTGATGTTTTTCTGATGTTAAACCTAAGCTATGTTCTAAACAGTTGCAAAAATTAATTTCAGTAAAATATAGAACAATATTTTAATGTTTAAAAATTTATTTACAGAACAGAAAAATGTATAGAAGAATGTTTTGTAAGCTGCATTAATAAAATTAACAACGTACATAACAATGTTCTTTTTATTTACATGTGAATATGCATAACAAAAAATACACAATGTACAGCAAGTACTCAGGCTCATTTAAAAATAAATTACAAAAATAAAAAAAGTTGTATACAACTTAACATTTTGTTTTTAACATGTATCACAAAAAGTAGTTTTTACATGGACAATGTGACAGAAAAAAAGAAGAGTTAATAAATAATGTATTGTCTCTCCCTGCTCTTCTGTGCTCTTCTCTCTCTCTGGAATCTGATGTCCTCACTGAAGAAAAACTGGAAACATAATATTCAGACTGGTGCAATCTTTGAAAATATGTACAACATATTTAAACATATATGTACAAATTGGTGCAACAGTAGAAAATAAGACACAGGACATGCATACAAAATACTGAAGTGCTCAAGTTTGGTTAAAACATTTGTGGATATTGCATTACAGCAGCACAACATGGAAAACAATGGAAAGACTTGCCTTATAGTAGTTGTCTTATTCTTTGTGGGCTTTGTTTAAAAAAAAAGTTTTGCTAGGTATTTGAGTAAATCAGAGTACAATACTTACATTGCTATGTGAATTTTCCCACAAAACCCGCCATCCGCCTTGTTCTTTGAATAAAAACATTGCTGTCATCTGCATGCTATGAATTCTGGGCCCGTCAGATGTGCACTTAAATTGTCTGGGAAACGGAGGGCGCATTTGACGTCACTTTTGAATTACGACACCCTTCATCGCACCGCAATGACTCAATCAGCCTGGGAATGCGGTCTTAGAAGGGGGCATTTTGAATTGGGACAGCTTACGTCCTTACGCAGTGATGCAATCCACTTCAAATACGCCCTTTGGAGTCTGCACACTTCAGTTTGGGACATTCGCACTTCAAATATCCACTCCACTTTGGGACACAGCTCAGGGGTGCGTTCGAAACCGCATACTTCCATACTATATAGTAGGCAAAAAGCAGTAGGCGAGCAAATGAGCATGTTTGAATCCTTATATTCATAAAAAAGTAGGCAAAAATTGCACAAATTCTCGCGAGATTTGCATGCATGGATACTGAATTTGCGTTCTAACATTAAGTAGGCATGTTAGAACCCAAATTCAGTATACGTGATACGTGCATGCGAATCTCACGAGAATTTGTGCAATTTTTGCCTACTATACTGTAGGCGAAAACAATACATGAAGAGATTAGTATGTCCGAAACCTCAGCATTCAAAAAAACAGTAGGCGAGAAGTTCCCGGATGTCCTACTGCTTCTGCCCGGATTCTGAAGTGTTCATAGATGGACACTTTTCTATCCCAGAAGTCCACGCAAGAAGATACGTCATCATCGAACGTGATGGAGAACAGCAAAGAGGGTGTTTACAAATGTACTACAAACCAAAAGCACTTTTCCTTGTGCTGAAATCAAATTTATTGAGCTCCTGTATAGTAAAATGTTGATTTGCTTGAGGTTTAATGAAGCTAGAAAGTAACATTACAAGATTTTACTAACTTTATGTACTTACTTACGCAAGCAGGAGCTCCACTCGTATGTCACCAGAGTGGATTTACATAAACCATATGCATCTTAAAGATTACTACGTGTCTATTTAATATTAGACAGGAAAATATTTAAGAATTGCATATGAGCACATCACAACATGAACAGATATCTGAGAGAGTGATGGTTGTGTGATATTATGTAGAATTCACTGTTGTTAACAGCTTTAGATGAATGTTCATAGATAACTTATATTTACTTACTCAATCTAGATTTATTTATTTTATTTGGCTTTAGTATTGTCAATAAATTGAGGAATATTTGTGTTGGATAAAAGTAAGTTAACACATCAGCAACTGCCTGAACATGTAAAAGCAGTATTGATCAGATTAATCAGGAGACTGACTCTTGTCTAGATGCTACAGGACAGATGAGACACACGAGTGTTTATGAAGAAGAGTGACTGATGAAGATCAAAGGCTCTCAGTGAGTACACGAAAGACATCAACAAAACATATTTTAAATCTGAAGTTGTAGTTTATTTTATTTATTGTAATTTCAAACATATGTATTTATAGCACTTTTCTGATTCATGATTGCTGTACATTCGGTGCAGATCTTTTGTGGAGGAGCAGGACCTGCAAGGGAAGATGACGGCGGCATTTGTGGGGGGGAAAAGGAAAACCTGAAACAAATCGTAAAGACAAGAAAAAGTATTAAATCATTTTGTTACTTCTAATACAGAAATCAAATGACATTGTGCTGTTAACATGACTGTTTTTATATTGTGTTTGTGCATCAGGATCTGAAATGTCTGCAGACTGCTGTGAGCAGTGAGGATGGAGAAGTCATCACTCCACCTGACCTTACTTCTCTCATCTGGAGCAGATGCTGCTGTGGTCTCTTCATCCTCCATGAGCCAAAAGCCAGTGAGGACATCCAGAGAAAGACCAAAAGACACTGAGGATGTGATTTTAGTCAAGTTTGTTTTGCTGGGTTCTGTTCATACAACATCAGTTAATGGATGTGAGTATGACTGAATTTAGACCTTATTACAGGGCCCTCACTCCCCCTGCAGTAACGTGGAGTAAAGAGCCCTGCTGAAGAACACAGCGGTGATGACGACTGCAGAAATCCAACCAGCAACCTTCTGCTGACCAGTTCACTACACCACGAAAGTAATGAAGCTATACCTAACATTAGCATGTAATTGTAAACATATGAATTGAATTTTTTTCAAGAAATGGAATGCTTACAACATGAGACTTTTTTTTTTGTATAATAATTAACTCAAATTCTGTATTGTGTATGTTTTACCTCTGAAGAGATTGTAATGCTGTTCTTCATAATGTCTTCAGACACCTTCACTTCAGTGGAGACTGTGATCAACACAACATTAAGTTTCTGAGCTGGTTCTGAGACTCACTAACCTGGTTAACAACCAGACTTACAGTAGCACTGCTTTTTACCCAAGCATCAGAATCAATAAAATCAAAAATATATACTGTATATACCTTTTGGGATCAGGAAACAAAGCAAAAAATAGTTTTACAAAATAACAAAAGCCAGATCCTTACCAAACACATCCTCTGTGAGGCGCTGCAGGCAGGAGACCAGCACAAACCCAGATGTGCCTCATGTATTTCTCACAAGCCGTATCTAGAGAGAAGGGTTTTCTACAGTAGAAAAGATTTCAACCGAGAATATTCATTTTAGCCTGTCTATCTTCGCCTTTCTCTTCCTTTAAGACTCCACACATTGATTGGATCTAATGCCAAGATTTCTTCTGCATTTTTCTTTACATCTAAGGTTCTGCCTCATGTGAACAATTTTGCTTCCTAGCATTCAGATGTTGAGAACTGTTAATGGAACTCAGATTTAGACAATGTCATGTTGCTTGAGTGCTACACAATGTGTAAAATCAATTATTTTATCTTATATTTTGAAGATTTTTTGTTTAATAGATGTTTCACTTGTGTAATTGGATTATTAATTTAACAAAATTTAATATAAACGTTCATATTCCTGCAACAGTTTAAAGGTATTTTCCTCACTGATCTGGTAAGTGTTACCACAGTCCCTTCCTTGAATAAGTGTTTAACAGGACTACCTTAAAATGCCACAAGAAAAGTCAAGAACCTAGGAAAAAAATATATATTTCTACAATACATCATCATTATAACGATGTTCTCAGCTAGAGTGAAAACCTTTAAGTACTTGTAGAATTTGAATGCACAAGTTTGTTTCCTTAGACTCTATTACAGCAAAGAACTACCGAAAGTGCAGTCCAGTGTTCCATGTAAGGCCGATCTTGCAGCAGGAATGCGCTGGAATGCACTGCACAATGACACTACACAGTACACACACAATACACAGAACACAGTGTGTGTGTGTCTCTCTCCATCCACAGCAGAGCTGCAGCCAAAACACATCCTCCTCACATCCATCCAGAGCTGTCTGCTGTGGCTGGGCCTGTTTCTCCTCAAACCAAGATTTGTTTTCTCTTTTTGTCCACATGATCAAGGCAGCTTTTAAGTACTGATAATACAAATCATTGGGTTCCAAAAACAACAGTATGTCAGACATAATCACAACTAAAGTAAAACACTTGTAATTATTGTAATACTTAAAATTCTATTTGAGATATTTTAAAGGTGCACTCTGTAAGACTTTTTGTAAGACGTTTATGTCTAGCTGGCTCTTATTCATCTCAATAGTGTCGGGACCCGGACAGCTACTGGCATGGATATGAGTTAGGCATGTAAGCTGTTCTGTACACCAGTGCTGCAGGTCATTGTGGTTTGTTTCATACATTCTGCTTGTTATTGTATTGTCTGGGTTGTTTGATAAACGTAGATCTACTTTCATGTTCATGCCCTGTGAAGTTCTTTGAAAAGTACAATAAAGAAATAAGACAAGATAAATAGATCTAAGGCTCATCCTCAAGAAGCCAGAACGTTCTGCTTAATAAGGGGGCTTGACTTGAGAAGGTTAAACTGACATTAGATAACTCAAAGCAAACCTGAAATTGCATTTGTTTGGGACCGACATCAGTTTGAGAAAAAATATGATGTGAAGAACATCTATGTCACATAAATGTTTACAGGCTTATTGTCAGGATTAGCTGGAGTTGCCAGCCCAGTTTACTGGTTGGCACTCCAGCATCAGACTTATACTCTGTGTTTTGTGTCTGCTTTCATTCATGGACTCATTCACACAAACTCATGCCCCGCCCTGCTCGTTTGTTGTCTTGGTGTTTCATTGTTGTCTCCGCCCAGTCTTACGTGTATAAATACCCCGGATGTCTTTGTGTATTCATGGTTCATTGTACTGTCTCGTTCTATCGTGTTTTTCATTCGTGTATCTTTGTTATTCTGGATTTACTGTTGCCGACCTCACCTGCCTTTGACTATCGTTTCTGTTTCGCCCCCTGGACACTGTTTGTTGTTGATTCGACCTACACTACGTTTCTGGATTATTCTGCTGTCCTCACCTTTGATGTGTCTGTTCGCCGGTGATCGACCCTGCCTGTCTCACTCCGTCTTTTAAATAAAACAGTTGCGTTTGAACCCCCACAACTGTTACAGATACACCTGAGCCCACGCCAGGCTCCACCCTCACTCCTTCACTCAGATCCCAGTCACCCAAATACTGATCACTAGCACCAGTTTCACCTCCCATCAGCAATCAACCACACCACACATAAGCACACTCACCCAGTCACTCCTTGTCCAAGCTCGTATTTACCAGAAGTGGACTAACCTTTGCTCTGTGATACTTACCTGTTGACTTACCTGCTCTCTCCTTAGAGTGTTCCTCTTTCCCAGTGTTCCTCTGATGTCCGTGTGTTTCCCTGATGTTTCCCGTGATGTGGTGTGGTTGTCAACGTCTCGTCTTCCTGGTCTGAATGCCTACAAAACAAGAGACTGTTATAAGTTTATGTTTGCATTATCCTGAATATATCTACGTTTGAGTTACTCACCTGTTATCTCCTGGATTCGCACCAATTCCTGTGAATAAACACTGTAAATACTTACCACTACCTCAGTTGTCTGTCCGCTTCGTTACAACAACTCCTCACCTCCTTTGTGACACTTATTAAATGCTTTTGTGATTTAAAAAAGAATTCAAATTGGAGGCCAATAACAAAACATTGCATATGCAGTGTCTCAAAATTAAGGCTGGACTGAGTGGCAAAATAGAAAAAGACAAATCAAAATGTAAATATGTCTCATCGATTGATATTATGCTATAATATTTCTAAAACATTTTTATCAAAGTTGCCATAAGACAAGAGAACATTTTGATTTTATGTTTTAAAACAACTTGGATGAATGTTTTTGATCCACTTCAAATGTTGACTACTAAATATATATATATATATATATATATATATGGGCTGGTAAGCAATTAAAATGTCTAATCTAAATAATTACATGATGTGGCGATTAATTCATCGAATATGAAATTTGGTTGAGAAATTACTCCCAATACATAATTATTTAATTTCAAGTGCTATGTAAAGCATCAAAAAGACTTTACAAAAAGTAGACTTAGCAAGAAATATTCGAAAAATCATGCTTTTGGACCACGAGAGTGAGTAAATGATGACAATTGTCATTTTTGCTAATTCCAAATTTTCATTTAAAGGTTCATTTAGGTTCATTTTAAACCTAGACTAGTAACATAGGCCTGAGCTGTTGATAGCAGGCTAATGCAGTTAATACAGTTAATAACCAAGTTATGAGAGAGAGAGAGAGAGAGAGAGAGAGAGAGAGATTACCTCTGTGCGTCTCTTAATAATGAAATATTCGGCAGCAATGTCTCTAGTTACAGTGAAACTTTCACTTAATTTTCTTCACAAACAGCGCTGTTGTTGTTACATCGTAACATGGAACTGTAATGCAGTAAACAGAGCTGCCTGGAACTACGTTCGCCATGTGTTTCCCTGAAAATAATTGCACACCTTAGAATGTTTGTCAGCCAATGAGATCCAATGATTTAACATCTCTGTAATATATGTAATATGTAGTGTGTGTGCATATATATATATATATATATATATGAGACTGAACAAAGAGAATCTGTGCATGATTATATCATTCGCACTATTTTCAAAATAGGCAAAATATAATAAAATATTTAATAGTGTGTGGATTCTTCTTGTTTAATTTCCCAGACTCTGAGCCATTACAGTTAGAATTACATAAAGCGCAGTCCAGTGTACCATGTAAGGTCGATCTCGCAGCAGGAACGTGCTGGAATGCACTGAACAATGACAGCAATACACAGAACACAGCATCTGTCTCTCTCTCCATCCACAGGAGAGCTGCAGCCAAAACACATCCTCCTCACATCCATCCAGAGCTGTCTGCTGTGGCCTGGCCTGTCTCTCCTCAAACAAAGATTAGTTTTGTCCACTTGATCAAAGCACCTTTTAGGTGGTAACAATACAGATTACTCACTTTCTGGCTTAGCATTCAGTCAAATGTAAGCCTCATCTGGCCCTTTGACATAATGTCCTGTGCACGGTGTACAATATTTTGTGCACATAAAGACAAACACAATGTCTCTCACACATAATCATCTCTATGTGTCATCTTGGTATATGCCTGGAATTTACTGCAGAAATTTGTCCAGCCCAATATTCAATTGGGTTGTTGATTCCAATAACTACTGTAATGGACAATCACAAAGCAGTGAATGAGTATGTGTCCAATGAATCCATATGACTTCATGGTCAGTGGAGTGCATTCTGAAACACTAAAACACTTGATCATGTGCGAAATGTAATCTTAACCAGATAAAGCATACAAGAAGTACCTGCAGCCTTTTTCATAACTATTAACAGGTATGAAAATAAATGTCCAAAAATTTTGTTTCATACGTGAAAGATCTGAACAAACCACAAACTTTATATGAAAAGATGCTTTGAGTGTGGCTTACGTGTGTAAACATGTTTCAGGATTTAACATTTGTGTAACTGTGATTTTTGGTAGTTATTGGTCAAACAAAATAAAAAATTTATAACTGAGGAGCAAAATTATAAAATCCACTCTAAAATGAACAGGCAATGTAGTGCGTGTAAAAGGAGTAATATGCTTCCTCTTTTAAAGTCCACTCAAGAATCAAGCCGCAGCATTTTGAACAAGCTAAAATAAGATAAAACTAATCCTAATATAAAGTGAGTTACTGTCAAACTTTAAGCCATCATCAAAATGAAAGTTTCTTTTATACAAACCATGTTTTCTAAAAATCCAAGATGGAGCATATAGAAAGAAAAATAATGCAAAGGAGCCAAAATAGAACCCTGGGGAACCCCGCAGGGCAAAAAACCATTACTCAAATAATGTTCTCCCATTTTGACTGAAAAAAATTCCTATTTGCAAAATATGATTTGGAGCTACACCTCTTAAACCAACGCAATGTTCTAAACGATCATTGAGAACAGCATGATTGACTGTAAAGTGGCCGTTTGAATCTAAGAGCACAAGGACTACTAAATCACCCGAATCCATATAATTAAGAACCTTCAAAAGCGCATTCTCAGTAGAATGGCATTTAAGAAAATGCTACCTAAACAAAAAGAATAATAACCAAATAACCAAAATAATACAAAAAATTAAATACCAAAAATAATAGTGTATTTATAATACCCATCACTTTCAGCTCCTGCTGTTAGAAACATTGCCCTGAAACAACTTGAGAGGTATTGTGATACAAACCGGTAACCGGTAACCATAACCCTAAGGTGACAGCTCTGTAAAGCATAGTAACACATTCTTTTTAAAAATAACTATTTACCACAAGCAAACAATCCATTCTTCTTTTGCACAAAATTGAAACAAAGTTTTATCCTCCAAAATATTTCTTCCACAGTTTATCTTGCTGTCCTACACTGCTGTTTTTCATCACTGTCAAACTAATGTAAATTTGTTCTCTTTTTCTCAGATTTCTAATATCTAACCAAATAATTATTTTAGACATAAAATCCCCAATACAAGGTCAAAGCAAACAAAAATACTTCCATGTTTGAATATGTAATCAAATTCTGAAATAAAAAAGAAGGTCAGCATAGAAGGAAGGTATGTCTTCAGATTTATTATAAGAACAGCAGAAAGTGATATGATATTAACATAATATATCTAAAAGAATAAGGAATAACAGATCTGATCTCACTTCTCAAGGAACAACTATTGTACTGCTATAGATATATTTACAAAGTCCAAAAGCAAAACGTTTCATTGCTTGTTTCTGGTTTGCCCCGGTTTAATGTGCACTTATTTACAAATGCTTCAGAAAAATAGGTCAGATGTAAAACTGATTTAAGCATAAATAATTATTTTGCAATAACAAATTTACTTGCATACCCCTTTTTAACACTTACTATTTGTTGGTCTGCTGGCCTTCAACTATAACAACTGGGAATTACAGAAGAACTAATGAATTTCTTGTGGAAAATCTGCCATAGAATAATAATAATAATGATAATAATAATAACAACAACAACAACTTTTATTTGTAATGCACCTTTCCTAAACTCAAAGCGCTACAACATGTACAGAACAAAATAAATCAAAACAAAAAACACATAATATCAGAAAAATCCCAATTGTAAGTCTTACAAAAAACTTTTAAAAAATGTCTTTAGAAGTTTTTTTTTTTTTTTTAACAATCCAAATAAGCAGCATTCCTAATAAAACAGACATGAACAAAAACAAGTATCTGTCTGTAACTGAAAATCTGTTTCTGTTCAATGTAGATGAGTGCCACAGCAGTGGCTTCTACACAAACACTCACTGAACAAAGATTTTAAGCTTTTCTTGACATTTTGTCCTAGTTTTCACTGTTAGGGTTAACCCTAATACTATAAATATAAACCTTAACCGACATTCAGTCATATCAACTGAATCGAAGGCTACTGTCCATTTGTATTCTTGTATTTCTGTAGCGGTGCCGCAGTTTGCGGAACAGTTTCTTGACCGGATCTGTGTACTCCCTATTGGCGAGTCCCAAAAGTAGGGGCACGACAGCAATGCCCCCGATGCCAGCGCAGGACAACACAATGTGGCCAGTGCGATTGCTCTTTACTCCTCGTCGGAGCAAAAACTCTACTCCTACATGGGTATAAACGATGTAGGGCACCCAACAGGTCAGGAAGGCGAGGGAAACGACCGCCACACAACAAGCGTAACGCATTTCCATTCTCCGCCTGCATTCCCTGTTTGCTACGGCTCGCTGCAGCCGCTGGATGTCCCTCAGCTGCTCCCGTGTGATCCATAGCACCCGGCACGTCATGGCAGCGATGGACACAATGGCGGGTACCAGAAGACCATATACTTCCAAATAGATGAAAGCGTTTGGGAAGACACTGCGGTACGTACAGCAACGCTTTCCGGTCATCGCTACACAGTTAGAGTGTGCCGTGCTGTTGGTCATTGGACAGCATTCATTTCGATCATGAACTGCCTTGTTGTTCCAGCCAAAAGCAGGCAGCAGCGCAAACAGCAGCGGCAGCATCCAGACGGCCAGCAGCGGCAGCATGAACCGCCGATGCAGCCAGAGCTGTCCACGCTGAAGCGGACTCACGATGCTCCGGTAGCGCTCGTAGTGTACCAGCACCAGGTTAAAGAGAAAGGCCAGGAACAGAAAATTGGGAAAGATGTGCACCAGCAGGCAGGACGAGAAGCTGAGTGGCCGGTTGAGGCCCATCCAGGGGATGAAGGGAAGCGCCACGCCGGTGCACAAGTCAGCCACCAGCAGGCTCAGGAAGAAGTAGTTCTGTGAGTTGTGAAGCTGCCGGGTGCAGGTGATGCCCAGAATGATGAGCAGGTTGATCAGGATGATGGCACAAGATATGGGCAGCGTGATGGCATAGATCAGCTGGGCCTCCACATGGCTTCCGGAGACGTTTCGCATCACCGCAGCCATTACTGCCACTGCACACACCTAGTGCCCATTCTAAAATGAGTTAAATCTGCAAGAAGAACAGGGTGACACATCATTACTTTATTATCAATTAATAAATCCACACACATCGTTGAACAATTTGCAATCTTTATTGCTCGTCATATTCTGTCAACATATTAAATCCATTACGTTTCTTCCCTTCTGCTGAAAACATTTAGTGCTTACTTGTGGCAGCTGGACCCTTCTTTTATATGCTGCTTTAATCAAAAAAAGATTCAGCAGATCTTCTGACCATGATATTTTTTTTTCTGGATAATTTGTTCATTATTCCTGCATCTAGTGAAAACGGGACATTTATCAGTTCTCAAAAATATGATGATACCCTAACCCAGCAACTGGAAGGCAAAACGGAGCAATGTGACGCATACTAGAAATATTACTGCTTAGAAATGATTATTCATTTGTACATCATTTAGTCTAGATTAGATTTAGTGATCTCCTGATCACTGGTCACTTTACTTCTTAAAGTCAAAAAAGCTAGATTAGAAAACAAGCTAGAGTACAGAACACACACAAAAGCACTACAAATGTGTTAATGACAACATCAACATACAACGAATTAAAGCTGATGCTAAAAAACCTCTTCCTTGTCTATGGTCCATCTGCCAGGTTTTTAATAATCACGAACGAGGAACTCCTGACCATAAATTCATGAATGCTTTCTTCATGAATGCTGGGTTATCTAAAATGTTTTTCAAAGAGTAACTAAAAAATTAGAAAGAAAAGTACCTTTTTTCAGCTTGGCTTGAAGTGAAGACTAAACTCCTCAGGTCTTCATCACTATAGGGTCATGCCAGATTATTTAGCACCAAAGAAAAGCTTGCAGGTTAGCAAACTGCAAAACGCAATAGCACAGTCCATTATAAGCCTGATTTTTCATCAGAGCTCTACATGGTAAGATCCTCAACAGCTGGAAAGAGACAAAGTCGTTTGTCAAGCAGAGAAAGTCAACAGGGGCGAGTCCAGGGGGGGACGTCGCTCGTAAAACTCAGAGCAACACCCGTGCAAACCTACAAAGCTGTGACACGCACTGTTAATGCATGTACGCATGACAGATAAAGAGGGAGGACAATATAGACAATCTGAGACCTTTGACCAAGTCAGGAGAGATGTTAGAGATGCGTGTCGCTGCTAACAGATAGAGTGTATAGAAAAACACACCTGAAATTAAGACATTGCTGCATTCTTAAAATTCTGCGAATGCAGATAGGGACATTTACACTAAAACACAGATTCAATAGTCTATTTTGTAAAATGTAACTTTGTATTCTTTACCTGTGAGGAACAGGGTAAAAACACTTGGACATTTGGTCTGGATCAGCGAATGAGTGCCAAGATGTTACCTGTTTAGAGTCACTCCTGCTCCCCACTTATTAGTAGACATCGAAATCATAAGATGGGGTCATCACTGAGGTCAGGATGCGGTTAAATGAGATGTGCGGCTATACAGTCATGTGTTACAACAACAATTATAAGACTATTATTCTTCTTATTATTATTCTTTTGCTGAACTATTACCTGTAGTTCAGCAGTCTCCATTTTCACACAGAGCATGTACATTTTGTCATTTTGCACACTTTTATCCAAAGCAACTTACAATTAGGGAATACATAAAGTGATTTATCTTAAAGAGGCAAACAGCCAGAGGAAGTGCTCATAATACCAGCCTCAGATATTGTTAAAATATGTACAAGTTAGGTAGGGAAGGAATAAATAAAGAGAAATAAAGAGAAGTTTTTTTAATATACATTTAGGATGAAGTCATGTAGAAATAGATGAGTTTTCAGCTGTTGTTTATAGATATAGAAGATTATTCCAGCAGCCAGGAAGAGAGTGAAGGAGAACGTTCTGTAGAGAAACTTTGAGCCTCTCTGTGATGGTACCACGAGACGTCCATCATTCACAGATCTCGGACTTCTATAGGGGATGTAGATTTGCAATAATCAATGGAAGGATGCCGGTGCTTAGCCTGTGGCTGTTCTATAAACAAGCATCAATGTCTTGAATTTGATGCGAGCTGCAGCCGGGAGCCATAATGGCGTTTAATGGAAACGCAGTACCTAATTTCAAGTGAAAAGTGCTAAGGCCACAAGTATTTAGACATGTCCCTGGATCAGATTCTCTGGGAAGAATTCAAACTCTCAGCTGCTTTAACATCGCTGGTGTGTTTATTTACACATCACATTTTAACACATTCTTGTAACTTGTTACAAAGGAAGAAAATTAGGGTTGACAGCACTCATGTGTATGTATGGCCATCCACTCAGCACTGCACTTTTGCCAAGACAGTCCACAGGAAGTTGAGAATGTGTGTCACCGCTAATTATTTACAGCTAGTGCTGGGAGAAGAATGACGAAAGCTGTTCCTTAAACAGCAATCCAACACTTAACAACAGCAACTGGGAATATCTTTAATCCGAGCATCCAGTTGAATGATCTAGAAATCTGAACCTAAGATTAAGTGAGCATTTTGAACTTAATGGAACAGAATTTTAAATACACTCCCTTCTGACTAATGAGAACAAATCTCAATGCCTCACCATACAGTGCCTCTCTATAGAAACGTGCTTCGGAGTTTGTAGACAAGTTGTCTTTAACTTCACCATGACACTGCTGCAAAAAACCGCAACAACCTCTCACAGACACGTTTCTCAAGAATGCCACTGCATGATGAAGCACTGAGATTTGTATTCATTAACATTACTAGAACAGATAAAACCCACATAATTTTGCCATATAATGTATGCGACATTACAGCTGTATGCAGCCTAAGCAAAAGACAAGAACAATGACAAAGACAGAACAGCACAGCTCTGTTAAAAATTTAAAAAGCTGCAGTTTAAAGGTGACTGCGTGTCAGTGGGGAGTTATTACAGTTTCTGAAGTCTAACGGGATCACTCTATCGGTCAGGTCTCTGCAGGCAGAACACTTTGGCTTTATGGTCTCCTCCGGCGGTGATGGCGACTGAGGCATCTCTGTGAACACAGACACAACACAACAACATATGAAACAGATACAGCACAAACTCATATATTCCCATGATACAGAATGAATGATTTTGATCACTGAAAGCTTAAAATGACATGAGGTCATGAGTCAACGATGTTTGGGTGAACGTTTTATTTAACAGCAGAAGTGATCTGGTGTATATGACTCTGCACGTCCTGATTTTAGATTAGATGTGTTGCTAGGTCAACATATTGTGTTAACCCTGGAACAACATTTTATTCCAAAAATTTTGCCTTGATCATACATTTTACCTAAATGTATACATTTGACTTAAACTTGAGTAATCCCATGAGTAATCCCAATAATCAGAGAAAATTATAGATGAATGACACAGATGTACAAGCAACAAACAATGATTGTAAGTGTAAACTTCACAAATCTATAAAGTGATTCTTCAGACCTGACTGGTTAATCACAATGTTGTTCCAGTGTCAACAAAGGTGTAGATCCAGGAACATGTCACATTTGGTAAAATCAGGTTCTGCACATGACTCTCATGAAGCAAGATTTCAAAGCTCCGTTGGATTCTCCACTTGTTACAGGTTTCAGACAACCACAATAATGTCAAAGCAAACAAAATAAATGACTCTGACTCTATGGCCACACACACTGCAGTTACATTTATTTGTCAATCCACCGTTTAGTGCTAAATCTTGCTCTGTACACACTGCTCAATCACTTACAGGAGCGACGACCACATTCTATAACCAAAGTGACTCCCAAAACATTTAGACAGTTAAAAACACAGAAATTATATGGAGTGTGTGTGGAACCGATGCGAAGAACCAGCTGTTAATAGTGTATTTAAACAAGATTAAACTGCAAAACTCACAGTTTAACAGACTTACCTGTTCAGCACAAAGTCGAGGATCTCAGCTGAGTGTCCACGGTACTCGGACATCATGACTCCTGATCTGGCGTCCCACAGAGTGACCACACCGGCCAGATTACAGGTGGACACGACTGCAGACGCCTCCTCCCACTGCAGGTGCACGACTCCCACCTGACACACACACACACGTGACATGACAGAAGACATTTGTGTGCCGTATTTATGGACTTTCAAGGGGGTCGCACACCGAATGAGAAGTGTGTCGCCTAGCAACGATTGAAAACAAAGTAAAATCGCTTCTCGTCCTGTGTGTGATGGGCTTCAGTTTTTACCTCATGTTTACACCGATGTCTGAGGCTCTGTGATTGCATATCATAAATGGCCAGGGTGCCGTCCAGATAAGCAACAGCAACCAGGGGTAACCTGGAAGTCAAGTCAGAGATTTATATAACACTTTACACAATACTAACAAAAAAAAAGATTTTATTCAAAATGTTAAAAACAGCTCCTCCTGTTTGTAGAGCAGCACTGGCTGTGACTGTGTGCGGTCAGTTACTGGAAGAAATCTGACCAGCATCTTACAAACAGAGCGGCTTACAGCACATCAAAACACTGCTAAATACTGAAGCCTTGAAGAAAGTTATTTGTTTAGATAGATCATTTATATATATTATATTAAAACACCATTTGCTTTACTTACACATTACAAAACCCCACAGATTCTACAGAGTTAGAATCCTGTTCCTGCATAGAGTCTTTTGCTTCACTTTTTTCACTGGACAATGAGCCTAACACCTAAAGAAAAAAAGAAGAAAAAAAAATCACATTTTAAGCGTCACGCATGAAGTTTTATGATGGTGATGAAGTGATGATCTACATCAGATCACATCAACGTCCAGTGCTTAGAAATGAACACTAAACTGCAACTGGACACTCGTCACAGCGCTGCTGGAAAATCCAGATCTTGCTTCGGGAGAGGGCTGCACGATATACTGCATGCGTCATGTGCATCTCGCCAGTAAAGCAATTTGCATGCATAATCACAGATGAATCGCATGTGATAGTGAACGTTATATTGTGTAGTTTGTCAGTGATCTACAACTCAATATAATAAAGGGTTCACCCAAACATGAAAATTCTGTCATTAATTACTCAGCCTCGTGTCGTTCCAAACCCCTAAGATATTAAGATATTTTTGATGAAATCAGAGAGCTATCTGTCCCTCCATAGACAGCAACACAACTGAAATGATCCCAGATCCAGAATAGGGCTGGGCGATATATATCGAACGATACATTATGCGCATCTCATCAGTAATGCCGGTTCTTTGATTAGCGGTA
>JAUMHE010000118.1:222843-239444 GCA_032359235.1 Enteromius mattozi | reverse complement strand
GTGAGGAGGTGTAAAGGAGGTGTGAGCAGCTGTGAGGTGTGAGGAGGTGTAAGGAGGTGTGCAGTGTGAGGAGGTGTGAGCAGGTGTGAGGAGGTGTGAGGAGGTGTGAGCAGGTGTAAGTTGTGAGGAGGTGTGCAATGTGAGGAGGTGTGAGGTGTAAGGAGGTGTGAGCAGCTGTGAGGTGTGAGGAGGTGTGCAGTGTGAGGAGGTGTGAGCAGGTGTAAGTTGTGAGCAGGTGTAAGTTGTGAGGAGGTGTGCAGTGTGAGGAGGTGTGAGCAGGTGTGAGAAGATGTGAGGTGTGAGGAGGTGTGAGCAGGTGTGAGGAGATGTGAGGTGTGAGGAGGTGTGAGCAGGTGTAAGTTGTGAGGAGGTGTGAGCAGGTGTGAGGTGTGAGGAGGTGTAAAGGAGGTGTGAGCAGCTGTGAGGTGTGAGGAGGTGTAAGGAGGTGTGCAGTGTGAGGAGGTGTAAGCAGGGGTGAGGAGGTGTGAGGTGTGAGCAGGTGTAAAGAGGTGTGAGGAGGTGTGAGCAGGTGTAAGTTGTGAGGAGGTGTGCAGTGTGAGGAGGTGTGAGGTGTAAGGAGGTGTGAGCAGCTGTGAGGTGTGAGGAGGTGTAAGGAGGTGTGCAGTGTGAGGAGGTATGAGGATGTGTGAGGTGTGAAGAGGTGTGCAGTGTGAGGAGGTGTAAGGAGGTGTGAGGCATAAGGAGGTGTGCAGCGTGAGGAGCTGTGTGGTGTAAGGTTTGTGGAGGTGAGTCGTGTGAGCAGGTGTGCTGTGAGGTGTGAGGAGGTGCGCAGCAAGGAGAGCGGCAGAAGAAAAAGGAGACGCCCACTCGTGCATTCGTCAGAAAAAGAGACGCAGCTCATGGATGTTGTGACTTGAGAAAGAACGGTGAAAGTGAGAGAACGGTGTCAAGGCCTCTGCTACTGTCAGAGTCTCCTCACGGCCCACACACTCACAGAGATGCTCACTGCTGTACTCAATCTAGAAACCTTGAGGATTAGAAAGTTCTTTTACAAACAGCAGTAGTCGAGTCGCACAGACACTAAATCGCTCCAGAGCGTTTACAGCTAAACGTCAGCATCTGATCAGTGTCATGCTGAATTTGGGATGTCACCAGATATGACATTTAGAAACATAACGACGGGGAATTTCCACAAACACGTTTGTATCAGTAGGCAGCTCTAACGCAACAGCACGTGTTTGCAGGGATCTGACGTGCAGACGACTGCTAGCACTGCTCTGTTGCCTGGCGACAAAGAGGCCGAGTAACTCCAAGTGGACTTGCGGTTCTGGGCGATGGCAGGGAAAGTTCCTGAGCTGCTCTTTTCTGACCCGATTGGCTTCATGACTGCACAGGCTTCTAACGCTGATGCTCATGAGCTCTAAAGATCTTTTTTTAGGAAGCCCAGCACCGGCTCTGGACAGGTTCTGGACTAGCATTTGTCCTCCTGAGCTGTGCCTCATCATTTACTCTACTCGGGTTGCCATGGTTTCTGCAGGAATCTTTGAGATCCTGAAGGTTCCTGCCAATCAAGGTCACGGCGCGACAAAGGCACGAGACGACAAACCTCCCACTCAGCACAGCAGCACCTCTGAGCCGTGAAAGCAGTGAAAACGGCTCTGAGCCTCACAGACCGCACTAGCAGAGGAACAGATTCGGTCTCCGGTCAACAAGGTGAATTCTGAACATTGTTTCTCCTCTTCGCTGCGTGTCAGTAGTTTGTTGGGATGAATAAAGTGAGAGCATCGCCAGCTCTCATTCTCTACAGCGAGGCAGCGATGGGCTTCCAGCCAGCGAACGCCCACACAATCCTGTATAATTCCTCACTCAAACACACTCGAATTCACCCAAATCGACAAAGCTGCCACTGCCAGACCTCACAAAAAAACACAAAATGGGGTCATATTAAAAACCATCAAGCATTCATATCATTAATATCAGTACAAATCAGTTATAAGTAATGATTATTTGAGAAAAACAGAAGTAACATATTGCTAGCACATCTAGCGCTAATAGGAATGATAATGAAAAAACAATGTCTTTTTCCTTCATTCCCTTCTTAGGAATGCTAATTTTGATTTTGTTTTAACTTTAAAACAATCACGCAAAACATGAAAGAAAATATGTGTTTGCCCATTTTTGTGGCTAGCATGTTATTGTAATTGTGTCACTCAAAGAGGAAATTTGTTGAGTTGTTTTTCTGGTCCAATCAGAATGATGCTTCAGCGATTGTGTGTTTATTGTGTTGTTTTGCCTCTACAGCAGACTGAACCGTGAGTCAGGTTCACATGACGCCTACACAGTCGCCCACGCAGACACCCACGGGCCGTATGCACGCAAACACACACGCTCACCCACATACACACACACGACACCCTTCAGCCGTGTGAGGAGTCCTGTGTCCATCACAGCAGCAAAACCTCCAGCAGAACCAGAATCACACAGAAACAATCTAAAGAAGGCACTCAGAGAGCAGTCTGTGCTCGTGTACATGAAGATGGAGAGATGACAGATCCCATCCCACTTTCTGCTTTTATATTGTCCGTCTTCACATCTGAAAGCTCTGCCTGCGTGGTGCGAGTCGCTCTTCCATTATCAGGCTTGCTGGTAATTATTTAAAAGCGAGTCTAAGTTGACTAGTCCTCCTCCCCTGCAGTCTGAAGTGTGGAGCGACACACATTCTCTCTTCATCTCCCACTCACATTTTAATCTGTTAACCAGCACCAGAATGCTAATGAATGCCGCCACCAGCTTGTCGTTCTAAACGGACGTCAATTTGATGTTTGAGACTAATTGCATGTTAAGAATCAAACTGGTTTGACATGTGATCTGACTCAGTTTGGGTTAAAGGCCGGAATGAGTCAATGACCCAAAGATCTGTGTTCAGTTCAGCTCTTATAGAACTGGAAAGAGGATCTGTTCTTTACTGCGACTGCTTTATTTAGTCCTGCGGCGAAACACCGCTGACTGGTTGAAGGCGGCGCCGCTCTTCACGCCTCTCTGGTGAAACAGAAGCACTTAATTTATTCAAATTTGATTTGACCTCGATGATCTTGAGACTTCATAACGCTCGGTCTGAAGGAGGAACGGATGCCGAGTCTGATATCGAAGGGCTACAGACAGAGTCAGCGATTAGACACGACCTGGTGTAACATTCGCCCAAACGCATTAAAGCCCGTGTAAGATAATGCCTCTATTAATTAATGGAGGGTGAAACATAATTAGCTTGGGCCGTCCTCCGCCGCGGCTCCATTAGACGGGCGATGCAGGAATGGAAGTGCTCTCGTGGGCGGCTGTCGGTGTAAATGTGCTGTTGTATATGTATGCTGAGTGTGAGTGTGTGTGAATCAGGCTATTTGTGAGTGTGTTGGGGGCTGAGAGCCCTTGAGAGAGAGTGTGTAGGCAGGGGTCCACACACACACACACACAGGGGGGTGGAGAGGTATATGGAGTTAAGCCTGTTCACTGCCTGCCGATTGATCACTTGTGTGAATAAGAGAGAAAGAGACACATAGTTAGTGTGTGTGTGTGTGTGTGTGTGAGTGAGTGAGTGAGTGAGAGAGAGAGAGAGAGAGAGAGAGAGGGGCGCGAGTGATTTTATATCACAGTAAGAAATACGTCTGCATGTAGAACGCAGCTCACTTCAGATCATGCCAGTAAAGGACAAGCTTAGGAAAAATAAAAAATGAGGACAGTGAAAGAAAGAAGAAAAATTTGGAAAATAAATGGAATCACACATGCTATTGCTGACATCTCAGGTAAGAGACTTTATCTCTGTGTGTGACGTATTTACTCTTTAATTCAATAATCTGCATCTACATCACTCAATCTGAGACTTTCTGAAGTCTGTGCTTCCAGAGTCAGGAGAAACACAGATCAGTGAAGATGGAGGAGATCACAAACACTACAGAACTGATGATCGCTCCAGATCAAGTCACTGACACATATATCGAGATATTTCAGTCATAAATATCTAATCAGATTTTAAATTCCTGTTTTTTCTAGTTTCAGCAGCAGAAGTTCACATAAAAAAAGGTAAATGTTCCTTTCTTTCTGTTCGTCGTTTAGATCCGTGTATCTTCTGTACTTCACTGGTGCTTCTGAATAAAACACTGACGGGTTTACCGCGGGTAAAGCAGCTTTATAAAGACGTCAAAAGTAGCGGTTCTGTAGAATCTTTCGGTTAAAGTCGCCGGTAACGGAACTAGTTTGTTTGTGTCGATTGAGCGCGTGATGGTTAACATGTTGTAATGTCTAGTCTAGTGCTCTAACTAGCTTTGAACAGCTAAACCTCTGGACGCTTCGGCGAGTCACAAACAGACTTTAAATCCTGTCAGGAAGGTTTTCCAGCCGTGTCCCTGCTTCTCATCAACATTCATTAAAGCAGATAAAATCACAGTCTGTCTTCATGCTGAAGCTCTGACTGATCTGAACTCATGTACCTACATTTCATAGCTCATAACCAGCTGATATCAACACCGCTGAGTTTCATTGCATTATCAGAAAATCAGATTAAAAGCATTTTACTGTTACAGTGTAATTAGACATGTTAGTACTGAGTAATATTAATTAAATTCATGCACTTACTATATGGTTAGGGATTAGAGTTTGTCTTAGGGTTACTTGCATGTAATTAAGCATAATTAAGTGTAATTATAATAGTATGTACATGTAATGTGTAACAAGGACACCTAAAATAAAAGTAGTATTCATAATAGCAGTTAATGCCAGATATGGCAACATTTATGACGAATGAAAAGATTTATCGCATAGAAATGAATCTTTAGTAAGCTGAAGAAACCCATCAGGATGATAAAATACCAGACAATAGTATATGTATGACTTCATTTGCAAAAACACACCACCCTGTTTTTAACAATTTTCAAAAAACCTTTTTCATTTTGCATTCCAATTAATCTCAATCAAGCTGCAGCTGGGTTATTTTTAATTAAAACAATAAAAACATAACGTCATAAAAAACATGATTTTTTACATTTTTGAAAAAATTGAGTTATCTGTTTTTGCAAATGAGCTCTTCATTATATACATACATACATTGTCTGAAGAAACATGGTTTATGGAAACCTGCTGCACTTTTGATAGACTGACTCAAGTGAAGCTGTTCTGAAGAGAAAATCAAACATTATTATAAGCTACTCAAATTTTTGTGTACGACTAACCTGGAACAACAATACACTTTTTTTCCCACACCATCTGAAATAGTGACCACAAAAGGCCACTTGAGACATATTAGTCCACAGTCCATGCATTTGAGCGCATCTCTGTAAATATATTCTGCAAAAACACACACAGACGCTGTCGCCCACACAGAGTCACGGGCTCCAGGAGCCAAGCAGCAATCATTCTACAGACTCATGTAGCGTCCATTAGCACCAAAACACAGGAGACATTTTGTAGATGTTACACCAGAAAAACCAAAACCATCTAGAAATGAACTATTTTAACATGTGAGGTGGATCTGAACGTACAGTGAGGCAAAAAAAGGCTTATCTAAAAGGCATTTTTGTCCTGTTTCTAGTCAAAATTTCTACAAACTCTTAAATTAAGATACCTTTACTAGATAATTTCACTTACCCCACTGGCTGATAATTTTACTTATTTTAAGCAAAATGCACTTAATTTATTTTTTTTCTCTACAAACAAGACTTACAAAGTAAAAGCTCTTAATTTAAACACTAAGATAAGCCTTTTTGCCGCGTGAGTGTAGATGTTTTAGTATTAAAGTGTTAGATGTCATGTAGTTAACGCTGAAGGCTATATTACAGCTCATCAAGTGTCTTATTGATTTTATAAAATAGTTCATACAGAACTAAAATATGAAGGGCATATTGCTGAAAACCTGATTTAGTGAATCAGATGGAGAGTGGAAACAGTTGTTTTCTAACGAATCAGTATCTGTCTCCTGTATTTGAATGATGTTATAATTCACTTCTCGTTGTGTATGAAGAGTTCCTCCAGGACATGACACTCTTTTGTTTCTCAATGAATGGCGCCTCTGACCTTCCCATTGAGAAAAAGCCGCAGTAAGCTCCGCCCCTCTCATGCGATAGGTCAGAGTACAGAGGCACCGCCCACCCGAGCTCCCGCCTCTCTTTAAAGGGGTCGGACCGGCAACATGTGACTCGATAACAGTGTGGGAGTAAAAAGGGAGAGAAGAAGAGATCGGGACAGGAATGAGGGGAAACTAGAGGAGAGAAACGAAAGAAAGAGAGGAAGGTGGAGATATGAAGCCAGACGAGAGTTTTCCTCTGGATTAATGTGAGTACTGCTACATTTTGCAAAGTCATCATGGTTTTATTGTGCCAGACAGATACAGTGTTTCTTGTGACACATTATTTTGATGGAAAAACAAAGAAATGTGATCAAGTTGATGAAGTATTTAATGTGGAGCTAGACATCGAGCGCTGTCGAAAACAGGAGCACATGTGAACTGACAGCACCGGTCTCACCGGCGGCCCTTTGAAGCAGATTAGTCATTAAACTCAAGACGGACACCAAAGACTAACCTTAACCTGCTTCTTCATGCTTTCGTTCCAGCACTCCTTCCCGACACACATCAACTCACTGAGAAAGAACATGTGAAGTGTCTGACTCAAGACAGCCAGCGAGGAACAGGTTTGGGTTCAGACGAGAAAGAGTGAGAGAGAGAAGGAAAGAAACGAGAGTGACGTGAGGAACAGAAAAAGGTTGTTTTACTGTCATCTTTACAGACGAATAAGAGCATCCAATACCTTCATCACACACACACAGAACAACGGTCCTTTCCAAGACGTTCTGAAATATCATCTTCCAGGGCAGATGTTCAGCTGAAGGATCTCTGCCCTCATCTGTCGCTCGTGTGTTTGTCCTTGAAGAGAAACTTCTTCAGCAATCATGAAGCTCAAGAGCAGTTCTGACATGTCCTGCAGTCAGACATACTAAACTCTACAATCTAGAAACCAATTTAAATGAGCTGATTCTCATATAATTAATGTTCATTATATGTTCATAGTTGAGGGACAGTCAAAATATTTGTACTCTTCAGTAAATGAGAAAAAATGTAAAAAAGGTCAAAGAAATCACAACCAGTTACAGCAGCCAAGAGAGACATCATCCTAACATGAGCTTGATCTGAGTTTGAGCGAGGGTCTGAGACGTCGCCATTGTGTTTGTCCTTGTTCTGTGTGTAATGGCGAAGAGTGAGCGAGAGCGAGAGCATGTGGGTGAAGGGTAACACATGCTTTTATGAATGGGCTGCTGGGACGAGTGCTCTGATTGGTCAGATCCATGTCTCTGTGTCTGTAGTGAAATACGACACCACAACTCAACACACAGCCGTTTCCTCCTGCTGCTTTTATCAGCAGTTAAAACACAGCTGTAAGATCAGACATGTGCTGGAAGAGAAGGCTATTCTACAAACAGTCAGGTCTTCATCCCTGTTCGTCCAGCAACGATATCAGGCTCAAGAGTTAGTTCGACAACCACAGCGGTCAAACACCGACTGGAGAGAGAGAGAGATCGTATCCTCCCTCCACAGGTCACATGCTGCGATTTCCAGTTTTCCTGTCTCTCTGGAGTGTTTTAAGCTGTTTGTGCACATACAAGATCTGTAAAGCTGCAAAGAGTCTCACACGCAAAGAGAAATTCATAAAAGTTAAGACTCGTCCATGATGCTCCACATATCTAGGTCACTCTGAGGGCAGATTTGCATAACTCCACCCAAATTTTTACACAAGAACAGTTGTGTAACTTTTATTTTTGCTGTAGTATTGTTGTCATGGAGACGGTGTGTGTTTCCAAATATGGTAACAGGTGTAACATTTCCATCACATGCTTGAGGTATTCGGCCAATCAGAGCACAGCACGCTTTTCAGAAAGATGAGCTTTGTAAAAAAAATAAACTATACGTTTCAGAAAGACGGGGTAGAGAGGAGCAACAATAAAGTACGGTATGTGGAATAAGTCACCATTATTTATATATCGCTTTTTACAACGCAGATTATGTCAAGGCAGCTTTACGGTATTAATCAGGGAATTAGTGTTCCGTTCTTCTCGGGCCAAATGAAACCAGTTTAATTCTAGGCTGCAGCAAAGTCAGATTGTGCAGAGGACTCATCTGATTCCCGTAGTCTTGTACAAATGTGTTTTTAAACCTTAAACTGCGTAAACACATTGCATTACACCAGATACACAAAGTAATGCTACTTTTTAGCATTATCATGTGACCCCTTTAAACCCCTCCTGCTCCGTCCTCTCACATCTCCAGAGGTCATAGGTCACAGCGATGTCCAGCATCATCAGGACAGACCCGGTGAAGGACAGCAGAGACAGCAGGCCTCCTCCCGCCAAATCACGGAAAACTGGTGTCACATGACATCATGGAAACCGGAGACGGTGAGTGGAAAAAGAGCGTCACGCGTCAGTCGTGTGACAGAACGAGAAGGACGAGGCTCTCCTCTGAAGTGTGTTTCTGTCCAGGTGCGGTCAGCTTCCAGAGTGACGTCTCGCTGCTGCAAACACATGAGTCAGCTCTTAATCTGGAACGCTTCCCGTCCTGTTTAACTTTCCACCAGCGGCCCGAGGCTGCGGCGTCTGTTTGAACTAATTTTCCAGGCCACTTCTGCCTGTTACGCTCACTTCCAGGCTATTATACAATCGACTGAGTTTAATGCACCTGTTTTGGCGTTGAATGACCATGTTCCATGAACCCGTCTCCCTTCAGTGAACAGACAACATGCATGAGATTGTGTCTGTTTTGTTAACTCAGAGAGACGCAGACGTCCATCCTTCGCTCAGTGGTCAGTGTAGATCCTGTCTCGGCCAGCAGCTACATCTGGCTACTGGGTCTCTGATGGCCGTCAGTCCGTGATCGAGCAGAGCTTCACAACTCTACAGACTCTGAGGAAAACCACCAGACTGACGCGTTCCTGAACCTGGCATACAGTGTAGAGATCTGTGTGTGTCAAATTACAGCTACATTGTCTGCTGGGTTTCAGAGATGCTTCACACCGACGGAGGCGTTCAGTCAGGAGACATTTAACAGTGTCTTTAAATCTTCCAATAAAGCTTAAACATGGTCACTCTGTCTGAGGAGCCATTTGTCACGGTCTAATAATTCCCTTTAAAGACAACATTATATGAAAATATGAGTGTCCATCAGCAGCTCCTGAACCGGTACAGAACAAATGTCTTTATAAACTGCATCACATGTTATTAACTCACATGCACAAATATACCAGACACAATCTCTCTCTGTCTCTCTCTCACATACACACAGATGCAGTTCTTTAGCTGCAGTTTAGAGGAAACTCATTAGCTTCAGCTTTCCATTAAACAACAACAGATTTTTGAAAAGTACAAATAAGGGAGAAATGAAGACATTAGATTCTTGCATAACAAGGCCATCACTGACCAAACCTAAACCACAAGACTTCTGGAGGAACGTCTTCTCACCAGACAGGTGAATCTCTCAGAGAAAATGAGGAACACTGGTTAAGAACAGACGCTCTGCACGTCAGACACAAACAATGAGTCCATTTGTACACGTTTGTCAGTGAACAACGAAGAACTTGAACCTTTCTGGAGGTTTTAAAAGGCCTGTTCAATAGAAACAGACCTCATGTGTGACAGATATTACTGTGTTCAGAGACCGTGAATGGGGTACGGCTGAGAATCTTCTAGCAAGGCTGCAGGTCTTGTCCAACAACAAAGAAAAGTTAAAAAGAGAATGAGCATTTTAAAATAAAATGATATTTCAAAGCACTCGCTTGATAATTGTCATTGTATACAATTAAACCAAAAAAAAAAACAAAAAAGCAACATCATACAGATTTAAGTGCAGGTCAAGAGAAGTATCGGCACATATGTTGACAACTTGTTTAATAACTCATAAAACATTCTTCAAACAATAAAACAATTTTATAGTTTCTGTACAATGCTTACTAAGCAGTTTAATTCTATATAGAAAAATGCAGGAGTAGTTTAAATGACCAAACTCCTTCAAATGTAATGGCAGGTACTCTGGGAAAAATAACAGCATTCCATCCACAAATATCTTCAAGCAATAAATATGTATTTATAAATAGTGTAAATGTACATCAGGATTAGAAACAAACAAGGGAGGAAAAAAAACAGACAATTTAAACTTTATTCCTTACTCTATGTGCAACCCATTTTCTTTGTGACTTGGCTGTTATGTTTTTTCCACAATTATTTTCCTTTTTCTTACCTAAGAAACAAAATATCCAACATGGTGTCAAAAGAACGAGACAGGTAAAACATAAAAGCGGTAAAAAATTATATATCACCTAATTCTTCACATTACAAATATTGTTTTTTTTTTTTGTAGATTTTGCCATCCAAAGTCGTTGTAAAATTGCTATCTACCATACAAAAAGCTAGGCTAGCGCTCCTTCGTGAAGGCGAACCCTTGAGACACAAGGAAAAGAGATTTCAGGTTTCAGCATGTTAACAAAATACAAAAAGAACGTCTCAAGTCAGTAGTCTGTAAGTGACGATGCCAGTTGTGACAGACAATATGTACAAAACGAGTTTCCCACAATTTCCTCCCTAGTCCTTGTGATTAATTTCTCACGTGAAGCAGAGACGAGCGGCCCGATCAGAAAGAGGTGTGTAGAGAGGAAGTCCGCTCACTAGCACCTCCCGCAGGCCACAGTCACACGCTGCAGTTTATAAACAGGTTGCATAGACACACACAGCCACTTGAGTCTCAGATGGTCACCAGCCACGCGAGAGACGAGCGCCACGGTCCTGAATATCAGAAATGGTCCGTTTAGAGAGTTCCAGTAATGTGATATTATCCACATGTACGCCGTCTTAATGTCAAGATGAAGACGAATGCAGAGCAGGAGCCTAAAAAACAAAATACAACAGGAGCAAAGAGCGTCACTCATGCTCAGGGTTCATACGCATTTTTACCAATAAATAGATGAGTTTTTCTGAAAATAATGACCTAATGTTCCATTATTTTACAATAAGAATAAACATCTTTTCAGATGAATCACAGCATGTGTTAACTTTAATAAATCACTATTATTGCTACTTGTTTGCTTTCTATTTGTTCTGTAATAGAAGCTACGACTGCGCTGGACGTTACTCCACGCAGAGAACAAAAACATCACTGAAGACTGTAGTTTGTTTTTAAAACCAATATTATGAGTTAAACCGTTTCAGTCTAACAGCAGAATTCATAATATAATATTAAACTAAATTCAAAACAGATGAAAGTTACAAAGGTTATTAAGTCAAGAGCAGTGATTTATTTTCTGTTTTGTTTGATTAACATTAACAACAGACAGAAAGCTTTATCAGGCTGCTGTCACAAAACACATTACTGACACGCGGGTTTTCTTTCTCAGCTCTTTACATTCACTTGTTAAATCAAAACCCACTGTGTACCAGGACACTTGCCAGGACGCACATTTTGTGTGTATTTGTCCGCTTTAGTGCAATCAGCTTCGAAAATAGCCCAATATATGATCATTTTTCCCAAACAGTTTCAGGCCTGAAAATAGCAGTTTTAAAACTCCATGCAGCCCTGCATGACTGGCACACAGAAGATATGCCATGTGACATGTAAAAGACTTACTAATGAGAACTGGTCGTAAACCTGCATGAGGTCCTCCATCCTGTACTGCTCCAGCACCACGAACCCATCGAGCTCATTACTGCCCTTCCGAGCGCAATCCTGACACTGAACCACGAAGGACTTCCGGGAGTAACTGTCACTCGTCACAAAGAGCAGGTTAAACACCTCCACCTGGAACAGGGCAGCACAGGAAGGTGATTGAGAGGAGAAGGCTCAGTATTTCTGCTCTCGAGTCCAGCACTCACCTCACAGATGCTGCAGTAATGCGCCGGCTCATCTCGGCTCCGTCTGTGCCAGATCGTCTCCTTCCCAGCAGACACCAGCGCCTCTTTTATCGTCTGACACTGATTGAGCGTCCGCAGCAAACAGAACCTGTGAACCCGAGACACGCTTTATCATTCGACCCAGATCAAGGGACACGTCCATCAGGGGTGTGAATCGTCACTGATTCCATTCGATTCCACAGAGCATCATAATGAATAAAACATAACTCACTGGGAAATATATTCTTACCGTAAAATAAAATTAGACATACCATGAAAATAGAATTGACATTTATATAGAATTTGAAATGGAAACCGCAACGACCCTAACGTCACACTCACTTAATCATCTCAAACAGCTTGTGGTCAGACACTTTAATGTTCCTCGCCATGTTCCAGGACAGATGCACCATGGGAACCATAGATTTGACGCTCTGGAGTTTGTTCCACTCGTAGCGTTCGACGGCCAGCTTGTACTGATATGCTGCAGTAAGCAGAAAAACACAACGATCACACAATGAGGCAGAAACAGGCAGAGAGCCAGGCTGAACATTTCCGCACCAGTCAGAGGGCCCACGTTCCACGAGATGTTATTGCACCAGCCGATTGCCTGACCCCAGTGCACCGTCCCCGTGTTCAGCCACACCAGGTCTCCAGGACGCTGGATGAAGCGGTACACCGGCACGTTCGCCTCGTACAGATCCTCCAGATTGGGCCACCATGAGCCCTTCAGGAAGTTGATGTTGTTCCTGAAAGACAGACTCATGCGTATCAACAGAAGCCACTTCAAGATCCGTCAGAAGATAGCGAAGCGTTCAGGTGATCACATACTTCTCACAGAAGTCGCTCATCACACCCCAGTACGGCTCCGGCACGGCGAACCACTCGCAGTCGCCCGGCCCAATGTTGATGTTGACGGCGCAGAAGTTATTGTGCTCCTGATGGCCTGAGGACGAACAGAGAGAGATCAGGTGACCGGCTAAAGACAGACGAGCATCTGAAGCGCTACAACAGCAGCAGCGATAGTCTCACCTGGAGTTCTGCTTCCCGGGACTTTCATGAAGAGCTGGACCGTGTTCATACCCAGAATGCTGTGGCCCACGTGACTCAGGAGGTTCCCAGCAGACACCACACGGGCAAATGCAGGCAGCTTGCTCAGCTCCTGCAGCTGAAGCTTCCACCTGCAGGGGGCAGCACCTCGGTTATTCTGGGTTATTCTCAGCCTCTTACACTGCAGGTCTTGATGCCCAATTCTGATTTGTTGCCTATATCCAATTTTTTTGGTTGTCCGTTTACACGTTTTTTTCAATTGCAACCCATATCTGATTCATGTGTTTACACTTGCCATACGATCTGAAACTGCGCATGCGTTGTTGCCATTTACCGCCTCCACATGTGCTTCTTGAGAATAATAGCGTACGTGATCAGTGCTGACCGGATGAGTCACAATTAGCAAATTATAGAAATTTGTTATTTTTATTTCCATATTCACTGTTGATTTGTTGTAATCTGAGAAAAAAAATGACTGAGCTACAGCCGTTTGAGGTGGATAGAGTAAGAAAAGATTATGATAAATATTGAAGTTTTCCTCCTGTTCTTTTATTTATAATTAATATAATTACTATAATATATAATAATATCACAAAACAGCTGTTTTTTAATTCTATCTGTAGGTTACTACTATAAATAAGAACATATGCAAAAACAAAACTTCAGTGTGTTCATTACAAATAAACTGATTATTAAAACTACAAAAGCAGTTCAATGAAGTTCAGCAAGTGATTTCCTCTTCTCTTTTATTGTTAGATTAACAGATAGGCTATTGCATAATGTTACACATCCCACATCTGTGGGAATTGGCGTTATCTGCGCGCTCTTCTGATGATCGTCAGCGCGAGAAGCAAACGGAGAAAAGGTAGGCCTAACCCTCTCAGAAAATGTGCAGATAAAGAAACGTTAAAATGTTTAATAAATATTTGGATTGGAGTCGCTGACAGCGTAAACGAGGCCAGAGACATGCTTAGCTCTAAAAACACTGCTTGATAGGGGTGTGACATTATATATATATATATATATATATATATCTCTCTCAAACCAAACACACCTACAGAGTCGTGTTGAAGTCTAGTAGCTTAGACCAGGGCTGCCAATCCTGTTCCTGGACATCTACCTTCCTGAAGAGTTCAGCTCAAACACACCTGTCTGTAATTAATGAGTGCTGCTTCAGATCCTAATTAGTTGGGTCAGTTGTGTTTGATCAGGGGTGGAGCTGAACTTTGAAGGACGGTAGATCTCCAGGAACAGGATTACGCAACCTTGGGTTAGACTATTAAATACAGCAAATACATTTAAAATTTCATATAGACAATTAAAATTACACAAAGAGTGCTGTTTTTTTCCCCTCCACAAATCAGCATGATTACAAATGTGATTTAGATATTTTTTTTTAACCAATCAATGAACAAGTAATAAATATGAGACTTATGTTTTAGACACTATATAGCCTGTTTTTGTCACTTATTAACAGTGACTTGCTGCCACCTACTGATGGTTTTAAATTCACATTTAAAGTAATTGTTACAGTTTTAAATAATGATACTGAACAATTTCATTTGTTTGGTAACAGCCCAAATGTCTTAATTGTTGTAATTGAGTAATTACATGTAAAAATCTGACTCAAAAGATTACACAAGCTTTCAGAAAAATAACCTTTACAAAAAAGGTAAAAAAGTAGTCAATAAAAAGTACAAATCAATTAAAACTAGTTGAAAAAGATTAATTTCTATCACCATCACATAGAATATGAAGAACTTTAGGAGTCAGCTGTCCATGGCGGCCTTTAAGACACCAGCACAATCACATAATCAAATATAGTTTAATCGTTATCGATAAAATCCCTGAAAATATCAAGATATCAGTTTTGGTCAATATGGCAGACCTCTACTGCTTATAAACACAAAAACACTCGAGTTGACAAGAAGAGCAAAGAGGAAACCTGATGAAAACTCACTTCTTTTCATCAGAAACGTCGATGTTCGTCCCAAACTTGACTTGTTTAAAAGGACCCTTCCGCCTCCTGGAAACACTGAGCAGAATGAAGTAAGTAAGATTACATCAACGCAGATAAAACACTTCAGGGCACACTAGACACTCACGTCTCTGATGACGTCATTTCAGAGTCTGACAGCTCCTTCTGGCCCTTCTTCTCATTCTCTTCCTGAAAGCACAGAGTCATTTAATGTGTGACCTTTACAGTGGTTTCCATGGTAACGGCATTCGTGAACACTACTTTATCAGATACAATGAAAACTCCAGAAACTTTTCTGAAGAGCTTCTGTGTGCGTGTGTGTGTGTGTGTGTGTACATATGTAAATAAAAATCATATATTTACCAAAATATAATCCCTATATATACTGACATTGAATCCAGCCCTAGGGTTGGGTATCGTTTTCATTTTATCTACTCTGATTCCAAGTTTGTGTGTATATATGAACTGCTGCCTAAAAACGGCTGTGTTTTTGCATTTTCTTTCTGTTCCTGCACTTAAATAGTTTTAAATCACATTAAAATGTGAACGCTGAATCGAGGAAATGCACGCGTCTCTGGTTCTCTGAGACTTGGACCTGTTGGAGTGGTTTTGTTGACCCAGTCCTAATGTTAACTCACCCGGAGGGACTCCTGGAAGGACGTGGCCTGGTACTGGGCGTATTTGGCGATGGTGGTGTATGAGCGGCTGCTCTCGCAGCGCCACTGTTTCTGCAGGCCGCTGACGTCCCAGTTCTCATCGGCCGGCTGACAGAGCTGCGTCCGAACCTCCACCAGGTGCTCCGGGTTCGCCTCTACTAGTGTCTTCGTGGAAAACAGGCCCAGATCTACAGAGACAGAAAACAAACATGACCCGAGATCCTACAAGTATCCTCAACTACACCCAGAGGACACCCATTCATATCAAACAAACCTGGATGAGTATGATTATATACACCATAGTGTTGGGTGATATATCATCAGCATGTGAGATCGCCGATACATTACACTCAGATATTATCCAGAGCAGGAAAGTGACTTCAGCATAAGGCTAAAAGCAGCATGTTTGAAACATATGGACCAAAAATTTAAATCTGAAATCAAGTCTGCTTGTGTTACGCACTTCTGAGTCTGAATAAAAGCATCTGTCAAGTGTATTTATGCACATGTAACTAATGTATAAAACTGTCTTTTACTTTAGCATCTAATAACTGATTTGATAATGTGACAGTCCAAGCACAGCAAAGAACGCTTTAGAAGTGTCAAAAGATTTGTATAATAGTAATGTCTATAATAATACAAATCTATAATCCTAGTGTGATCTGCAAATCAGTCAGAATTTTGCATTTCATCCAGCAAACGTCCTAACGTCCTTGAATTCTGTGCAACAATAGAGAGCAAAGCAAGTCTCAATCTGTTAGAGTTGCCATGGAAACCGCAGTGAAACATGTCATTCCCACAAGAATACACATTTGGCCTTTCAGGTAACAGTGTGTGTGTGAGAGTGTGCATGTTTATGTGGTTTATGAGGACACAAATGTGTATAATAACATGGGTATGACAGGTATTACAATATGAAGGTGTTTTATGAGGACATTTTCAGTGTCCCCCGTAATTCAAAAGGCTTAAAAAAAACATACTAAATGGTGTTGTTTTGAAAATCTAAAAATGTGTGTAGTTTCCTGTAAGGGGTAGGTTTAGGTGTA
>JAUMHE010000118.1:195781-209237 GCA_032359235.1 Enteromius mattozi | reverse complement strand
TCCACGCATCCTGGACATGTGGTCTAGTGCAACGCCCACATGTAAAACACAGACACTCCTACCTCTGTAAGAAACACAGAGATGTTAGTCCCGTCCGAATGCATACATGAAATGACAGACGTCGTCTGAAAAAAATTCTAACTCAAACGTTGTTTGGAAAACTAATCCTGTCCGAATAGGGCTTTAGACAGAAGGGTTAAACAACGACAGCAAACACTGAGGAGGAGAACCTGAGCGTGCCGTTCTCAACGCCGTCAAAATAAAAGTCTCCAACATACTGGCCAAACAGAAGAACTTATCAGCTGATGCAGACATTTGAAAAATGCTAAATATCAGATGGTATCTGTCGACCAATAAAAGAAACACACACACAAACAAGCATACACACACACACACACACAGATTAAGGTTTGAATTCATCTTCATCGGCTGCTCACCTTCCAGTAGTCTGATTGTAAACTGTAGTACCGTTGGTACGCCGATAATGCTGCAACACAAAGACACGCGTGTTAGGAGAAGCTTTCGCTCATATTAGCGGAAGAGAACAGAAGAGCTTCTCGGCACCTTTCGGATACTCCTCCAGTAAGAGATTGAAATGACCCAGCTGGCAGAAGAACTCGGGATCCACTTTTCCTTCAGCTTTCAGGATGAGAGACTCATAGCAGCGCACAGCCTGTGTGAGGAACACACACACACACACACACACACGAGAGAAACAAATACATCACTCTCAAATAGTGTGGCATTAATGTAAACACAAACCTTTACATCTTAAAACCTAAAAAAAATGAGGGATTACATTTAACTTATTATTTGTGCATTATATTCACAGCAGAAATGATTAGAAATTCACGATTTCACCAGACGTCATTAAACCAGGAAAACAAAGACATTCAGACTAGCGATCCGTTTTGAAAATGTTAGCGACACCACTGCAAAGCTCAAGGCTGACCATCATCGGCCTGTCAATTATCCTCAACTTCCAGTAAACAAACTAGAAATGTGGTTTATATTTCACCATCATCATTCTCCAGGACTCACAAACACTTTCTTCAGCTTCGGGAAACTCCAATCCAGACAATAACAACACTTTACAAACAGAACCGATATAGACACGGTGTAACAATCTGGTCAACAAAGTTCTTTATTTGAAGCACAATACCACAAGAAAGGCAACTTACTAAAAAAGTGTTGGTGCTTAAATGATCTTCTGACAGATCAGGCCTTAATTCTTAACGAAAAAGTGGTCAATCGTTCTTTTCATCTTCTCTCATTATCTGCGGCTACATCCAGTCTGTTTATCTGACGGGCCTAGGCTACTCACCTCTCTCTCACTGCATCTACACAGGACACGAGCGGCGACAAAAAGACAAAAAAGGAAAACTACACACTTTGAGCAGTAAATCAGTATATTATTATGATTTCTGAAGATCATGTGACACTGAAGACTGGAGTAATGATGCTGAAAATACAGCTGAACATCACAGAAATACATTACACTTGTCTATATATTCACATACTAAACAGTTCTTTCAATCAATTAATCAAATATTTTTCAATAAATTCTTTTTTATAAAACATCCTAAAAACCATGAAGGTATACCAAAGTAATAATTTCGGTGCACTCCCTAGTTTCAATTGGTCTGAATAATACACAAGAGTATGAGATACACCTGCATTCTGATAACTAGGTTAAAACAAGCCACTGGTGGGTAACAGACCCGGTTCCCACCATCGGTGACCAAACATGATCTTTCTAACATCATTTACTCATGCCAATCAAACCTTCATGACTTACTTTCTTCTGCACAACACAAAACAGGAACAGAACATGTTTTTAAGAATGTTGAGGACCAGACGACAAAACTAAAACATGTCAAAACACTGTGTTCCATAATGTCATAAGTCAAGTCATAATGGTTTGAACAACATGTGAGTAAATGACACAACGATCATTTTTGGGGTGAACGGTCCCTTTAAACAGTGAATGAACACGACATCACCCCACCTGATATACGAGTCCTTTAACAAACGCAAGCTCAAGCCCCGCTAAACATCTGACAGAGCGTCTCTGATGCCCGAGCCGCGTTAAACAAGCAGTAACATCTCAAAGCAGAGGAGCGTGGAGGATGACGTGCTTCAGCGTCTGTACGGAGAGCTCCGGACGGCTGTTATTTTGGTTGTGCTCAGCACAGATGCGGCTGGACGTCTGATCCAACATTCCCTGCGAGTCACCGGCTGACCTCACACTGCTTGGCAGGACACTGACAGAGCCTGGAGAGCCACTGACAGAACCACCAGAGAGCCACACACATCTACAACAATCAGAGCACGGCCGACAAAACAACACAAAAGCAGAGAACGGCACCTGCTACATCTGCTGCCTTAGCATTCAGTCCTTTCAAACACTCAGGTGTTTGTCAGGTACAAAAAAAAACAACGAACTACATATCAAACAATGGTAGAAAGCATGCCCTTCAAAACTAAAATATGTCACTGTTCAAAGTAGCGGTCAACCAATGATGCTGAAAATCTTGGACAGAAGTGTGGCCAATGACCGGCATCATTTTATTTATTTTAATATTTAGAATATTTTGAAATATTGGAAAATAGATTAAAAACAAACTTGCGAACAATACACACACCAAACAATACAAACTCTTCAACAACTACTGAACGATAGACATGGGTCTATTATCAGAGTCAGATCACCTGTTCGACCTGTAATAACACCAATGATCCAAAAGAACCACATCTGAACAGTACAGCTGTACCAGAACACTGCATTAACATCCGTTTAACATTCTCTGCTCATTTTTTTGTTAATAGTAAACTCACTGTAAAACAGGTTTGAGCTAGTGGTCCAACAGATCAGAAATCTCACGGTTCGGAGACTGGACTGTTTTTCTGATCAACAAGAAAAAAATATTTCAACGTAACTTTGTTCCATTACCCAAATCTAAGCACTTCTTCGATCCCACAGCAGAAACTCTTAGCCTAAGAGAGGTCAAACATTATTAAAGTGAACAGACGGTAAAAATAAAAACAAATACACAAATTACAAGAATAGATAAACACAACAGAACAATGTTACAAATAAAAAGGTTGTAGCTAGGCCTGCCACGATGATAACTTTTTCTTGTGCGATATATTGCCCCATAAATAATTGCAATAAGCCATAGTATTGTCATTTTATGCTGCTGAATGTATAATCATAATTTAAAAGCATAACGCACTTTCAATTGACAACAATTAATTCTTAAAAATATTTAGATCATGGAAATTAAGTATCAAAACATTAGATACCTTAAATACACATTTTCTCACAAGTAGAAAAAAGACAAACGCAAAGAACTTTTTCCCTTTTTTTCTCTGAAAAGTAAAGGTGCAGACTAATGCTGAAAAACACAATCTCTATTTAGCAATCAGACCTCTGTATGCGCAGACACAGATCCCTAAACAAAGCCATATCTGCAGATTAAACATGAACAAAGATGAACAGTTCCAATATAGTCATACACATCCGATTTCTTTCTCAGCTGTTCTCGTTCACTTCAAACATAAACGACTGCTTTCACCAGAATGATTGTCGAGAACGGTTATTTTGTGTGTTTATGCATCTGTTTAGAGACAAGAAGTGCAGGAGATATAAAAGAGGTGTGACATGAGGTGAAACAACGTGAGTAACGAATAGAGTTCTCCCCTACATGAACAATTTATAAACTTTCACTCTATTATGGTAAAATGTTGCAGTCGTGGCCTAATGGATCGGGAGCTGGACTTGTAACCCAAAGGTCGTGGGTTCGAGTCCCAGGTCCGGCAGGGATTGTGGGTGGGTGGGTGGGTGGGTGGGGGGGGTGAATAACCAGTGCTCTCTCCACCTTCAATACCACGACTGAGATGAGACCCTTAAACAAGGCACCGTGTTCCCCCAACTGCTCCCCGGGCGCCGCAGCATGAAAATGTCACATTTAATGCAGTTCAGACATAAACTCAACACCCAGGAGCATTCGAGCAGCGCCATCTGCTGTACAGGAGTGAATTCAGTAATTCAGATCAGATCTGATTCACCTCAAACATCTTTAACACGCCTCTGAAGCTCTTCAAGGTTTCTCTTTATTCTCTATCACTGACACAGAAACAAGGAAACAAATGAAACTGACATTTCCATTTGACGTAAATTATACAGACAACTGTGACAACGTTTAATAAATAACAGATCACAAGCTAATTTAAACCATCCACATTCAAGCCTAGGTGAACACACACTGCAGAGCGCTATAAAGATCTGAGACGGAGGCCCGTGAACAGAAGAAGTCTTCTAGTGTCACATCTACAACAGTGACGACACAACACTAGAAGAAACCACAGATACTTCACCTCCATTCTAGTGCACCACAAAACAGCTCCGCTGTGCTTCACCCGAACACCACCACTCCAATTACATTAACTGATATAAAGACCGCAGACAGAACCACGCACTGCTGGAAATATCATGATGGGAAAGTGACACCTGACAACAAGCTCAATGCAATGACCCAGAAACCATCATTCTGTCATTGTTTACAAAAGATGATATTTTTATCAACGTTTACACTGTTTTTGTCCAGACAACGCAAAACAACACTGGACCTTTTTTATTGTATGGACAAAGAAAACAAGACATCTTTTGACTTCCACTAAAGCCAAGTCACCTTTACTTACATAGCGCTTTTAACAAAACAGATTGTGTCAAAGCAGCTTTACAGTAAACACTCAGTTTACATTTAAAATCAGTACATCATTGATCCAGTGATGTCATCGTCCGGCTCATTAGCAATCAATCTGACCACATCACTTGAAATAAAGTGAATAAGTGTCACAGGACAGACCGTTTCACTATCCCATCAATGGTGTTAGTCCTGACACCAACTCCCAGAGGTCAGGGGTCATGTGTTTTAAAAGCGATAAGCAGACCACAGCACTACGTCCATCAGATGTCTGTGTGTAAAGGACAGTCTATAGTCTCCAGCTCTGTGTGCAAACGAAGCCCAGGCGCACTTGACAGGCTTTCTAACCGGACCAGGAGTCTGGAATCAGCTCCAGACAGCACTCAAGTCTTTGTCCACTCTCTAGTGCTCACTACAGCTCGCTGCTGGACTGCACAACACAACAACACAGGGAGGTGTTCTCACAGGAGGCCGCTTACCCACAAGCCTTCGCGGGGCTCGGAGTGGAAGGCTGTAGCAATGCTAGCTGCACTTTCTGCAGCGTTATTCGCGTCTCCTTCTGCATTATAACGCGCTAGCTCTCACCCCTCCCCACCCCGCCATCTTGGGCCGACCCAAGCAGCCATTACCACCGCACACAAATCACCGTCTCTGAGTGAACCTGAGCGCGATTCCTCCTCTGACGCGTTTGACAGACGCGGCGTCGATGAACGCGACGAGCAGCTCAGCTCTCAGTCACTGAGGGAAATAAAAGCCCAAATCATAGAGAGATCTGAGGCGCTCTGACGCCCGCATGTCCACAAACAAGCTACAGAATAAACACGCACACAGACGCGCGGCCAACGCTAGGTTTGTGAAGCCAGCGAATCGAGCCCGAGCCTCGCGACGCTCGTGTAATCGCAGGGCAGAACCGCGCATAAGCTCCGCGTCAAATCGAGCGCGTAAGCTGAACGGTTAGCAGCGCAGCTCTGAGGAGAAAATAAGGACGCTCGGAAACCCTGGCCCTCGCTGTCATTTCGCACCGCATGTGTGCCTCGCGAAGCGTGCGTGTGAATTTAAACGCGCATATTTACCTTTACGAGCAGGGCCTTCATGCTGGCGCCATCTTCATGAAGCCGCTGGTATCCGAACAGAGAGCTGCGAACGAGAGACACACACACGCAGAGGGTTAGGGACCGACTCACACTCAGAAACAATGAAAAGCAGCTAAAAGACGCCTGCGGTTCCGACCTGTCGACGCGGGCCAGAGCGTCGCTCTCCTGCGCGCTCAGCCGCGGTGAGTCCTCCTCGGGTTCGCTCGCTTTTCCCGCCGCCATTTTCTTCTCCTCATCACCAGCAGCGCTGAGGCGTCGAGCGGCGGCGACGGCGAGCGACACTCGGCACGATTTCATGGAACCGCGCCGCGAAATCGAGGGAAGGCGAGCTCCGTGCGTCCAAAAGCCACAATAAACGCGAACTTTTTCTCCCGTGAAACGCGCCTCAGAGTCTGAACCCCCGTGCGAAGTAAGCTGGCCCTCCAGCGGCGCGTCGCCTCACATTGTTTTGTAGGAATAAACTGTGACGCGGCGGCTCGGTGTTGATGCGCGACGTGTGGCCCTGCACACTTAAAAACGCGAAACGTTTTAAAACAATCTCAAAGTTGTGTTCGCCAGCAGATTAAAGTTGTTGTAATTGTGTCACACAGGCGAACCCACGCCGTCGCCGTCGCCACGCCCTCTCGGGCTCGACAGCCAATCGCTGCGCACAACGCGAGCGCGTCACTGGCCTCGTCCCAAAATGTTGTGGTCCAGTCTTTTTGCTAATTTTCTCTCCTCTAACGATCGTTCCAAAGCGCGACCCGAAACCCCTGCGCGTTTGACGCGATGCGTGGGAAAGTTCTGCGGCGCGAACGCAATTCCATCAAACAGAGATTTCCGAGCGGCTCGTTTGCGTTGTTATGAAATGCAAATAAAGAGGCGTGGTTTTCATAAAATGGGGAAATTGGACTGACAGCCCTGCAGCTGAGGCCCGATCCTTTCGCTGTTGTTCATTTGAACACAGTAAGAATATCACATCTTTACAGATGCGCTGCGGTCTTTATTACCATGGTCACCCGTCTCCTTTCAGAAACGCGTTCATTTAGTGTTTGATACGAAATGCAATGAAGACATGAATCTTCATCTGAGAATCAAATGAAGAAACGCAAACCCTTCATTAGCTCGTATTCAGAGCGGATATTTAAGCACGCGAGATACACCCGTCTGTGATACGGATATTATAACCGGGGATACTGTATAATGTTTGAAACATTGACGTGGCTGTAGGCGGCGCGAGCGCTCACAGCTGTCAACATCACCTGACGCCGTGACGTCACACGCAGCACCCAAAATGGCGGAACAACAACACAGCAGAGGTGAGAGGGCTTACCGTCACGTTTATGAGAATAAAAGCGCCGTTATCGCGCTCTAAAGTCAGCTACAGCAGCGAGGACAGCACAGAGCCCGTTATATGAAGAAACATGATTAAAGTCCGCTGCTTTCTTACACACAAAATAATGAAGCCGTTTCAGTTCCGTCAGTGTCTCCTTCAGACAGCAGCTGACTGGAGTAAAACATGGTCACGCTTCACCTGAAATCAGCGTCTTATCAAGTATTGTGAGTTTTTATAAGGGTGATATAGTAGCAGCCACACAGTTAAAGGACTTCATGACTGTAATTCTTCAGTTGTCTTTAGATGTCTCAGTATTAGAGGATCTGATCAGGGCTGTAACGATACACAAACACGACACGATGCGGTACAGCAGGGGAAACATAATCAAAACTAAAGTAAACAGAGCTGTACTGAACAAATGGCTCTTTCTTTAAATACATTCAATCATAATTAATTAAATCTAACTCAGCCTTTGGAGCCCTTTTACATCACTATAAAATTACAATTAACAACAGAGCCTGAACTTAATATAATAACCAACACTCAACTTAAGATTTTGTGAAAATGTGTAAACTGAACAATGCAGTTTTTAAATTAACATCTAAATTATAACATTTCTGTTTGTTTTTTATTGATTTACACAAACTTGTTTCGTGACAGATTTATTTAAACATTAAATAACAGGTAAGCTATAATGAGTATATTCTAATATTTTGTGAAATGCTCTTCTTTAAATCATTTCTCTAGTAAATAATGAGCTATAGACACTGATGACTTGAGACATTTTGTACACAAGCTGTTTTAATAATGTCTATTTTCATCAGGCACGATTTGTTCATTCATATTTTTTTCACGTTAAAATGAACAGTAAAGAGCTGTTTGAACTGAGCTCTGTCACAAGTTCAAAGAACATCAAAACTGCATTTATTGATTGAATTTACTGAAAAATCAGACATAATCTGAAACCTGAGACGTCTTTACTTCTTCTCAGAAGTAACAATAAATACATCCAAGTTTCCAATGAAGTGCAGTGGTTAAAATGATGCTGTGCTTCTTTGATAAACGTGTATACAGAACCCAAAGACCTGTTTATTAGTAACACTGAATCAATGAAACTATCACAGCTTCTGTCTAATCACGATCTCAAGGCCATTAATCGTGCAGCTCTTCTCTCAGCAGCGGCGTCTTCAGGACCAGACGATGAAGACGAGGCGCTGGATCTGACCGCGTACGCTCAGACGCAGCAGTGGTGGAGCACCGTGTTCGGGGGCCACTCCGGCCCCATCGCTGAGAAATACTCCGTGGCCACTCAGATCATGATGGGCGGCGCAACAGGCTGGTACACTCACAACCCTTCTGTATTCTGTATGCATCAAGAATCAAGAAATGATTTCACATCGATTCTGAGATTTTCAGAGTGCATGCGGATTCTTTCTGAAGTGGATTCTGAGCTTAGTTCTGAACAGCAGATGGCGCTGCATGCTTCAGAAACAACCATAACCTGCTCAATGCTTACACACACTGAACCTAAAATAATCATTCCTAAAATTCGAAAAGGTTGAAGCAAATCACAAGGGTGTTCACAGTAGGTTGTGTTTACCTTGATCATAATAGAGTCAAAAGCATTCTGAGTTGAGATGAAATTACAGACTCTTCTTCATCAGCGGTTGAGTGTGTGATGATAACTAGAGTAGAGCGCCGTCTGCTGTTAGAACCTACGCTCAGAATCCAGTTCATGCATTGGGAAGATCTCAGAATCCATCGACGAATCAATTCTGCATTGATTTATCGTCGCAGCCCTGCTCTTCTTCATGATCGGTTATTTAACCTCCTGTTTTGGATGTAATTGCGTTGTGCTGAACCGCAGGTGTGTGGGATATCTGTTCCAGCGGGTGGGGAAGGTCGCCGCTACGGCTGTCGGAGGAGGATTTCTGCTGCTACAGGTCAGAACCAGAAACTGAGCACAACACGTTCACTGTTCATTATGTTATTGTGGAACAATGTGGCTTGAAGGGGTTTGTTGTCTTGCAGATAGCCAATCACAGCGGCTACGTCCAAGTTGACTGGAAGAAAGTGGAGAAAGATGTTAACAAAGCAAAGAGACATCTGAAGAAAAAAGCCAATAAAGCCACACCTGAGATCAACACGTTTATTAAGGAGGTAAAAACACTTTAATGTTTTTGTGCAAATGACTAGAAGTCACCATACAGGAGTTGTATAATTCATTGTCAGAGTTTTCTGCGTGTAGCAGTGCCATCTTTTGGTTATGAATAGTTCCACCTCATAAACCTCCATGTTTTTCAGGCCACTGAATTTGTGAAGAAAAACATTGTCGTTTCTAGTGGATTTGTTGGTGGCTTCCTGCTTGGCCTCGCCTCTTGAGCTGAAACAGTTTCCTGTGATCTTGTGAACAGCGTCTTCCCATCATGCACCTGATGACTTTGAGCTGATTTAAGCAGTCAGGACTTGGTGACTTCTTCACTCACACAGTGTTTGTGAGTTTGATGAAAGTGATCCTATTCTTTACAGAACTGTGTGCTTTACGCTGAGAGTCTGTCTTAAGCACTGGGATGCTTCCGTTTATTCTTCTCTCCAAAACAGATGAAAAAATTACTATTCTCTGCTAATGCTTGTACAGTTTTTTTTGTTCTTGAAGTTACTGTTGTTTTTGGTAAAACATTGGGATTCCATTACAGTAGATTTATTTGTTCTCACTGTTTCTTTATAGGGAATGTTTACACTGTAAATAAAAATCACGTCTAATTCAACTTTGACATCTTGTTTTTTTTGTTGTTGAGGTCAGCAGTGCTTTATGATGAATTATTGCTGACCTATTTTTTCCATTATTTATCACTTCAATAGAGCATTTGTTCCTCCAGATATTATAACGTGTTAGAGCTGTAGCTGGGGTCAGAGGGCAACGTAGGCTTAACTCACGGGGAAATAAACATCACATATGCATTTATCCATTCAGTGCATTGTTTTCAACCATTGTTTTTAAAGCAGAATGAGCAGTTCAGTCTCGTAATGTCAGTAACTGTAATACCTCACTTGCATTGGCCCTCTATTTGTCTTCTTCCACTTTCTGTTTATACTTTTTGCATTTTGCAGTCTTTCATCTCACCTTTCCATCTTCTTTATCGTTCTTGTTTCTGTGCTGTCTTCATGGTCATGCAGTCATTTATGATGCAACCCTTTTATCTTTATACTGAAAGCTGAATAATACAGAATGTCATCACATACAGTTGTATTAAAAGTATATTGTTTTTTTTATATTCTCTTGAAATTACTCATTTGTTCTAAGGAAAATATGATATTTTTCTGTACTCAATACGCAGAGGTGAACAGTAGTGAAGTATTTTAAGTAAATGTAAAACATTTACTTCACTAAATTCCAAAGCAGAAAAAAAGAGAAAAAAACTGGGATAAGTAAAAAATAAATAAATACTTAGATTGAATATATAATCAAAAACATCTCCTAAAGAAATATTATTACCATAATAGGAAATATATATTTGACATGACATACAGTACAAGGTTTTTTTCACATCCATACCCAATAGTTAGCAAAATCATGTACCATGGTATAAATATATAATATGGTATTTATAAGGTGGTTCAAAGAATACAATAGTACATAAAACAAACATGGAATACATAACATAACTAAGATTTTTTAAAAAAGGCATTGCTAATGCTACCATGATACTTATTTTTTTTTAATCACGGTAATTAGGCTCTGCTGTTTCTATGAAGATGTCTTCTGAGTCGTTTATAAACTGCAGGTGTTGATGTTAATAAAGATCTTCGTCACGGGTAGGATCCCAGTTTAGTTTCCAGTGCTATTTTAATGTGTTTATTTCGCGTTATTTTACCGCTTTAAATGACCCTGTGTGTGCATGAACAGCGCAAATGATTCAAACAAAATCGCGAACCGAAGAACCGATCTTTCACCGCTTCAAATGTTTGAATCGAACAGAACCGACTCAAACGAGTGAATCATTCACCACCAGTCGGAGATTCAGTGTCGTTTACAAAATTAAACAGCCGACGGAAAGCACAGAGCATATGGTGGTTAAAATATTGACAGAAACATCGAATGCGATTTCAAATATTGGTACTAAACAATTACTGACAAATGTTCACGTTCAGTATTTGATGCTGACGTCATTGACGCTCGTGCGCAGAAATGGCGCGCTTTTCCTGTGGCGGTAAGGCGTTAATTTCTCTTCAGATTACAGAAATCAAATTACACTAATTTAAACGCCACCCAAGAAATATGTAGCTATGTAATAAAAAGATGGTTACCAGTAGCTTTAGTCAAAAGAAAACCATGTTTATTATGACATGTAGAGTTTGTAACGTTTCACATAATTAGCCAACCATAACATAATCCTAACAGCTAGTTATAATGAACTGAACCAGATAGTTAACTTCAGTGAATAGCTGCTAATGTTACTGTCTGATATTATGATCACACTGCCAGAACGTCTTGTAAAGAAGCGTGAGAATAATGGTTCATTATTCAGGCAAATATGGGACATATGTGGAATGGATTAAAGCAGAAATACACGCTTTAGTCTAAAGTAGATAAAAAAGTTAACAAATTAGAAAGCCAAACCAGCCAGACTCATGTTTATTAACAAAACTACCATAGCTCGAGCTCAGTCACTGTGGCAACTTATTCTATAGAGTGTCGGCCATGTAAAATGACAAGATTAAACACGAAATTAACTACTTAACTTTTTAGTTAAAGGTGTTCCATTATTGAATTCAGAGACGTCATTGTCTAGCTTAGTTCAGTTTAAATAGTATCTGTGCACTCAAATCTAAAGATGCACGATCATGATTTTTCATGGGTGATTCCTATACCCGATTAAAAAATAAATAAATAAAAATTAAGCAACAAACAAGAAAGAAACTATATAAAACTGGTCTTAAATGAAAACACTAACTGTAACATCGTGAAATTAAAGCCAAGAACTGCATAGTTACAATCCAAACAACACATTCAACACATTCAACAGTACAAACACATGTTGTTCAGCATTTGTTTTCATTTTTTAAATTTGGTGTAAAGAAAAAAGGTCTTTACCAGTGAAACTAAATAAAACAGAAGTATGCTATGAATAAATTACTCCAAAATGTTAAATCAAATAATGTTTAGTGCAAGGAGTTAAACAAAGATGCTACAGCAGGTGCATTTAAATCAAATCAAGCCAATGTAATTTAAAGGCAAAATAAAAATCATCCTGCTGTACAGAACAGATGTTTACTTTTGGCTTTTCAGAAGTGCATGCAAGTTCTTTACAAAAAGAAGCATATCATCTTTGTCAGAAGTTTGTCAGCTTTGTTTCACATCCAATACGTGGTAAGCTGCGCTAAACAACCGTTCACTGTTTATACCTGTGCAGGGCGTGAACAGATACGCTCGCGCAACTTCAGAGAGCATGAGAAAGCAGCTCTTATTTGTGCACCAGTACACCAAGGGCTGTTCGCTTCTTGGTATCTGTTTACTGTGTTTGTTGTGCACAAATTACATGTTTCGAATGATTACAGTAGGTGTGTTCGACTTGAAGCGGCGCTGCAGCGACCGATCGGTGTATGACATCAAAGTACCGCGAGAGCGTTTGAAAGCTGATGGTTCCATGTGCTCGTTATAATCGCTTTCGCAGTATTTTGATGTCATACACTGATCTGTCACTACAGCGCCTCTTTAAGTCGAGTAGTGTGTGTAATGTGCACGCGGGCACACTTCCAGAAAAATCAGCCAAAAAGACAAAACTGGCCATTACTTATTTTTACATGTTTTTACTTATAATGCTAGAAGTGTCCTCAACTAAGCAAGCCGGAGGCGACAGCGGCAAGGAAACAAAACTCCATCTGTGACAGAATGGAGAAAAAAAAACCTTGGAAGAAACCAGGCTCAGTCGAGGTCAGTTCTCCTCTAGTCAGACAAAACCAGCAGTTCAATTCCAACCGCAGCAAAAACAGATTGTGTAAAGGACTCATCTGATTCCCGTGGTCTTGTCCCGATGGCTGTCGAGGTCTTCACTGGGGATCTGTCTTTGGAGCTCATCTAGGTGTCCTGGTCTCTGATGAAGATCAGGGCTGTAGATGTCATCTCTTGGTGCTGATCCACCATCTGATCTGGATACGGGTGACTGGTGGCCTCAGAATAAGAGAGAGACAGACTAATATTAGCGTAAATACCATTCTTTTTACGATGTAACGAGTACATCGTGTGTTAAGGGGAGTGTTCCAGTTCCGGCTGATCTAATTAATGCAGCCTAACAATCCTTTAACGGATTTGATTAATAAATGTGTATTAGTGTGTT
>JAUMHE010000118.1:160944-195681 GCA_032359235.1 Enteromius mattozi | reverse complement strand
AATACTGAGCCTTGAGGTACTCCATATTGCACTCGTGATTGATATGATACGTCCTCATTCACTGCTACAAACTGATAAATAAACTAACCAAGAGTTTTCTAGTGAGTTTTCTGCTGATGCTTTTTCCCCCCATAATTTAGTCACTGTATTGGATTAAATACTGGGGGTTATGTTTGTTTTCTTCTAAAAGAGATGAAAAGTAATCAGATCTAACAGTTTTTAATGCTTTTCTGTAGGATAGGGTACTTTCCCGCCAAGCTAAACGAAATACTTCTAGCTTTGTTTTCCTCCAGCTACGCTCCATTTTCCCGGCTGTTCTCTTTAGGGTGCGAGTGTGCTCATTATACCACGGAGTCAAACTGTTTTCTTTGATCTTTAAGAGTAAAGGAGCAACTGTGCTAGAAAAGAGTCCATAGTTTCTGTTACATCATCTTTTCTGCACTGTTGGATGTTCTGAGGAATTTAATCAGGAAGATTACTTATAAAGCAGTCTTTTGTGGTGGAAGTGATGGTTCTACCATACTTGTAATGAGTAGAATTTAAAGTTTTAGCTATATGGAGTTTACACAAAACTAGATAATGATCTGAGATATCATCGCTTTGCTGCAGGATTTCAAATAACATACAATTATTTGACTTTATCATCAGTCCAAAAAAAACAGAAAATGCAACTTAAATACATCAAATAAGTAAAATATAGACTACAACCAACTGCATTTAATTTTTTTAAGAAAACACTTTAACATGGTTGCTAATTGTGCATTGCGTTGATCAGCAGTTTCCAGTCTTTCTCTCAGGTTTTATGGCAGCTGTACCTTTTACGGTTACAATCTTAAATTGTTCTTCAAAGCATTAAAGCCTTAAAAACACAAAATTAAAAATGAAAATAGAAATCAGACTACATTTTAACTGATGAAGATGAATACACACTTAGTTTAAGCTAATAATTAGGGCTGTATTAGCACGTTAAATATACATTTAACAAACAGTTACTGCTATTATAAAAATACAATTATTCGTTGGATTATAACTTCATGAGTCGTACTGAATTATTGCGCTACTATCCACCTTTTTCCTTCACATAAAAATGTGTAAATTCTATGGGTATAGCTTCTGGTCTTATTCACTTAAAGCAGCTAATAAACCGATGCTTCACCCATAGACTTACTGCGCTTCAGAAAAGGGTGGATACTATTGTGTTCGCACATAAGCCTTGCCCACTCCTGACAACAAAACATTTGCATCACTAACATATACAGATTAAAATATACCTGTGACTAGTCAGTAATGCACTGAGGAAAATACAATGTCTCAAATGCATTAAACAGCACAAAAATTTGCTGTGGATCGACTGAGAACATTACTTTAATCATAATTGATTTGTTACATTAACTTAAATTGTCATTTCTTAGAGCCTTTTATGAATCACATGGATTCCCAGGTCAGAGTTCATTAAACTTTCATATTCAGAGGAATTCTGCAAGTTATGAATGGAATTTTGTGGAGCAAAACCGATGGTCAAGAATGAGGGTAGTTCCCCTCTGCCATTAAAATTACATTGAAACTAGAGCCCGACCGATTTATCGGTATTATTTATTAGGCATTTTCCAAACGATCGGTATCTGCATTTATAATGGGCAATAAATTAATATTTCAAAAATAAAATAAAAACGGACAAAACACCCTTCAACCATGTCATGAGTGTTGGCGTTGTATAGTTTGTCCACCAGAGGGCACTGTACACCGTCCCTGTTGGCAACACTCGTGTATAACGCGCCACACATCCTGCTGATCCAGCCAGAGTCGGCAGAGAGAACCAGTTATCCGCGAGTGAGATCATCGGGGAAGTGTGTTCATGGTGAGTTGGTCACGAGACATACATTGCTTGAATAACAATTAAAAGAACATCCCCATCAGTTCGCTTTACTCAAATAAGCATGACAAAATGTGGGACTATCAGGTCCAGTTTTGCTGCTGTTAAATAAGCCGAGAGTGAAGCGGAATTAGCTAGTAATGTTAGGGAAATCTGTTCATGTTTTGTTGCGCGTTTCTGAAATAAAAATAAATGAAGCCGATATATCGGAATATCGGATTTTAAAACCAACAAATATTTGTATCCGTATCGGCCTTTAAAATCCTTTATCGGTCAGGCTCTAATTGAAACTGATCTACCAGTCACCATCTCTTTGTTCCACAGACAAAAGTCAACGTTTCGGAACATGAAGGCAAATAAATGACAATGTTCTTTTTGACTGAACTATCCCTTAAAGGAATGGCTCACCCAAAAATTAAAATTGTCACCCTCAAGTAAATTTCTTTGTTCTGCCGAACACAAAAGGAAGATCTTTGAATAAAGTTTGTAATAGGCTGTTTTCGGTCACTATTGTCTTCCATAGTATTTTTTTTTTCCTACTATAGAAAGTCAGTGGTGTCCAAAACAGCCTGGTTACAAACTTTCTTCAGAACTACTTGAGGATGAGTAAATGACAATTTACATTTTTGGTTGAACTATTCCTTAGGGTTTTAGGATTCAATCACTTAAAGATGCAAAGAGGCCAAAGCAGTTTCTGTATTTGCAATTTCCAACTTTAATTTGGTAAAATCATACAATAAACACATTTTATTTTTCGTGCAGTGCACAGCCTCTAAACTAGTACATAAAGCAAATACTCTAAGTCTAAGGGCTCCGGTGATGTTTTCTCACATGATTTGGTCAATTAAAAGCCTCTCACTTCATGCTTTCAACACTTCACCCATAACTGCTTTTTTAATTAAGACTGAATTTTCAGCCAAACCTGTCAGAGAACACCAGCGCCATTGCCCAATATGCAAATGCAACAATAGAGAATAACCACATGTTTTTGTTACTTAAGATTGCCGTGTGCCAGACATTCACTGGGGGTACAAAAAAAATAAAATAAATATTGGAAAAACAAACAAAAAGAACTGGAGAATCTGAACACTTTGCACTGATACACATTTACAAAAATATTTCTGAAACTTTTTCCAAACCTTGGCATGGTTGTTTATCGTTCAAATTTTGGCTGCCAATTCAGAGTTTGACTGATCGGATCGATTCGTTTAGTCAGAGACCAATTACAGACGTGGATTTCGGCGGAGTCCAAAATGACCTTAAACATTAAAAAGCTCACACTACCCCGAAAAATATAAATTTCACGCATACGGGTGACATTCAACATTCAAGTGCCAGTGTTTTTGTACTGTCTTTTGGTCAAGTTACTTGAAACTATCACTTTTAGGCTTATAAAAATAAATATTTCTCAAAAATGCTTAATAAATTACACAAACTAGCAGCAAAAGTAGAATCTAGTAATCTGTGCAAATAGCTAAATTCCCCACTGCTAATCCCCCTGGTCCCAAATCAATCCTGGTTAACTATTGGAGAACCCTTCCCCTTTTGTAAACAAGCTGCGTTTTCACAATCTTCACACACAATATTTGGAAGCTTAAGGACACGCACTCAAGACACTTATATAAAACCCTAGATGTGCAATAAAACAACTTTTGTAAAACTGGATGGGCCTAAGTAACACAGAAGGGCCTAAGTAGCACCACTGCTCTCAAGTCACCTCAATACTGTCAACACATCTGCTTCAGGTCACCTTTTCCAAATTCATGTCAAAAGGCACAACACGCTTGAGAGTAAATCTATTGCACTTCAGTTAAACGCGTCCCACTCGCCCTTAGCGTACGATTAAGGGCGCGCAGGAGTTTTTGAAAGAACCCTGTCTTTGGCCAGGATGCCATGGAAACCTCCACTACAAACCAACCAGAACGAGTCAGGTTTACACCAAAACCAGCTCGTCTCGTGCGGTTTCCCGTGGTGTACACTGAATTCTACTGACCCCGGGGCCTCCCTAAGATCCGGGGGTCACGAGGGAGCCGTGTCTCAAGAGTAAAGCCGATGATGTCTTTCGGAATTCAACGCAGCTTGAAAAAGAGAAAAAAGAAAATGTGAACAAAATGTTTCTTGTAACGAACATAAAAGCCTGCTGCAGAAATCGGTTTGAAAATCTCCTTGACCAAAAAACAAGAACACTAGCATGCGGATTTCTTCAGAAACGAGCTGGGCGTTCGGGGCCCACCGCTCTGAGGTCGTGGTCCTAGAGAAGCCATTCGAACTCTCCACTGTGGAAGCTGCCACAAGCCCACCGTTAATCGACTTCAAGAATGGATTTCGAAGGAAGAAAAAGATAAATCCAATTGCTACCTCCACAACGGTTCAAGAAGAAAAGAAAAATAAAGAAAAAAAGTTAAATCAAACACTGCTGAACAGCTAGCATGCGGTACTGAACTAGCTGCCTCTACGGTACGGTTGCGAAGCGGAGCGGCGGGAGGCAGACGCGGTTCATCACAACATCGAAATTTAAGATATACTGGAATGGCTTGGTTTCTTTTCTCAGAAGACTACCGTCTCTCTTATTGATGCCTCTCCAGGATAGAGTGAGCGAGATCTTTTCCTTCCAACATTGAATATTTTTTTAACTCCCTTGTGATAGTTTTACCACATGAGAGGGTACAAGCCAATGGAGAGGGTCAGGTGACCCCATACAAAATTTCAGTTCAAAATGAGGTTGTGACAGACCATCCCAGACTTTGCCAAGGTTTGATTACATCCAAGCTTTTGTTATACCGTCCAAACTAATCTTTCGAGCGGGGAGAAAACAAAAACAAAAAAAAGAGTGGGGGGGAAACAACTGTCAGCCAGACATTTAAAAAGGAGAACGGAAAAACAAACAAAACACAGCGAGTCTAAAATTTAAAAGGCACAGTACATTAACAAACAAATGATTCTCATTTAGTATAAAGAAATGAGATGTAGTGGAAAACTAGAGTCCAAGAATCTAAAGCAAACTTCTGCCTCCGTTCCCCCTTCGGCACGAGACCGTGTCCTGCTACAGTCGAACCTCCAGAAATCCCGGCGTCCCCGCGTCCCACGGAGCTCAAACCTCGCCGGATGTGGTCAGAGAATCACAGCTGGTAATGTACTGCAAAGTTCTTCAAAGCTACACAGGGTATATAGTCTGGCTATGGTACATGTGGTTTCCATTCAGTGAGTTTGGCATGGTGATCCACTGTCATCGTGGGGAGTGAAGAGGTGAAGAAGGAGTCTTAGTTTCCCCACCAATCCACCTGGGAGTAGTTTCCTCCATAGCCGTCGCTGCTGTAGAAGTTACCAAATCCACCTGAGGACCACAAACACCAGTAAGTTATACGAGAATGGTGTCATCAAGCAGCTAAAGTGGAGAATATCTACGAAAGCAGCAAATCAAGAAAAGCCACCAAGGCCTCTCCCCCCAATGAGGGCGATCCTGAGCGAAACCGACCCTTACCACCACCAAATCCACGGTTTCCACCATGACCGCCAGTGTTTCGTCCACCACGACTCCCGAAGCCTCCGCTGCTGGTGCTGTTGCTGGTCTGACGGTAGTCTCTGGCACCAAAACCACCAGAAAACCTGAAAAACATCACACCGTTTTAACAGGGTGCCCAGGGGCAATGGTAAGAGCAGAAAGCTTGGGGGAAAGGCTGGACCTCTTGGAGCGGCCGCGGCTGCTGCTCTTGTGCTGGTGCTCATAGGCCAGGCTCTCCAGCCAAGACGGCACTTCCTGTTTGGCCTCCACCAAGATGTCCAGCAGGTCCTTGGTGATGTTGCCATTCTTATCATTGAAGAATGATGTGGCAAGACCTGTGACGACCCAACAAAACGACAGGATTAAGACTCGGGATACGGCAGACTCAGCGGTAGCTGCTTTTACATGGACCCTAATCATTCGATTGTAACTGGACTAGAAGCACAATCGGAATAATAATAAAAATCACATGTAATCATGGTCAATCGGATTGAATTGGCCAGTTCTGATTAAAACTGATCAGATTGTAAGGGGTGGTTAAACACTTGATCGGATTGAGAACAAAACTCATGTCAAAAGATTTAATCTGATCAGATGCTTGTGATATAATATACACATCAAACCCAATCACTTTATTTACGCTCCGATTAATCAATCAGAAGGAATTCATTCGGATGGACACAAGTCATTGCAATTATCAACACTGTCTGTAATTACCCAGGTTGCCCACACGACCCGTGCGCCCGATGCGGTGGACGTACTCCTCGATGTCGCTAGGCAGGTCAAAGTTAATGACGTGTTTCACGTTGGAGATGTCCAGACCACGAGCAGCCACCTGTGGAACAAAACAGTTTGAGACTCGCACCAAAACATACCAAAGATTAAACAAACGAATTGGAAAGAAAGATGGCGTACAGCCGTGGCTACTAAGATGGGGCATCTCCCCGAGCGGAACTGATGGAGCGCTTCCTCACGGTCTCTCTGGGACCGGTCACCATGAATGCTGGTGCAGGCGTAGCCCTCGCGGTACAGGAAGTCCTCCAGAGCGTCCGCGCCCTTCTTGGTCTCAACAAACACCAAAGTCAAAGAGTCTTTACCTGTGGGAGGACAAGACGACGTCAACAACCTGCGTCACGCTTCAGTACGGGAGACACTAATGAATGGCAACAAACAGGAAGTGACAAGCATTTGGATCTCATAGAAGTGAACTGAGTGTTAAACTCAAAAGACTACTGTAGCAACCAAATTACAGCAGTCTTATGGCTTTTACAATTCATCATGGCATAGCTTACATGCCACTTCATGCACAGATCCAACCGCAGGAAAGAACCACTGAAAAGGAGCATGACTACTTTCAAAGAAATATTGGGGAGGAAAATAAAAATAAAATGTATAAATTAACATCAAGATCCTAACAGCATGAGAACTAGAGCTCATTTGACATGGGAAGGGAGGGGTTGGAAAACAAATGATGTTCAAGCAAAATGAAGACGTGAGATGAGACTTACATTCGTTCCACTTCCAGTGGACAGATAAACGTCTCTACTCACCAGGTTTTTCTATGTTCTCCCCCGTACTGTCCTGAACCTCATTCGGAATGACTGAATAAAATCAAACCTTATGATGAGCTTCAACAAATATCAGTTTCAGTCTTGATAAGGTTTACATGGGTTCAGGTGAAGCTCTGCGTTCAGGTGCTGGTGGAGCATGCATGCATTTCAGAATTTTCTGTATCTTACTGAATCTTTATTTTGTATTTCTGGTATTTAGAGAACCGCTGTGACAATAAGATTCACCTCTCATATTGTACTCTACTTTAGAAGTCCTCAAAGAGTAACTTCAACCTAAGGATTAGCTTAATCCGCTCACAAAACAAGCTAATTTAGTCTCCTTAAACATGACAACCCGTGAAGAGCAACCTGTCATCATGATCAAACTGAAATGACTGCAAAGACAAAAATCAGATGGTGTTCAGAGGCCATTCACAGGCATATGTACCTGTGGCATTGAGCAAGTCGAGCAGGAAGGACCTCTTGTCATTTTCTTCAACCCACACCACCTTCTGGGTGATATTCTCTGAGGTAGAACCAACCCTGCCCACAGCCAAGAAGATATAGTCCTCCAGGAAGTCACGAGCCAAGATCTAGGAAACATTAAACCAAGACTCAGACAAATCTAATAAACAGGAAATGCCAGATCCATCTTAAGACTATAACATTACAAGATGTCTTCAGGCTGAATCACTCACCTGGATCTCCTTGGGGAAGGTGGCACTGAACATCATGGTCTGACGAAGCCCTTTGGGCGGCATGGTGTCCTGCTCGACGATACGACGAATCTGTGGCTCGAAGCCCATGTCCAACATCCGGTCTGCTTCATCCAGCACCAAATAACTAACGACAAAAACACAGCTCACGATCAAGACACAAAACTGAGACAGTACAAAGAGCAAACGCATTCTTAGATCCAAAACTGGATACCATTAAAAGTAACAGACGCTTGAGATTGGATTACAACTGAACGGGATGTAAATAAAACATCAGCCCGACCCAGAGAGGCACAGAGCGCAGAAGATCTGACATACTTGCAGTAGTCCAGGCCGATCTTGCCCCGCTCCATCATGTCCACCAGACGCCCCGGAGTGGCCACCAGCAGATGGCAGCCTCTCTCCAGATCACGAATCTGCTGACCGATATCAGCGCCTCCATACACCACACAGGGCCGCACGTGAGAGCGGTATGCAAACTACACACACAGGAAAAACATGTTTAAATACACTTCAACTCACAGAAATCTGGAAGTTCTGAGACAGTGTTCTGGTTGTTGTTTATTACCTTTCTGGCCTCATCGTAGATCTGAAGAGCCAGTTCTCTTGTCGGGGCCAAGACCAGTGAAATGGGATACTGTTTACGACGGCCATATTTCCCGTTTTCCTAAAGACATGCATCCAGTTAAGATAACGACAAATGTAGAGAACCAGTTCTTTATTTTAATCAACAGGATGTGCTACCTGTGCGCTGTTCTTCACGGCCTGCAGCGCCTCTCCTGGTCCATCAGTGTATATCTGGCTCAGGACTGGCAACAGGAAGGCTGCAGTCTTCCCAGAACCTAGTTACAGTAACAAAGACCGTCAAATCATGCATTTACCACACACACACACAAACCCATGAGCAACTGAGCAGATCTCTGACCTGTCTGAGCACACGCCATCAGGTCTCTCTTCGTCTTGATGATAGGAATCGCGTGCTTCTGGACAGGAGTGGGCCGTGTGTAACGGCTCAGGGTTATATTACCCATAATGATCTCTCCCATGTCTACATCATGGAACTGTATTGCAAAAACAAAGAGGATTTTATATATGAATTTGCAATTCAACTCTAAATTCAAGATCTGGATCAGGTGACTCACAATCTCAATGTGTTGTGGACAGTTGTGGCCTGTGGCTTCAACAGGAATGTCATCATACTTCTCAAAGTTAATCCCTGTGTTGCTTCCGGAGAAGAGCTCGCTGTAAGAAAGCAGGAAAAACAAGTGTCAGACAAACACTGCCTTGGTTTAAAAACCACACATAATGATTGCATTTACAAGATTAACACACACCTACACCACATCATAACTACAAATCTGAGGTTTAATCTGATGTCAGTCATCTAAGAACATGGAAGTAGAGACACGGTCACAGGAACCTGAGAGCAGTGTAATGTTAAGAAAACAACACTTACTGTTCCACACGCTCATTGGGAGGCAGCGGTTTGGACCAGTCTTCGTCGTCTCTCGAGTCCTCCACCCATCGGCTGTTCCCTCCGCCTCCGAAACCTCCTCGCTCGTATCTGCCAATCACAACACAGCTTCAATCAAACCCCAGAGCTAGACAACACTTCCACCAACTTACAGTTCATTCTAGAGCTGCATGATTTTTTTTGTCTCAAATTGAGAACATAATTCTCCTACTATTCTGAACTTAAATAATTTACAAAAGGCTGAGAAAAAAGAAATTGCTGCTGTCAGTTTAATGTCTCTTGAATGAATGATTCCATGACGTACTTTAACAGTCACTTGTCGTCATCTAGTGGTGAAACATTATTTCAAGCACTTCAAAAGGGGATTTGATCCATTTTGATACTGATGGAGACAGTGTTTGTGAAGCTGTCTCTTACCACATTAGGTTTAACAGTAGAGGAGTAAACGAGATCATGTGGGTTTGAAACGAGATCACAATCTTTTAACAATTAATCATGTAGCTCTAGTTCATTCTATAAAAAGGCAAAGCAAAAAACCCCAAAAGCCTCACCGTCCCCTGGATGACGACCCGCGGTCATTGAAGAAAGAGGACTTGCCCCTGTCAGAGCGGCCACCGAAGCTGTTGTAGGCAGCATCTTTCGGGGTATTCCATCCACCAGCATCTTTGTTGTCGTAACCAAATCCTATGAGAGAGAAAACGCTACACATCAACAAGCAGCGAGGCTAGTCCTTTAGTCAAGCAGCAAAGCAAGCTCTCTCAGACGAGTGGTGAAGACACCTGCCTGCGCTCTGCATTGGCTGGATGGGGTTGTAGGAGCCGCTGGGTTTACCTCTGAAGCCTCCTCTTCCTCCGCGGTCGTTGCGCATGGATCCGCGGCCTCCGAAGCTGCTGCCTCCGTTCATGCGGTTGTCTCGGCCATCGTGGTAGCCGTTCACGAAGCCATTGCTGCGTCCATTATCCCATCCTCCGGGAGAATCTTTACAAGAAAGCGAGAAGGTGGTGTTATTTAACACGTGTGCTAGACGTTCAGTCGGCCTTTAGATGGAGCTGAGCTTTCTGGGGACGGATGGTCAAAAGCTGTTAGTCAAGTCAGGCATGGACTCGCACTTCTCGGCCCTAGATAAGTAGTCTGCAACCAGTCCTCGACTTGACCGACTACGATGCAATTGCAGAAAATTACGGTAAAAGCAGACATGGGAGCATCTGCTCTAAATATTACCCCATCATCTTAGGGGGGCGTTTAAACAAAACTGATCTTTAAAAGCCTGTGGACGACATTTGCAATCTTGAATTGGAAAGAAATGTGGCTGAAATAAGCTGTTACGATTCCAAGTGTGTGCTGAGAATTAATCGTGGAATCATGCACATTTGAGGATTTTCCCTCAAAGTCTCTCTTTAGCCAAAGGCTGTCATAATAGAAACTTACAGCTCCTTCCTGGTGCCACTGAGTAACCGCTCTGTCTACCAGAGGAAAAAGCTCCTGCTAAAAGAAAAAACGTATAGTCAGGAGGATCCCGGGCCAAACAGCCTCGTCACAAGGATAAGACTAGAGATCAAGGAGCATCTTGACTGAACCTAAACTGCTGAGTGTTATGATCAATACAGTTCATACAAGCTTGTTGCATTGTTGACGCATGTTTTTGTTTACATGCCAGCATACTGATCACTTGTGTCACTGGACAAAAGATGGAGGGGATAAAATGATCCAAAAATGGCAGTGAAAACCACTCTGTTTTGGCTCAAGATGTGTATTAATAACATGCTCAGAGAGAGGAATGAGAAGTGCACTGGGAGCTAGACAGAAGCGAGCGGAGATTCACAGACTTCACACTAGCCGTTTCCATCCACTTATTTTTATGCACATTTTAGAATATCGCATTAAAATAAAAATGCTGGATGGAAATATCAAGATGCACAAATTCTGAAAATGTGCACATTTGAAAAAAATAAATGAAATGAAAATAACATGCATAAACTACAATGGAAACACAATTACCAAAAAAAAAAAAAAAAAAAAGGTGCATTTGGACAATGGGGTGGACTGTTCTGAAATGTTTTGGTCGTTCTGAAACGCCTGAGCAAAGTATTTCTTATTAGTGTTTTACACAACTGTGTTCCTCTGCCTCTGAAAGCACTAACTGCATGTATTGTGCTTCATCTGCTCGCTCTCAGGTGGAAGTAATATATGAAAACTATTATAGTGGCTTCTCCTACTTTTCTTTGTGATATTTAATTTATCAGGAAGAGATGATTTTGTTCTTTTTGACTCGTTGGATGGAAACATTTGCTTTCTTTGCAAAGGTTCTGTGTGATATAAATATTCATTTATGCAGACAACTGGAATGTGTAAACGTATCCACTGACAGACGGCCTACAGACATGCTGAGCCACAAACGACACGTGTCTTTAAATCAGACTCTTCAAGAGCGCTGGAGCTTTAGGACCAACCAGACGTGTCAAGAAGAAAAGTGTAGAGTTACGTACCATTTTTGGAAGCTTCTTTGTTCCTTAAATGAGGTGGAATGTAGCGCCCTGGTGAAGAACAGACTGTTAGCACGGCAAACCTACAACTCTTCAACACTTCAATCCAGAACAAAACCTGTCAGAAAGAGACCAGAGCTGGTCTCAGAATCAGATACTCACTTCCAGTGACTCCTTGAACATCAGCGGAGTTCAAGTCTAGGGCAGCGAGCTGAAAGAGAAAGGACAGTGTAAGTGGTGCAGCGCAGAAAAACCTTCGAAAGCTGATCGGGGATCGGTGAGAGAGGAGACACCGGCTTCCACCGGCAGAGGGCGCGCTCGAGCCCCGGTACTTTCTACAGAACTTTATTCAAGCCTTCTGCGCTCCTCTCAGAAATACATACCTGAGAAGATCACTAGGTAACTAGTTAACTAGACAACTACATTACAGTCACCGATGCACTGATTCATACCGAAACATACAAATCAAATCAAACTGAGGCAACAGAAGCGTCATTAAGCGACAGCTTTATATCAGGCGTGTCTATATTCACTCGTTAGTGTGTCTGGAGCACAGCAGCAGCTCAGGTGTATTTGTAGAAATAGACAACAATACACTGTATGAGTCACAATTTACATAAAAAAAAAAAAGTGTCAAAAATCATTAGGGCATTCAAGTAAGAATTTCTTACCATAAATATCACATTTTTGATTAGTAATATGCCTTGCTAAGAACTTCTTTGTAACCATTTTAATGCGTTTTTCGCAGTATTCTGATATTTTTTATGGACCCTTAAATTCCTGATTTCTCAATAGCTGTATCTCTGCCGGATATATCATCATATCCTAACAAACCATACATTCACGGAAAGCTAATTTATCAGATTTCAAATGACGTATCGATCTCAATTCCATAAAACGGACTCTTCTGACTGCTTTTATGGTCCAGGGTCACATTTATCAAGTCTTATAAAACCACATTTAAACCGCTTTCGGAAGATTCGAGTGTTTACATTGAGATATTCGTGTCCGTTTGGGTTCGTTTAGCGTACAAAAACAAAAATCAGCTTCTAATAGGAGATGTAATGAGCGCAAATACACAAAATAACAGAAAATAGGGCGAAAAGAAAAGCTGGTCAGACAAAGGGCCAGAAGAGGCTCAATAACAGGCCACAAACCCAGCAGCGGAAAGTTTTCCAGCTCGATCGCGACGTTTTTGTTTTTGTCTGAACGAGATCACACAGCAGCTGATCACCGACACATAAATCTCGACACGAAGCCTCTCTAAACTCCCGAAGCCGGTTTATTAACGGATCCCGTGAAAGCAGCCGCGTGTGACGCGCCGCAGCTCCGCCATCATCCGCTCACAGCCTCCATCTTAAACACGCTCCGCCGCTTCACAGATCCCTCCGCGCCCAAAAACAGCCCGAAACCCCGCTGTCGGCCCCGGCTTACCTGCTGGTCTAGACCGTGCACATTCTCGACGGCCACATGACTCATAACTAACGGGTGATGAGGGTTGATGTCGCGCACAAATGGGTTTCTTTGTTTGCCGGTATGCTGCTCTTGGTCGCGTCCCGCGGTTCCCGTCGACGCCGGTCTGTGAGACACGTAACTCTGAACAAAGGAAAGAAAAACGGGTCCCCCGAAGCGCGAACGTCGCTTTAGGATGAAACGTTTGTGTTTTAATGTTCTTCTGTGTGTCTGAGGAAGACTTCACGTCGATGATAATCAGAACTCGAGCTGCGCGTCTTTCTCGATCTGAGCGTGAAATAAGAGCGCAGCGGAAACCGCGTCACTTTATTGGCCGACGGAAGTCTCGCGAGACTTTGAGCAACTACGCCACACGGATCTGTTTACAACAAATCGGCGTTTTAGTTTCTCAGATTCCTTGTCGTTTAATGTTTTATCTCCTAAAAGTTGTCAGATCTCCTGGACACGCAGTTTATTTGTTCAACGAGTCCAAATCCATACTGACCACAAAACCAGCCACAAGAGTCCATCTTTTGAAATTGATATTTATATATCACCTGAAAGCTGCATAAATCATCTCTCCACTGATGTCTGGTTTGTTAGGAGAGGATGATATCTGTCTAAGATACAACTATTAGAAAATCTGGAATCTGAGGGAGCAAAAACATCTAAATATTGAGAAAACCACCTTTAAAGTTGTTCAAATGAAGTTCTTAGCAATGAATATTACTAATCAGACATGAAGTTTTGATATATTTATGGTAGGAAATATAGAAAATATCTTCATGGAACATGAACTTTACTTAATATCCTGATGATTTGTGGCATAAAAGAAAAATGATAATACACTGTATGGGTCAAAATGATCTATTTCTACAAATGCACCTGTGCTGCTGATCTCCAGACACATATATTGTGTATGATCTGAGCTACAGGACGTGTGTTTTCACTGCTGGGTGATTTCTCTGGGACTGAGCTGAATGTCTGCAGGTTATTTCATGTGTTTGCAGTGAATCTGAGGATCATCACAGCTTTCTTCTGCGTGCTCAAACCTGGACAGAAAGAGACGGGAGAGGACAAGCTTCCTAAAGGAAGAGTCATCCAGTCGTTTCATGTCACTAAACACCCTTTGAAATGTAATGCTGTCAGAAACATGGTTCTGCTTCATGAGTACAGACAGTGTGTTATACGGCACACAGACGTGGGTCAGAAATGACGCAGACACGTAATTCAAATACCATTTATTTTTTTTACCTTTAAAGTATAATTTTACAGTGTGCTGGGTTTGTACAGTGCTCGAAGGCCGATCGAGGAATATTATCCATGCACGTTTCACAAAAAGAGCTTTAGAATTCAAACAAAATTAAACCTGAAAAAGCCAAAACAAAGCAGAAGGCAAAAGTCATTCTGATGAGACAATTACAAAAATGGAGCAAAAGAAACCAAACCAAACGAAGCTTGTGAGATCCTCTGTGTCAAAGAGGAGGAAGTATTCTTAACAGATGGCCTGAGAAGGATGACCTGTAGTGCTAGTTAAGATGGTTTAACCCGCTCGCTGCCCAGTTCAGTCTTTGTTAGGATGGGTCCACATGGCGTCTAACGAATCAGATCTCTCAGGAGTCAGGACACAATGATTTAACGAGCTCAAGCGTGTCTGGGCTGCGTTCATCAAAAGCATCGTTAGCTCTAACGATGACTATGGTTCTATGATCAACGCAGGCGTACGATGTCCTGTGTGCATCCGGTATTTACAAAATGTACCTTCTTATAGAAACCATCAGAAAGCTAATAAAAAGTCAAGCTTGCATTTAAATGTTTGATTTATTGTTTCTAGTGCTTCTGTTATTATACGTCTGTGCAGAAAAAGAAAGACTTCTTCAAGTGAAAGCTTCACATGGCTAAAGCAGCTCCAGAATCCAGCCTCGCACCGTAAACAACTCTCGGCAAAAACAGGGCTCACAGAACTCTGTACATTAAATATCCTCTTAAAAATAACAACACAAGGACAAGGCCTTGGCATTCAAACGCTCAAACGCTTTCTTCTCAAATTCAACAAAATAACCTCTATGAAAGAAAACAGCAAAATAGAATATGGTGGGCTCCGAGGTCCTTCGCAGGGATTTTGGTATTCAGACAAAAGAGCCACACGTTATAAATCCAGTACAGCCGATGAATGACCTCCCTGCAGATCTCCCCGGATACAGAGCAGTGTGGCTGCATTTTCATTGGACAGGGACAGAGTGGGAGGAGCCAAAAGGCAGACTCAGATCTAGGGCAACTGAAATTCCATTCAATGGTGGCAAAATAAGACGAGTTCTTACACTTTCCAGCCTGCTGACGATACGAAAGACACATGGACTCGAGTGTAGTCTGTGGAGCAAATGAGGTCGAAGCGGATGGACGACAAGGTGAGCGGTGTCCAGACCCTAACAGATTCCAGTGCCGTCTAAATCAGTGGAGCGACGCTGATGATCCAGAAACTCCACGGAGAGTCGCGAGGGTGCAGCAATCGTCCTCAACGGTCCAGAGATGCAGCAAACGCAAGCCTCGGGTTTCCCTTTGTTCGGCTGCTGTGGTTTTCAGAGGATGATGATGATGATGATGATGGAGCTGGAGGGGGTCCAGATGTTTGCACACTATATATATATATATATATATATATACACAGCATCACATTCCTGCTTGCTCCGCTTCACACCGAGAGGAGCACGTCTGTGTCTGTCCAAACTGTCCCGGTCAGAGAGCACACCCGCGTCCGCTCCAGGGTCATCATCACAGACAGATGTGTGTCAGGAGAGGTGTGTCTCCGCTCCGGGGCCCGAGGAGAGGCGAGGGACTGCTACTCTTTAGTCTGGACCGGAGGGACCTCATCGGCTCCTTCCCAGCTCTCTTGGGGCCTCTGCGGGGCCCGCTGTGGGTTGTTCATGTGCTGGGCGGCGGGGCCGGTGTAGGGCTGCCCGTGAGGCTGGTTATTCTGCTGCAGAGAGACAACACAAGTCACGTCACCTTTATTTCTATAACACTACAGACCGTGTCAAAGCAGCTTTACAGCATCACATCAGAAAACAGTGTGTCAGTAATTCAGGAGCACAACAGGAAACACTAATAAGGATTTCCCCCATTCTAGGCGTTAAATGTTGTGATCCTGTATCTGATGAGTCTAGTGTGGCAGTGATGGAGATCTGTGCTGTGGTGTGAAACTGCAGAGTCGTCGCTCGTGTCTGGAGCACTAGTGAGTGGACTTCACCTGCTGATACTGTGTTCCTGGAGAATGAGGATAGAGAGCAGTGTCCTCCGGCGGAGAAGAGTCGTGCTCGTCAGGGGCTTCCTGATCATCTGGCTCCTGACAAACAAACAAACAAACGTGTGTGGATCTAACAGAGAACACGTGAACTAAAGACACATACACCACAAATGCAAGTCACTGTATGTTAGCAACTGCTAGCCTAATGCTAATCTCTTTGTATTAATTACCTATTATTCAAGAAATAGGCCAGCTTCTCAAAATTCTATATTGATTAGTAGAGATATTAAAATCTCACAATATGATAATATCTTGATATGAAGTCCACAATAATTTATATACAGTATATATATATAGATATAAAAGGCATTTTTACATTTTGTGCATTTTAAAGTTAGATTCTTCTATCTACTGCACAAATTATGTTAAATTTGGACTGCATTTAAAGCGCTATCTGTCAGTAATTCATACTGTTCTAAAGCTTTTATTTTGATGGAAATCTCCAGCTTCAGTGGAAACATGCTTACAAAAACACGTCTCACTACACATCTAGTGAAACGCTGTAATCATCTGCCCATTAAAATGTTGGGAATTATGCAAATGTGAAAATAAAGCAGAACTGGTGTCTGTTGCGTTCCCAAACACACCCTAAACTCAGAGCACATGAAATAAAGGAGCTGACTGCATTCATTCATTGAGTTGTGTTTGACAGAGTTTTTGTCTGGGAGACCTATGGTTTAATAAAGTCGTGAGAGCACGCTGATAGAGACTGATAATCTCGTTCTGTACTGATGAGGAGGGCTCGAGGCGGCTCACCTCTTCAGGACAGAGCTCGCAGGCCTTGGCCAGGGTCATTCGGGCGCTGTGAGAGCGCTCCAGGAAGTAGCCGTTGGACGTCTCGTTGCTCTGGACCGGAGGAGACCAGTTGTTGTAGCTGTACTGAGGGTTCCCGGTGTACGGCCTTCTCTCCAGCTCATCGCCCAGCCACTCCACGGCCCACGTCCACTTCCTCTTCAGATCCCCGTTACTCTGCCAGACAGGAACAACACCACCATCACGAACTAGAGCCGCACAACTTCCCCAACGTTCATTTACAACACGACAGAAAACAATGTTGACTTTCTTGTAAGAACCTTCATAGTCCCACAAACACAGAAAGATCTGTGAAGAGCCAGGACTCGAGATCTTGGAGATGTTTAGCTCAAATGTACATGTTCTTGTCAAAATGTTTGAAATCAAATCGAAGGAGGTGGGATTTACTCTTGACAGAAGCGGAGCTTGAATATGAGCTGAAGTAAGATTAAAGCAACAAAACTATATTTGACAACAGTTTACCATAAAAATGTTTAACGACAAACATTAATTTTCAGGGATGCTAATACTACTGGCCTTTTTACTTTTGATGTCTTTTGTAATTCGTCACTATGTACACAGAAACATTAATGTAGCAGTTTTCAGCAGACGTAAGAGTGAATGTGGTTCTCCATCCAGGTTCTCTTCTGTAATTTCTTGTGTCAAAAAAAACGGTAAAATATTATTCTCAAACTTTAAAATAAAACTATAAAAAAAAAATACAGAAATAAATAAATGTGGAATTAAATATGAAATAAAAACACAAATAAAAAAATAAGTGAAAAATAAATAAATGTGGAAAAAAACAGAAAGAAAATGAAAGTATTTTCCCATTTCGTTGTGTATTTCAGCAGTGTTACAGGATTACAGGCAGATGTGTCGACTCTGAACCAGTCACAGTAAGGTGTGAATGAACATGTCCTCACCTGCAGGATCTGGTACGCCACAGAGCAGTTGGTGAAGAGTGCCACCATGCATTTAATGCACTGATACGCCCGTTTCTGATAATGGTTCTTGGAGCGCTGGATGGTGTCGAAGAGCCCGTCTCGGTCATCAGGAATGCCCTTCAAAACATTGTGGATCCTAAAGAGAGAAGCGATATGAGGACTGCGCTCTTGACACAGAGACGCTGTGATGGAGCAGATCTGAGACTCACCGGTGCGTCTGCCACGAGTCCTCGATCAGGAGGATCTGCAGCAGGAGATCCAGGTAAGGCCTCAGCTCATAGGTGTAGGAATACGCCACCTGACACAGAACACACTGTCAACACTAGAGACCACTCATACTGGACATCACCCTCACCCTGGACCAAACCAATACCAGTTCATCAACGGCGGTCTAAAACAGTTCAGTTAGTCACCAAAACAGCAAACATTTACTGTAAGATGAACAAAGGGCATAGATGAGTTTGAAATTCACCATAAAAAAAATAAATAACAGCAAACACAATCTAAATTAGATTACAGTACTCTATATGAAGCATACAGACATAAGAGCCATGGAGACACATGTTTCTCAGAAAAATACACAAAACACAATTTTCAGCCTGGGTGAAGTTACTGTGAACATTAACAGCAGTCCGGGAGAAATATCATATCATTTAACAGGAAGCTCTGTGAATGGCACTCTGTGATGAGGCAGGACTTAGAGCGGCGTTTAAAACCACGTCTGAATTCTCCTGCTCTGTCTCGTGTCGAAACAAACACGAGGGGTCAGTGATCCACCTCTAGATCAGACACAACCTGGAGAACTACCGGTAGTCCCAGCAATCAACCGCTACACGGCCGGAGCTCTAGTAAAGACTGACCTGCCAGAGCAGCTCACTGAGGACCGTGGAGGAGAACTGAGGGTTCTCCCAGCAGCAGAAGCGCAGCAGCTTCACCGTCTCCTCAGAGTTACTGCAGTCCTCGATAATCTTCTTCACGTAGCTGGTCCGCACAAACAGGATTTCTGTCACCAGCTGCTGCAGGGGCATGATGGGAGTCGTCAGGCTGGGGTCTCCGTACGGATTGGCCAGAGGTAGATTACCTGAGAGAGGACAGGGAGCGAAAAGAGCTGAGACCCTGATGAAGGACTGGCCCTAACAGTCCACCACAGAGGTAATCTCTGACAAGCTTGATGGTCTACCAGTCGATCACAGATCTTCGTTCGAGGGTGAAAGGATGCTGGGGAAGTTAACACTCACCATTAATGGAGGACTGCATGCGTGAGGACACATCACAGCAGCGCACCAGCTGAGACACTACCGTGTAGAGTTTACCGAGCTCAGCGTACTGGTACTTGATGGGAGGCCCCGGGCCCTCGTCCAGCGCCACCAGCATGAACGTGGCTGGAACGCTCAACTTGAGCAGCTGCGTCTTCTCGGCCAGACCTGAAGCGCACACACACACACAATCATCCTCTGCATCCACATAAACCTGCGGAGACTCGCGCCAGACTAGCGCTTACCCAGATTAGCATACATGACGAAGAGGTTGAAGTACTGCTGGAGGTGACGGCCGTGTTCGGACACTTCTCTTCTCAGTAAGTTCAGCACTGACCGCAGCAGATGGTCACTCAGGGTCACGCTGTCACCGGCCTGCTCACAAAACACAGGAGTAGTATATTTTTATTTACTGCCAGGTCAGCATCTTAAGCTATTTTCATGGCAGAAACAATTAAAAAAAAAACACAAGTATAACGAATACAACAAAAAACAGCAAACAAACATTATATTACATTACAAGATTTTTTACATGAACATATGTTTGTCAAAGCAGTATTAAACAGTCTCTTGCTGTGAGTGCTTATGTGTGACCCTGGAGCACAAAACCAACCATAAGGGTGTATAAATCACCTGAACACTGAATAAATCATCTCTCCACTGATGTCTGGTTTGTTAGGAGAGGACAATATTTGTCTGAGATACAACTATTAGAAAATCTAGAATCTGAGGGAGCAAAAACATCTAAATATTGAGAAAACCATCTTTAAAGTTGTCCAAATGAAGGTCTTAGCAATACATATCAGAAATGAAGTTGATATATTTATGGTAGGAAATGAACAAAACCCAGTAGTTCCTGGCTGACCTGAGTGGACGAGCCGGGCGAGGTGACCGGAGCGGGGCAGGGTCCGTCCTGCAGGGAGAAGTGTGCGATGAACACGATCAGTTTGGCAAAAGCTCCACGCACCTCGGCGCTCGGACACTCCAGCAGGTACTCAGAGAAGCGTGTGGGGAAGGCAAAGAGCACATTGTGTGCAAACCAGCTGCGGACGTTCTTACTGTGACGCAAGAGGATGCACAGAGCATCATACCTGAGAGAGAAACAAGACGAGGAGTCCGGTCAATCAGCTCTGCTGAAGCCCTCAACATCTTAAAAACCACAGAAGTGAAGTAAACCTAAACTCCTTCAATGAGAAAATGACCCATGGGAGCTGAATCCAAAGGCCGGCCACTTCACTCCTTTAAACAGTCCCTTAATCTCATGACTTTTCAGTTATTCTGAAGTGAGTAGATTCATCTAACAGCGCAGTTAGCAGCGTATCAGACGCTCAGTAAACACTCACCAGTCACTAGCAGGGCCTCGGACCACTTTCTTTGTGTGGAATCCGGTGCTGAACAGAAATCTAGCAGCCAGCTGTATACTAATCATCGCTATCTCTTCAGCTTCTGGTAAAAGGTGATCTTGACCTGGAAAGAAGCATCTCAAAAGTTATGTTCAATTTCCAGAATAAAACATTCCTATTAATTTACTCACCTCCGTGTAATCCAAGATGTTCATGTCTTTCTTTCTTCAGACGCAAAGAAATTAATTTTTGAGGAAAACATTCCAGGATTTTTCTCCATATAGTGGACTTTAATGATGGCCAGAGATTTGAACGATAAAAACAGGTTTCAAAGAGCTCCACACAACCCCAGCCGAGGAATAAAAGCCTTATCTAGTGAACGATTGGTCATTTTCTAAATAAATAAACAAACAAACATACATAAACCTTTTACCTACAAATACTTGGCTAGCATTAGCTCTTCGTTGCACGCCTTTATTAGCTGATGTTGGATAGCTCAAACACAGTTAGTTCTTCGTCTTTTTCTTGTCTTCGTCTTCCTCCTCCAGTGTTAAAATCATCATTATTTTACCTGTTTTTAAAGGGCATTTGACTTTCTATGTGGTTAAAAAGTGGATAAATATATTTATTTAAAAGAAAATTACAATTTGTGTTGCTAGATAAGGCCCTTATTCCTCGGCTGGTGTTGTGTATTTTACTGAAGTAACTGTATAGTAACTGAAGAACGAAAGATGTGAACATCAATGAATTATCAGTTTTTATTCTGGAAGTGAACTTATCGTTTAACACAAACAGCAGCAGAAGGCGGACCACTGGACCGTCTGGTGAAGGATCTGATGTGTCTTGAAGACAGCACTCACCTGGAGGAGGGTTCAGGTAGACGCTGTTGCAGGTCAGCAGTTTCTTAACGAACTGAAAGTACTCGAGGCTGTACTGCATGCGGCTGTGCATGAACTGCACGTTCTGTTTGCGGACGCTGGCCTCGATGGACAGGGGCATCTTGGGCTGGTTGGTCCGGGCCGAGAGTGTGAGCTCAGAGATACACTTCAGCAGCTCTCCGTCACCTCCTGCTGCGTCCATGCGCTCGTAGAACAGAATATAAGCGTTCCACCAGCGCTTCTGCCGCCGGTATGACATGCGCTTCATCATGTGATCAAACACCTCGCCCATGTACTCTCCGCCGAAGCACTGGTTCTTCATCTCCTCATCATCGTCCATCTTACACTCCGTCACGTCTCCATCATCAAACTTGTACCAGCGGTCCTTCTGTCCGTCTCCGCTGCTGCCGTGCCGCTGGACGATGTAGGAGTAGTAGTGTCCACCGCTGGCCTGCCCCGAGTGCACCAGAACACCCACGAGCCGGTACCGTGAGCCGTCCTTCGGATCCGACTCGGCTGGACAGTTCTCGGCGATGACCTGGCTCTCCGGCGGAGCCTCGTCCCCCTCCAGCTTGGCCACGCCGGCCACCGTGTAGGGCTCCATGTCCAGCTCGCGAGGGAACTCGAAGTAATCGTTGAACTTGATGGCACACTCGCGCTCCCAGTCGTAGTCGAAGCGCTTGAGCTGGATGGCCAGCACCGGCGGGAGCTTCTTGATGAGCAGACGCTTCACGGTGTCCACCTGAACACAAACCAGAGCTCAGCGACCAGCCTGAACAACCTCCGCCGGAGAGGATCTGCTGAACAACACTCACCTTCTTGTTGCACTTCTCACAGTGGTACGCATTGGCTCCTTCCAGAAGATCTCCTTTGACGTACTGCTCTAATGAGTCCAGGAGATTTTGGTGGTTTCTAATGTCAACATTCAGCGTTGTGAAGGATTCCTCACACTCATACCTACGAAACACACACAACATACGTGAACAGACTGGAGGTGGTGGAATGAATCATGTCTAAGACGCAGTAATAGACCATAATCGATCATAGCCTACTGATGTCATCAGCATATGAGCTTGTCACGCTTAGAATTAAAATGATGGAGGAAGGCAAAGCAACAAAGCGAGTATAAAAAAAAAATGCACAAACTATTTTTTAAATGTAAGAAAAAAATATACATACCTCAACCTTTTCTGTGATTTTATCGATAACGATAATTAGATGATATTTTGCTGAGTGTGTTATTGTGCACAAATACGGTTTTGATATTTATTAACATAAGTGTAATACTGATATTTTAAATGTGAAAATAAAGCCACCAGTAGGTGGCAGCAAGTCACTATTAATAAGTGAGTCATGGTGGTTGAACCGAATCATACAAACGAATGATTCATTCAAGAACAAATCGCCATCATGTTGAGATTTTAAAAAGTAGCCTGCTTCTATATTTTAATAAAAATACACCAAATCAATTTGATATAAAACGAATATGAAAAGTGCAATTGAAAATTCAGGATGTGATGCATCGTGATATCGAATCGTTGACATGACAATCATAATCTAATTGAATCGTGAAACCAGCGATGATCAGTCGATTAAAACACAGTTCAGCATCCTCAGAATGACTGGCAGTGCTTCACTCACCGGTGAGGACAACCCTGACAGATCTTCTGGTCTGCGAATGAGCCGCCCAGGATCCTGCTGAGCATGCTGGGATGCCCGAGTGCTTTCAGAGCCTCATCCAGACTGTCCACCAGAGAATTGAAGAACTCCAGCGCGTCGTGCTGCTCTCTCAGATTGACCGGTTCACCCCATAACCTGCGGGAACATTTGAAACACAGACGTCTTACTTCACATGGATTACAGAAGCACTTCTGAGACACAAGCATCACAAACAGAAGGATGAAAGAAATTCGGCCTCCGGTCAAATCAACAGAGTCTGAAGCATTTGCGGCTGACTGTACCTGAACTGCTTCCAGAAGCCTCTGGGCACGTAGTACTGCAGCCGGGACGCAGCGAGGTGACCGAAGATGACCTGCAGGTGCCGCAGCACTCCGATGTTGTACTCCTTACGGTCCTCGGCCTTATTGAGAGAGGGCTTGTCATCAAACTGCTGATGATAACTGAACACATCATCCCTGGGGTCCACATTACTCTGCAGCACAATGATGTACATTCAGACGCCTTCAAACCCACTTCCTCTCTGCTACGAGTAGAGCTGGGAACCATTTCAACTTCATCAATTACAATTCTGCTTATCGATTCTGATTCTTATTGATTCCCAGTTTCTGCTTATAATTCCAATGTGGTGTAAAAAACAAACAACAAAAAAAAAACATTTAGATATTTAATCTAATTGTAAAACATTTAATTTCTGCTGAATACCATGAACAAAAATCTGCTGAATACAAAAAAAAAAAAAAACTGGACTTGATTAGGAGCTGTTTGGGTTCAAAATAGAGCAGCATAGTTCTGGATATTATGAGATAGATAAAAAATTTAAAAAAAAATCCTTCTCATAATATCCAGAACAATGCTGCTCTATTTTGAACCCAAACAGCTTCTAATCAAGTCCAGTTAATAAAAGATGCTCACAGGAATTGATAGACAGAACTGAAATTTGACAACAATTATCGTATTCCTGAGCTGAAGTATCTGATTCTGGAATTGATTTCCGATTCCCAGCCCTAGCTAAGGGTTTTCAGTACGGTCGAGCAACACTTGTGTGTGTGTGTTTCACCTCGTTGTCCTGTTTTTCGTCTCCAGACATGTCGTCGTCGATGTCACTGCCGGTGCCCTCGATGGCCAGGATGCCGTTGCGGATCGGTGGGATCATGTACAGCTGCTGGATCACAGAGTTCATGTAGCACGTGGCTCCGGCGTTCTTCAGACCCACGAAGCCTTTGTTCGGCCGCGGTCCGACCGGAGGAAGATATTCCCACTCGGTGAGCGCCTCGCAGCCTGAGACCAGATGCACTGGTTTACAACACTGAGCACATTATGAGCCTTGCGTTCATTAAACAGAAGCACAGCAACACACCTCTAAAGCTGTGTTTGTGTTTATTACACAGCAAGTGCAGTAAGTCAGTACCTAGGTAGTACATGTCCGTGAGCGTGTCGACGATCTGTTTGAGGTTCCGGACGCAGCCGACGGCGAGGGCCACCAGCAGCTCGAAGCCAGCGTTTATGGACGCAGGACTGCTGCAAACGGGAATGGCCTGCTCTGCCGGGAACTCTCCGCTCTTCACGTACTGCAGATACACGTTAGACGCTGGGAAGATGAAGTCGTCTATCAGCTCCTGTAAGACATAGACAGCACAGCATCCTTTACACAACACGTCTGTATGAACTAGGGCTGTAGTATAGATACTGCGAAGTTACCCACCATCATTTAAAGACATTATTATGTTAACAGAGAGAGGATTCAAGTAGACATTACAAAAAGTAGCTTTAGAAAGAAATATTTGATTTGATCTATACTTTTATGTGTTATAAATTTTACATGTCAGGCCCCAGCAGCCTAACAAACTTTGGAAACATCTCAGTATTGTTTGTTCACGGAGTGAATGCCACTGAAAACCAAAACAACTTACAAACAGTCTTCAAAATACCATCTTTTATGTTTAATGTCAGGTCTGAAACAACATGTGGGTAATTGATGGCAGAATTATTTTTGGAGGGGTAAACCATCCCTGTAAGGTTTTTTTTAATGAAATGATAGTAAATGTGTTTTTGAGTCATTCTTTCATTCGATTCGTTCAAACGAACGGCTGATTAATTCAGGACTGATGTAAATGGCTGTGTTTATGAATCATAAACATTGAATGTGAATGTTTAATGAATCATTGGTTCACACGATTCGTTCAAAATGTGAATTCATTCAGAAACTAAACACTACAGTCCTCAGAGAATCAAGAACACTGCTGTGGCTATAAAGATAATATTTTCTCTGCTAAATTGAGCAAAAACAGACAATATTATGTTTAAAATGTAACAATATTAACTTAATTACCGAACTGTTGTATAAAGTCACATTTAAACTGTGATATTCAGGACAAAACCAGCACTCGTGTGATACGCTCTCACTGCTCCTGTGATTTCACTTATATGATATAAACATGAGACAAAAACTATTCAGGGTCATTTTTTGTCACAATATCTTGAATATTAAGTTCCTAACTGCATTTATGGATCTTATGCATCATATGCATCATATTTATTAACAGTCAACTGTATGAAACGTAAGATGACGTACAGCTCTAGGGGCGGGGCCAGTGCGTTAACTGCGTAAAATTATTAATTATTTTTTCATAACCAATTAACACGTTAAACAGACAGCCCTGGTATAAACACAGATGAAAGCATAGATTGTTCACCTTTATCAAATTAGCGCCTCCTTTCTCACAGCCGATGTAGAACTTCTTCTCCGGCGTCTGAAAGGCAAGCAGCTCTTTGGTGACCCCCAGATGACCCTCGAGAATAGTCTCTTCCACGCCCGTCTCTCCGGTCCTCCTCACCTCGTCCTAAACGGCCATGAAAACCAGAGGAAAGAGAATAAAAGCAGGCTCCTCCTGCTGTGGCGTCTGGAGCCGGAGCGCTGAGGACTCACCCGGATCCTCTTGAGCCAGTCGATCTCGTTGTTCAGCAGCACCTCAGCGTTGGGCAGGTTTATGTTGCTGTTGTAAGCGTAGTTGAGTAAGTGCCGCAGGAGCGTGAAGTAATCTCCTGCGTGCTTCGCTCGTTCTTTAGCTGTACTCTGAAAGAGCAGCAAACGGTTATCACAACTAGCATCTGACGGACTCAAACGTGAGCGCTGTGTGCTGTACTCACTCCCAGAACAGTGAAGAGGAGGGTGATGAAGAACAGGAGCGGTCTGTGTCCCATACAGCACCTGGTGGCCATCAGGAAGAACTGCTCCTGAGCCATCTGACGCACAGCTCTGAAAACACAGAAGATCTTTAGCAACTCACGTGTAGCGTTAGTTGTCATGATAAACAGCCTCAGCTTCATTAATGCTCTGATAATCTAATGATCCTGTTGTATTTTAATGGACTAAATCTTTCAATCTTTTGACCACATTAACTCATGCCATGATCATTTAAAACTAATAAACTCTTATTCGTTTCCCTGAAGCATCATCAGCAGCCTACATCTGTAGCAATAGACTGTATGGGTCAAAATAATAAATGTTTCTTTTACGCCAAAAATAATTATGATATTAAGTAAAGATCATGTTCCATGAAGATATTTAGTAAATATATCAAAACTTCATTTCTCATTAGTAACATTCCAAAATTTGAGCCGTGTGTTTCTGTTTTTAAACTCTTCAGCTCACTGGTGTATTAGGCGTCTGCTGTAAGTACATTTACTGAAAATGCATTTTATATTCAGTGTATAAGCTGGAGAGCGTGTGTTTCAGTCCATACTTGCTCTGGCAGTGCAGCAGCAGGTCGATGATGAAGGTCTGCCAGGCTTTCTCTTTGCTGAGCGTGTCCAGGGCCGTAGGGAGCAGAGCGAAGCACAAGGTCATGACCTCCAGCGCCTCGCAGCACACCTGCTCGTCCTCCGCGTCCGGCTCGTTACCCGCGTTAGTCTGTAGGACCACAGATGCATGCTTAAACCAGGGATAAACACAGGTGAGCACAGTAAATAATCGGTGTTTCAGATTGATTACTGCGGCTACACTGGAAGCAGTTATATTTCTGCTGTTCTGTCGTTTTTGTTCAGATCAATGTGAAAACACACAGAGCTGTAAATATGAACTGGTGGATTGAATATTATGCATTACAAAAATCTAAACAGTAAAATCTATTTATATGTAATTTTAGTTATTATAATAATTGTTTAAATACAACAATTAATACTTTTAACTCATTCATTTTCATAAAAATGGCTTAAAGGCGGAAATGTGAAGCTTATTTTATGTGTGTACTATAAATCATGCTTTTTACATAGACATTGTTAGCATTGTTAACATGCCTTCTCGTAGATCTTGCTGATCTCTTCGTTGGAGCTGAAGACCAGTTGCACCATCCCACAGCCCGAAGCCCAAACGATCTTCTGCACGGCGCGGATCACACAGATGTCTGGGATGTACTTTGAGGTCTGGAAGAAGTTCTGTACAATGAAGGAAAGCAGCATGATTAGGAACAGTAGTCCTCACACAGCGATTGTAAAGCGGTGATGGTCAGAACCTCGTCAGAGATCTGCTGGGCGAGCCGGATGGACACGTTACGCAGCATACACTCGGAGACAGGATTGGGAATACTCTGGAGAGCGTTCTGGAGCACCAGAGCCTGCTCGTGGGTCGCCTGATTGATCTGGAGCACAAACACACTCACGTCACTGGGAAGAAACACAAGCGAGTGTCTAATCCGGTCAGAAGCGGAGGCTCACCGGAGACGCAGGGCTGGTTCCCTCCACCAGCGGCTGACAGGCCTCCGCCACGGCCTTCACGTGTCCAAAGCCCACGCCGGTCAGCAGCAGCTTGGAGATCTTCAGGGCGTTCAGGTAAGCTCCGCGTCGTGTCTCCATGTCTGCGCTGGGAAGGAAGTTGTTCCTGGTGAGCATGCCCAGGACCAGAGGAAGGCCGCCGCTCTTCAGGAAGTTGTACTGGAAGTCACTGGCATCATCTCCCAGAGTTCCACTGGCTGGCATCAGCAGGGCGTACACCACCTGAGAGCAGAAACACACCTTACTGCTGCAACACTCCGAGAAACAAACATAATAATATTACTGGGAACATTCTGTTGTGATTGAGATTTAAAAAAAAACAAAAAAACATTGTGATTATATATCAGTACAATATAATATATAGTATAACATATAATAATCATTTAACTAATTATTACAACTAAACAAAAACAAAAAAAACAAAAACCACAATTACTACTACTCTAACATTGCTACAATAAGAATGTATATATATATTATTATTATTATTTTTAGATCTTTCCTCGCCAGCCACTTCCAGCAAGATTTGGCCCCCAGAATATGTTTATGAACATCTTAACATGCAATACAACTAAATAAAATTCTAATGCTAATATTTACAGCCGTCTTATTTCTTAATTTTCAAAACGTTAAACCATCAAACTTTGACATAGAAAAAGATTCAGAAGCCCTTAAAGCTTCTCCTGTCTAAAGCCATACTGCAATTTCAGTTTTATTTTGATTTATCATGCAGGAATACCAGCTTCGCTCCAGAGCACAAGCTCAAAGCGTCTGCTGTGAAAAGAGCACTATCTAGCGTGAAGCAGTCTGAAGATACCTCGGTCAGGTACAGCACTTGAGAAGCGGACGGGCCGAAGAAGCGTGAATCCAGAGAAGGACTCAGACTGTTCTCTCCCAGCTTGGCGTGATCCAAACATATGGCCCGCAGGTTCTCCACCGTAGTGTTATCTGTGAACACAAACACACACTTCAGTGATCTTCAGAGCAGAGCTGCTGTCTCGGAGCCGGTCGTCTCCGTCTCTGATGATACCTGGAGGCATGAGCTTCATCAGCACTCGAGCTCCGTCTCGCAGCAAGGGCATGTTCAGGGTGCAGCCCAGATCAGCGATCTGCCACAGGAAGGAAATATAGCGCAGGTGCAGAGACATGATCTGAGGAGAGAGGAGAACTCTGAGATTAGAGTCTGACCCATACCAATGAACACAAACAATAAATGCCTTGTATCCCACAGGACTGTGTCAAAAACAATGACAAATATATATCAAAATAATATATTCAAATTAATTAAACAATTAATATTTGATCCTTTTTTTTCTTCTCATAATCATATGAAGCAGAAGCTCGTTCTCACCACTCCAGGAAGACAGCCCTCCACCTCGGGGTTCGGCCCGTCGCTGTAGTGGTTCGGGTGATTTCCGGGTGAGCCGGTGGACGAGTCGGACGAGCTGTCGGGGCTGGACGGCATGTTAGAGCTGACCTGTGTGAGCTTCGCTGTGATGAGCTAGAGAAAGAGAAGATCAGAAGCTCACCTCTGAACACATGTCCTCAAAATACCAATATATACCTGGAGTGTAAAGCATTCGATTCAGTACATATGTACCGAACAAATAGTTAAATTCTTTCAGGAAATTCAAAGAATAAATGCTGCTTTGGTGCTCTTTGATGTCCAGAAGCCTCAGTTTCTCGTAGTTCTAGTTCATGTCTGTGTAGCGTCACACCCCTCACACACACACACACAGAGTCCAGCTCACAGTTTTATCTTTGAGGTTGAGCTGTCCGATCAGCCGGCGGTCATCAGCGGGGTCCACCATCTCTCCTCCGATGAACAGCTCTACTTTGGTGTGTGTGCTGTTAGCTTTGATGCGTGACAGGATCCCGCGCCGCACCGAGCCGATGGTGTCGTTGGTGTGGGACCAGATGTCCAGGTCGTCCACCTGACGGCCCTGATTAGGAAACCTGACCACCAGGGTGATGTGCTTCCCTCGGAACGCCCTGAACACAGGAAACACTTCAGACCTTCCTACTGCGTGTGACTTCACCTCATCTGTCCTCTACGTGCATCTTATAGATCATATGCTGAAGAATTCAACTGCACACATTTCATGTTTAAAAAATGTTTTGACCTTGTTAAATTAACGTGGCCCGTGGTGGCTAGTTTCGAGCTACAGACAAAATAAAAGTAAAAAAAGATTGAATTTGATAGAATTTCAGGTTTCACAAAAACTTCACTTAAGCCCTCGTCTAGCAATCCCAATGCTCCAAATACTAATAAAACATCTAAAATTATCTTCATTTGCATGTTTTTTTGAGAATACTACTATTTTGTCTACTCCATGTGCTGCCGCTGACTGATAATAATAGCGCAGATAATTACAGATAGTTCTGTTATCAATTATTGGTGCAGATTAATGAGCAAAACTGACCTCTAATCACAACACAGAATAAAACAATAAGCCCAAGGAAGCTGCGGTTTACAGTGAATCTACAACAGCTAAGAGGCAGGACGCAGAGAGGTTTATTGCTTTTATAAAACTGTTATTCTGATCTCGTTCACAGCATCTGAAATATTGTTTTGTTTGTTCTGAAACACCTGAGCTAAGTCTATCACAGTATTTCTGTATAATTATCTTAACTGTGTTCACAAACGACAGCAGAGCACTAACCACATTTATTGTGCTTTATCTGCTCTGAGACTATGAACATTATTATATTCAGTGGCTCCTTCTGGATGTCTAGTTTATCAGGAGTGATGATTTTGTTCTCTTTGACCCGTCGGATGGAAACAGTGTTTAATCACTAATGTTTTTTGTTCCGGTGTTTCTGTAGATGTGAGCTCAGCTGGTGACTGAGGGTCAGCGCACCTGGACATGGGCAGGATGGTCCTCTCCTCGTGGTAGTCGCTGTCACACTCGTTGATGTACTCTCGGAGAACGGTCAGAACCCGCACCATGCGTATGGCCTCCTGCCGGGCACAGTTAATGCTGTCCTTATCTCCGTCCAGAACACACAGCGTGTCGTACGAGGCCTTGAGCCGGTCGAAACATGACTGGATGAAGTCCTCGTGGATCTCTACCTGTGAAAGAGAACCGCAGCCGATCAGACCTGATTTAGCAATGTGCTAGCGGTCAGCGAGGAAGACCGGCTCACCTGATTCGCTTGTAGCTTTGGTCCCAGGTTGGTGTAGATCTCTTTCAGCAGGTCTATGGCCCGAGTGGCGATGTCATCGCTGCCTTGAATCACGACCTGTGGATAGAAGTCAGATCAGACGACAGTAAAATCCGAATAACAGCGTTCACACTGCAGCTAAACCGATGAGGACCAAAGGCACTTCTGAAACAAGCCGTTTATTGGAGGTTATAGATTAAAGAATATTTTTTTGGCTTTCATGCACAACAAGTGAGCTGCACTGCAAAAATGATTTCCCAGCCTAGATTTTTTGTCTTGTTTTCAGCCAAAATATCTACAAAATATCTATCTTCTAGACAAGTACAAATTATAGTCTGTTTTCAAAAAAAACAAGTAAATTGTTTTTGCTTGAAACAATCAAAATAATCTGCCAAGTTGTTTCAAGCAAAAACTCACTTAATTTTGACTAGTTTTTTCTGAAAACGTTTATTGCACAAAATCTGCTGCAGACTCAGGGCTGGGAAATTCTTCAGATATTAGGAATTTATTTGAATGCAGTTTCACCACATCTTTTTAAATGGAGGTTTTACATTAAAATATTAACATTATAAATACATTTACATTACACCAGTAGGGTTGGGAATCCAAAATTAAATACTTTAAAATTAATGTTTTAATTCCGCCCAAAATCTTTTATTTTCACCTGGCAAAAAGGAGCTGTTAAAAATGTATTTGTCTTTGAATCATTCATTCAAGAGATTTGTTCAAAAACACTGATTGATCCAGTAATGAAATGAGTAAATCTTGAGTGAGTCATCTAATCATTTCAATCAGAAATTCCATCAGGTTTTGTTGCGTGACCGAGGTTTAGAGAAGCAGCGTTTACCCTCCAGAGGTAGTCGAGTCCGATCAGCTCCAGGTCGTCCATCATGTACGCCCGGCGTTTGGCCACCAGCTTGCCCTCTCTGCAGTTGACGGCTTTGAAGAAGCGCTCGAAGCACTTCATGCCGTTCTCGGTCAGCAGCGTAGGGTCCAGCTGCAGCACGTTGTTCTCAAAGAAGTCCTTGTTGATGTCCGGGTCCAGATCCGGCTCGTCTCCCATCAGCTTGGAGTACCACTTAAAGCAGGCCTCGCGGTCGCACAGAAACACGGCGTTCTCCGCCAGACACTTCCAGATCTGCTTGGCCTGCGGAGCGCAAAGCCACAGCTGACCGTCCTTCAGCAGAAACCTGGACACGGTCACAAACTCCTTAATATTCTGCATCAAACTACGCAAAAACTCCACACTAAATACCGATATACAGTCAAAATGAAACGATTCAAGGAGCAGATAAAAATTTGGTATTTTTTACTAGTGCGTGCAGGACTCTATAGTTCATTTATGTAAGTCAGGACAGCAAAACAGAGCAAACTGTGACATATTAAAAACCAAAAATTCTTCATACAGTGGACTAGCAATGAAATGTCCCATCAAAACTCATTCAGACACCTTGACCTGAGCATGTTTTGCTTCAGTGTTGTTCTTTAACTGCTAATGCAGTCTTTTTTCACCACAGACTGAACACAATGAAGCATCTCTTGGTGATTGGTTGAGCTAAATTGGTTTTATGTAATTGTGTTCTTATATTTAACAGCTATTCAACCCTATTGATTACATACCTTTCTATCAAAGTTATCTGACATTATCACAATGAATTCATTCTGATACAGTTCATCTCTGAGTTCTTCTCATATTTTAGTACCATTATGAAATGTTGAACATGTCTGAATAAATTTTGGTTTGAGTGGATCTTCAAAATGTCAAACATCCGAAGGAGATTTACTTCATATGCTTTGTGCAGTGATTTTTGGGAATATATAATTGACATATGTGAGTCTGGAGCTCAAACCCAGTCATAAGAGCACAGGTGTATCTGTAGAAATAGACAACAATACACTGTAGGAGTCAAAATTATACATTTTTCTTTTATGCCAAAATTCATTAGGATATTAAGTAAAGATCATGGTCATGAAGATATTTAGTAAATTTCTTATCATAAATATATCAAAACTTGTAATATTCAAAAGTAATATTCATTGCTAAGAACTTTATTTCGACAACTTTAAAGATGATTTTCTCAATATTTAGATTTTTTTGCACACTCAGCCAAATATTGTCCTCTCCTAACAAACCAGACATCAATGGAAAGATTTCAGATGATGCATACATTTAAAAAAATTTGCCCTTATGACTGGTTTTGTGCTCCAGGGTCATACATATTATATCTATCTGTGAGATAAAGACGTCCCTGACCTCAGGAAATTGAGTCTCTCCTGCACTTCCTGTACGTGGCTGTACCGGCTTCCCGCTCGAACCGTCTGAGGATCGAACCCTGGATGCTCTGAGCCAAAGAATTACAGAGAAAGTTGTCTTTCATGTACACCATAACAGGAAGCAGAGCAGTGCAGGTGCGGAGACACACACCTTTGGAGAAGAGCCTCATGGTCTCCATGTACGCCGACAGGTTCTCGGCCACCAGCGTGACCAGAGCATGATTGTGCTGGAGCTGGTTGATCAGATCGTGACGGTAGAAGACATGAGGACTCCTCTGCGTCTGACTGCACCAGAGAGGAGGATTAATCACACACCGCTAACAGAAGATCTCACAGACACCTGCTCGAGACTCACCTGAGGTTCTGAGGAGCTTCTCCAAACAAGCTGCAGATCTCTCTGATCTGCTTCAGAGCTGGAATCACCCACTTATCATTGGTCCGAAGCTCCTCGATGAAGCGGTCGATCCACTGCATCTTCTGTGTGTCGCGGTCCTGTGAGACGGAAAAAACAAACCCGCCGGTGAGTGACAGCGCTATGGCACCCCTAGACGGCACACAGGTGCATGATGGGAAGGGATGCACTCAATCTGAGACCTGCGAGCAGCTGTAGTCCAGGATCTTGATGTGTGCACTCAGAGCCTGGTCCATGATGTCCACGGGGACGTCATCACTGTGAGCCAGGTTCCACAGCAGGTTGAGCACTTTATGAGCCATCACTCCATCCTTATCATCCTCCGCCAGCCTCCGGATCAGCTCCAGGAGCTTCTCCCGCTGCTTCTTACCAGCGTTCGTCCAGCTGGCCTGCATCAGAACACAGAGTTATCTCAGCATCCTCAACAGAAGAGCCCCACGTTACAGTCCTGGCCAGAATCATCAGAACTCTAGTTTCAGCAGCTAAGACATGGCTTTAAATCACTTATTTCTATCTTACGCTGTGGTGTGTCTGTAGGAAAGATCAGTTCACATTCATTGTAATAATCCAGTGAGATGTTTGAGATCTGATCTGATCTGATCATCAGTCTGTCTGGAGTCACTGAAGAAACAGAACAAACTGAGACTCATTTCAGAAGAACTGTGTTTCCAAGAAAGCTCCTGAGAAACTCTGCTCCGAGCACCGTGGACAAAAGCTGCTTTAAACACAAAGATGCTCACACCAGCTGTTGATTTCATTTAGTTAATAGAAGTTAATTGATAAAGAAAATAGGGCTGGGCGATATATATCGAACGATACATTATGCGCATCTCATCAGTAATGCCGGTTCTTTGATTAGCGGTAAA
>JAUMHE010000118.1:86404-99148 GCA_032359235.1 Enteromius mattozi | reverse complement strand
AAAATCAATGGAACTCTATGTAATGTCCTCACTAAGATAGCAAAACAAACCTGTGTGTGTGTGTGTGTGTGAGAGAGAGAGAGAGAGAGAGAGAGAGTGTGTGTGTGTGTGTGTGTGCGTGTGTGTGTGTGAGAGAGAGTGTGTGTGTGTGTGTGAGTGAGTGCGAGTGTGTGAGAGAGACGTACTTTGGGCAGCTCCATGAAGGAAGGTCTAGCGGTGGAGATCAGCCCAAGCGTCTTCAGAGAGCAGTTGACCAGCTGAGAGAGGATGTCACACGCCGCTTCTGCAGATTCAGTGCTGCTGTCCACCTGAACACACACACACACACACACACACACACACGTGTCAGGATCTCCTCAGACGTCCCGGGCCGAGCTGCAGTGCTCCGGCGATCTCACCTTGAAGCTGACGTACTGCAGGTGGTTGGAGTGTCTCTTGATGATCTGCTTGATGAGGTCGGGGTGCGTGGCCTTCAGGTAGGAGCTGGCGGGCTGGTTCAGCTCGAACTCGAAGCACCTCCAGAGCTCAGGCATGTGGAAGGTCTGGTTCCAGCCGCGGCACACCTGCGAGGCGAAGGCCCGGTCCAGCAGAGGCAGGTACTGGAAGATCTGCAGCAGGATCTCCTCGGGCAGCTGCCTCCAGTCCACCGCCCCGTCCTCAGAGTCAGCCCGCCGGAGCCGCTTACGGAGCTCAGGGGCCCCGGGGCCCGGCCCCGACACTGAGCCACCACCCTCCTCTGCATTATCACCTGCCTTCTGGACTCTTTTCATTCTGAAAAACACATTCAGAGGGCTCATGCACAGAACACACTACTACTTCACTACACACTAGAGGTTGCTTGTTAGTAGCCAAACAATTAATTGTGATTAATAACATCCGAAATAAAAGTTTTTGTTCTGTGTAAACTTAGACTCTGGAGCACAGCAGCAGGTGTGTTTGTAGAAATACACAACAATACACTGTACGAGTCAGAATGACACATTTCTCTTTTATGCCACAAATCATCAGGATATTAAGATCATGTTCCATGAAGATATGCTGTACATTTCCTATAATAAGCACTCTTATTTGGATTTTTCATTCAATTTTGTAAAAAAAACAGATCAAAAAATGAGCACAGAAAATAATGTTACTGGTCATGTCAAGCACATTGCATTGTGGGATACAATATGTCAGTGCAGTGGTAGTAAGTGAAGTGTGTTATAGAGAACGCAGCCCGTGTGAATGTTTACATACACAGCTGTATTTCTCAGTCACTCCCAGTTTTTCTGGTTTATTTAGCTCAGTTCTTTAACTACCTCTGATTAAACCAGATCACCTGAGATCGTCTTATTCACCTGAAAACACCTGATGACTAACACACTCACACACCTGAATGAAATAAACAAGAAAACGCCCATCATCAATGAATCAAGCAGCAGCTATGCATGAGAAAAACACTGCACAGATATTAATATTAATGAAGGATCAACCTGCATACTTATACTTTATGTTGCTTCTACATTCATTTCTATATAAACAGCAAAAAAAAAAAAAACAGTTTAATAAAATGTATGAAATTAAAAATTAAGACTGTGTTTCATATCAAAAGTAACAAATCTTATTCCAAGTATAAGGTGGGAGCCGCACTACTTCTGTTCTTTGACTGAAAACTATTCAATCATTGATACTGTTTTGTAAAAATCGATTAAAATAAAAATTTATATTTTTTTACCCAGCCTTAAAAAATATAATTTACAGAAAAACAATTATTGAATTATTGATTAGCAGCTCAAATAACAGTTTAAAATAACTTTAAAATATGACTGAACAGAGCTCACGAGTCACGTGTTTTTATGGTCACGTGGATCTTGACAGCCTCAGAGCAGCGCGAACATTCCGCTAAACATCTGCAGAACGACCTGAGGCGAGTACATCACGACAGATGGGTCGTTTTATCTGGACTGAAGCAGAATCGTGCTCTTTCGCGGGTTTAGGGTCGCCTGATCGCGCTAATTCCTCTCGGTACCTGTGTCGTAGCGCTGCTGGTGCTCGGTGTCGCCTCAGCCTGGGCCCGCGCTCCAATACTTCATCCGAGCGGACCAACCGAACACGATCATTGGCTCTCGGTCGACGCGATGGCGGCGGGCGGATCCACGAGCTCGGATCGGCGGCTTTAGTGGCGATCGCTTCGAGTATTTTCCCGTCTGTCTTCTGACCCAGTTACTCCGCGGAGAAGCGCCCGTTCGCGGAAAATGGCGATGTGTTGTGGTTAGAGCGAGCGGTGCATTCTGGGTAAAGCGGAGGAGCGCAGTTCTGCTTGCGGCCAGCAGAGGGCGCCTTCATCACACTCACGCACTGCCTGTGTAGTATATACTCAGATCCGCGTACTAGCTTACTACTCTCTCTACTACTGTTTTATTACACGCATACACCACAAACACAGTCATAAGGGTCCTTTTTTCCCCCAAATTGAGATTCAAGCATAATCTAAAAGCTGAATGACTGAGATACAAGTATTTAAGTATATCTTAGCAATGCATATTAATAATCAAAAATTAAGTTTTGATGCATTTATGGTAAGAAATGTACATAACATCTTGATTTTTGGCATTAAAAAAAATTTATAATTCTATCTCATACAGTGTATTGTTTATTTCTACAGATATAGCTGTGCTGCTGATGAAAATACAGCAATTCAAGGATGGCAACTAAATGTAACTTAAATGTAGCTATAATAAATTGCAACTGCTTACCTTTAAAAAAAAAAAAAAAAAAGAGTACATTCAGTTGATCATGTTTTTCAGTGCAGCTGTAAACTACAAACGATAGCCTGTGAAGGGATTCTTTTTTCTGTAGAGCTTCTCATAAGAAACAGCTCCAAGCAGAAATTCACTCATGTTTATATCTTGGTGGCGCTCTGATCAGCTGAGATGCGCTGTATTACGTCAGCAGAAGTCAGCTATACATGTAGTATAGAAGATGTATTTTTTCTGTTAGGGTTTGTGATGTTGTGACACTCTGAGGGTGTGGAGAGAGCAGCTATCAGACGCTCACAGAAACACTGACACACCTTCATCATCATCATCATCCGCTCTGAATCATGTTGATATGAAGCTTATAACTCGAGAACATTACAGGATCCTAAATACAGGGAAGACACTGATGCAGTTTTACTGTAAAAACTGTTTTAATGTAATTCGAGATGAGTCCAGATTCATAAACTATGGCTTTGATTCTTCATGAAAATCACAAATATTGTAAAACACACTCACACCTGACATATGATCACTTTAATCTCTGGAAACAAAACTGATGCCTGGAAATATTCACAACGAAGCAGGTGAAGGCAGGTAAAACATCACCTGCCAATAATAAAATAGTCAAATTCTGAAGCCAGATCTGATAGTCCCCTGGAGAAGCTGCTACTCGTCGGTTTCTCTCTGCCGGAGGCTCCTGGACTTGCCGTTCTCGTTCTTCCTCTTCTTGAAGGTGGCTCCGGCGCTGCTCTGGGGCCCCAGGGACGTGATGGTGCGCTCCTTGAACCTGGCCCTGGGCTCCGGAGGGCCGCCGGCGGGGGTCTGAGCGGGGGCCTGAGCGGAGCTCTCCGTCTGCGGCAGCTGCAGATCCACCTTCTCACTGCGGAGCAAAAACAAACGGATTAATGTGCTTAGAAACCTAAAGTATAAAAGTTGCAAGGAAGCAAACGTAGCAACATATCCTTTCTTCCACACTGTGAAAGAAAAACATGTAGGGCGGAGCTCAGTCCTATGCACTGGGTGTTGATTGGATGTTGAGATGTGGGCGTGGCTCTCAAAATTGGGGCGGATCTGAATAAGAAGAGTTTACACTGGAGGCGGAGTTTAACAGACTAAACGATTAGAAGCCTGTCGTTTCACCTTTTGATTACAAATTATGAAGTAAAAAAAGAATTGTTCACAATAAGATTAACAACATGCATTTACATTTCATGCCTGACTTACAATTTAATAAAACAATACTGAATTAATTCATATTATAATCATTCATGAAAGTTATTTTTAAAAATAATGCATTAATGCAACTAATTATGTTACTTTTTATGGAAAGTAATGTGTTATGTTACGTTTGAGTTACTTTTTAAATCTGAGGAGGGCTTGCTTGTTTGTTTTTAATAAAGTTATTCTTTTATAAAAGTAAAAGCCTGTGAACAGCATCAGTCTGAAGGAAATGTAATGTTCACGTCTGTGCAGTAGAGGACAGCTCAAACTAATACAGAATATGACTCAAGAAAACTATTCAGCAATAACAAGAAAAGGTCAGCAGTAAAGAGATTGGTTAATAAAATGGGATTAAACCCATCTATAGATATTTGTCTTATTTCACATATTTCATTATTGCAGGTTTGCATAAGATTCTGAGTTTGCTTTTGACTGATTCTGAGGAACACTGAATCTTCTGCATGTAAGAGGAGTAAAAACATGTTCATATTTGGTCTAGAACTACTACACATAACTAGTGTTAATTGTTTGAAAAAGATACTTTCCTGCTGCGTTACTTTACTAGTTACTTAAAGTAATCTGATTACTTGTGATGCATTAGCCCAACACTGAATATTACCATGAATAGCTTTGAGAAACTCAACAGGTTTGTTGTCAATAATCGTTTTTTTCTTCTGTGTTTTTTTAACACACTGCAGTGATCTGAGTTCACACATAAATCACGTGCGTCTTACTATGGATCCTCCTGTGTCTGGATTTGTTCCCAGGCTCCGTATGGATTGGTCTTTCTGGGTCTCTTCACAGGAATCTGGACCTCCTTCACTGCTTCAGTCACGGCCGAGTCTTCCTGTTTCTCCTCAGCGTTTCCTCCATCATCTGAGCTTCTCTCTTCTCCGTCTTCTTTTCTCTTCTGTGTGGAGATCAAACACATGGCCCTGTCAGTCTGTGTGTGTTTATGATGTCGTTCGGGGAGTGTTTATGTCATATGGCGAGTATGAATGTGCCCGACTCACCCTGAAACTGATCTTCGGAGCACTGGTCTGAATGGTTTGGTCTGGTTCTGGTGTGTCTTTAGGAGGGTCGGGTTCAGCTCCAGACTCAGACTCCGGCTGAGGAGTAGACTCCGGAGGAGATGGATCTTCTGCTGCTCGCACCTCCTCATGAGGAGAATCAACACCAGGAGGAGCAACTTCCTCTGCACTGAAATCATCCGGTTTCTCCCAGCTGGATTCTGCTCAGGATGACACAAACAGGTTTAGAAAGAAAACCCTGACCTATGAAACAACAGTCAGGGAAATATAATGTTTTGAAATAGAAGAGAATATTGATCCAAACATATAATGCAGTGCTGACTGAGAGATGAAGAAATAAAGGTGTTTTGGAGGCTTTTGGAAGATCATTCCTCCGCTGAGGAACAGTGAAAGTAAAGCTTCTGCGATTGTCTAAAGCATGCTTTGCTGAATGTGTTCAGATGTTTGTATGTTTCTCACCGCCCGTCTCAGTGTTGTAGTAGTACATGTATCCATCAGGACTCACGGCCTCCATCCATGCACCGCTTGACAGATCCTGCAGCACGTAAACATGAGGTTAGACCTGAACACATGAACCTCAGGCTCGCACGCAGACAGACGGTTTTACCTGTGTTTGTACAGTAGCTGACGACGAGCTCTCGTCCACAAACCCGTCCGGTTTCTCCCACCGAGACTCTGAGATCAAACACACAGTGAGTGCTGAAGAACACAGACAGACACGGTGTGAGTCTCGATCATCAGCTCACCTCCAGTGACGGTGTTGTAGAAGTACTCCAGCCCGGCGTCTGTGGTTCCTCTGATCCAGACGTCTGTCCGCTGTCTGCCCCTGCTCTCTGACGGGACGCTCGCTTTGAGTTTCTTGGGTTTTTTCTGTGGTTTAGCAGGAGCTACAGACGGAGCCACACTCTCACCTGTAGAAACAGAAGAACTGTGAGGAGCAGCGTCACACACACACACACACACACACACACCTGTCACACACACTCACCTGACGACTGACCCGCCAGCCTCTTCAGATCCTCCTCATACGCCTTCAGAGCCGCTTCCTCCATCGCTGCAAACTCTTTTGACATCTTCTTCTCCTGCTTGGCTTTCGCCACGCTTTTCTTCTTAATCTATCATGAACATTGACGGGGTCACATGAGCTCTGCCGGCCAATCAGCGGTCATCTCTCACACACACACTCTTATCTTCACACACACGCAGCTCGGACAGCAGCAGCAGCCAACATACTGTTTACTTCAGATCACACCCACTGCATACAACAACAAACACACACCGTATCCCATAATGCAAAGTACTAGAGCTTCCATCTGCAGTAAACGAATGAAGAACGTACGTTTGAAGAACATCTCCTTGGAATGGTAAAAAAAAAGCTTTTTGCACAAAATTTTAATTCAAAAATGCTAAATAATTATATTTCTGAGATGATGACTCATGAAATAACACATAAAAGATTTCATTTTCGACAATAAAGATATGAAAAATGTAAAATATTATAAACGCTGCCATATAAAAAATAAGAATAGTCTATTCTGATGTCACGGGGACTACAATAACTTTAAAGCAAAGATGATATTTTTTCATTCATTGACACTGAAGTGCACTGCATTCTGGGATGGCAGAGATGTTCTGCTGAAGGCCAAATGTGAATGAGTACCCAGCAGAACCAGAGAGAACACACACAACATCCGCTAGACTGCAGTGCGCACTACACTAGTGTTGTACCTCTGCGATTTTAGCCGCAACATTTTCTTTGTGATTCTTTCCTCTCTCGTGGAACTCGACACTCTGAGAAAAACAGGAGAAAACATGTTCATGAACACAATCAGCTCGAGTATTTCTGCTGTGTACGTGTGTCTGGATTCACTCACGGGTTTATTATCTGCGATCCAGCACTTGCAGTACTGACAGAACTTCCTCGGCTGTGACTTCCAGTAATCAGCCCTTGATTACAGACACAAACAGAGATGCTTTATTATATATTGAGTGTGAATTAACGCAACGTTACAGGTACGTTATATAAGAAGATCTGATTAAAAATGCTCGTGATTACTTACATTTTAAAGGATTAAAACTTCAAATCCCATGAACGTTCGTAAATGTTTTACTGAAATCTACATGCTCACTGATGAGTGCTCACTGCTGGCGCTTCGAAATGACGTCACGTACGGCGCGACAAACCTTGAAGCAGGAGCGGAAATGCTAAAACAAGATTGAAAATTGGACAGTAAAAGATCGCTCAGCAATTATAAACAACATTGAAGTATAAAACGGTATTGAACAGTCATATTGTATGAGTTATGAGCGACTATAGCTGTACTGTGCCTATAAGAGGCCCTCAGGCCGCGACAGTCTCAGCGCTCCCATATGGTCTAGCGGTTAGGATTCCTGGTTTTCACCCAGGCGGCCCGGGTTCGACTCCCGGTATGGGAAGGTGATCTTTTCCCAACTTTTGTAAGATTTTTATCAGTGATTTAGGATCATCGTTAGTCTTGGGTTTGCAGTAAAAGCATAACAAGGGTTCTTAATTAAAGGGACACTTTCTGTAAAGTTGATGGTAATATCTCTATAAAGATATGGAAGGAAGGGTATTATAAAATACTTTATAGAATTTGTTCTGCTAGTCATGTTTTGGAAAGATTTAAGCTTAATATTTTGTATCTGTGAATTATGTGTATATAAAGAAAAAGTCACTATTTTGCATATTTTTCTGTTTCATATGAATGATAGAAGTGTATATATTTTTAAAAAACAGAAAAGGAAAAAATATTATACATTTGTTTCTTTTGTTAAGATTTTAATATACACAAGAAGAAGTGGGCTCAATGTATACCAATGTTTTTTACATTTTATAAATGACATTAAATCTCTTTGGGGGGAAAAAAGCAATGAAAGATTTCAGATTTTTATTTCTAAATGATAAGATTGCTCACTAAATGAAAACTAATATTATTGGGGCAGGTCCTGCTGTTTTTGTTGGCACAGTTAACAAGGAATAAAGTACAAAGTGTTTAAATATTGCTGGCCCGCTTTGGCTGAATGTGTTAGATGAAGTGGTTCAGTGGGATTCAGGTAAAGTGATCTGACCTTTAACCTTCAGTAATTATACTTCATTAAATAAACTGACATTCACACACATAATTATTTTTTTTTTGGTAAACAGAAATTCAGCAATCAGAAAAGTCCAAATCAGAGATGGAAGAAAGGAAAGAGAGAACAGAAAGTAAGGCATGAAGTTCAGTGCGTGGAGTTATTATAGATGAAGATCCACAGAAATAACTCTGTTAGAGACACTGACTGTATTTCAGCCCTGAGTCACTTTCACCAGTCATGAAAATTCACTTTAATAAGATTAAATGTTATTAAAACATGAGGTGATCATCAGTTGTGTTAAATAATACATCATAAAGGCCCTGAGATCAAAGAAATGTTTTAAATGTGGGCTAAAGGCTCTCAAGCTGATGAGAAATGGAGTCAATCTACATGAAATCATCCTCAGAAGAGATAGATCAGGACAGAGATTATTAGACCCTGAATAAATCCAGTCCATGCACATGGGTTAATTAGCAGAATTATTACAGCTAAAATTAAAACCATTCAAAATATTACTACTTCACATAAATGTCAGCTGAAATGAAATCCTAAAAACGTTTTATTTCAGTGAACTGAAAACAAAAACTTCACTGGTTACTTGAAAAAGGAAGTCTGATTACATGACGTTACTTTATGACCATATGAGTAAAGCATACAACACATAAAACATATCATAAAAAACAAACAAAACTTTATTAGGACTTTAAATACAGACACCCATTAAAATATCAGTCACACAGAAATATTTAAGAAGAAAACTGTGGTGCATTTACAGAAACAATGTGCAAACATGAAGAACGCTCTTTTAAATATATTTTACACAATAAATTAAGGAAACAAGATGAGAAGATAAGTTTTAAAGAAATAAATACAGCGCTACATCTACAGTGCCTCGGAAAATCATCCTAGATCCACACAGAATGAAGAAATAATCAACGCTAAAATAAACATTAACAGTGAAAGTGCAACATCAAATTAATACAAGAACATCTCTAATCAAAACATTCGTCAAAGTCAAATACGTTTACAAACGGTGCAATAATTGGTCCGTACAGATCAGTGATTAAGAGTGTATGAGAAGTTAAAAAGCACTATTAATCATATAAACATATTCACATTAATCGCTTACATACCTGTAAATAGTTAAAAACCTGTTCAATTTTGGTTACAACTTTTAAAATCATAAAAATTGAATCATGTACACTCTTAAAAATAAAGGTGCTTCACAGAAATGCCATAAAAGAACCTTTTTTGCTTAAACATCTTCATAAAGAACCTTTTACACCTGAAGAACCTTCCTGTTTCACAACAGCTTCTTTAGATTATAAAGAGATGATTCTGTCATTGATGGTCATAGATGTTGCTAAAAATAACATTATTATTTTGTGTATTTGGTGTAATGCAATGTGTTTATTTTCCACATTCTGTACATTATTGACGTGTTGCATCGCGCCTCGTTAACATAACACCATGTCTGCATTCGTGATCGGAGAAACAGCAAACAACAAGCACTACCCTTCACTGCTCAAAACTCACGTTTGAATAGTAAGTAACAGCTTCTTTTAATAAGAAAACGGTTGTGAGTCAGAAGCACCAGACTGTTCTTGCAGAGGTAGAATTGACACACAGCGTCTCCAGAACATGGCGCCCGCAGCAACACTACAGCCAGAATAATAGCTCCGCCTTCTTTCTTTGTGTTTTAGGTGGTGTTAATAAACCCACTCTGTGACGTAGAAAAGTGGAGGCGTGTTTAAACGAGTTGTTTTAGGGGGGTGTGGACAAGTCATAACTTTTATAAACAATATCTCTTTCTATCTCTTTATTCTTTGTAACTTCAGGGCTCTTATCTATGATCTTATCCCTAACAGCTCGTAACACTCCAAAGAGAAAGAAATCTCATCATATGACCCCTTTAAAGAACCTTTGACTGAATGCTTCTTTTTAAAGCTCTCAAGCACCTTTATTTTTAAGAGTGTAGTCTGCAGTGGTTTATGTTCAGCCCGATTGCTTCAGCGCGGGGACCAGGGCCCCTGAATTAGCAGCATGTGTGATCTCTCAGATCCTCGTGTGTTTGCATACAGAGCTGCGTTTGCTCTGGAAGCCTCCTCAAGAGCACTTGGTGAGAAGCGAGCGGCCCCGGCCAGCGGGACCCTCCGGACCCGTCTCTAATCATCAGTAACAGCCGTCTCTCCAGCTTCCGTCCCTCAGAGCGCTCAGAGTCGCCAGGCTCTTCGGAGGAGGCAGCAAACTACAGACAACACAACCATCAACAACAGAGTAACAGACAGTGCTGGGGAAACATACTTTCGAGTTACTTTTTAAATCCTGGCAGGGCTTGCTTGTTTGTTTTTAATATAAAAAAGTTATTTTACAAATCTAAAAGCTCTTTCACAGCAAAAGAGAGATTAATGTGTCATTTTAGATTATTAGTATGCTTGAATATGGGTCATCAAAGGTCAGCAGCAAAGACATTGGTTAATAAAATAGGATTAAATACATGAATGATATCTGTCTTATTTAACATATTTAATTATTGCAGTTTTGTGTAATATTCAGAGTATTTGACTGTTTGTATTGATTTTGCGAAACACTGAATGTGTTTTTGAGTAAATACATGTTCATATTTAGTCTAGAACTACAGTAAGATCATCTCTGCACTTACTCCTGATTTCTCTCAACAAGGCAACACCAGAGATTTCAGTCAACACATCAGGAGATACTTATTTGAAAAAGTAACTCTGATATTTTCCTCTCAATTAAGAAATTGCATGTTAACTTTTAAGCTAAAGTAATCTTACATTAACAATAACGTAACATTAATTATAAATCAGCATATTACTATGATTTTTGAAGGTTTGTGTGACACTGAAGACTGGAGTAATGATGCTGAGAATTCAGTTTTGCATCAACAGCAATATATTGTATTTTAAACTATATTAGCTATTAAAAGCAATATTTTAAATTGGAATAATATTTCATAATATTATAGTTTATTCTATATTTTTAATCAAATATATGCTGCATTGATGTTCAGAAGAAACAAATCACTAAACTCTTACTGATCTCACACAGCAGAGTAATATGTGTGTAATCAGTTTACAGTTGTTGAGCTTCATCCTAAAAGCACACATTAATGTGGTTTTCGTGCTGTACTCGCTCAATCCGCTGCTTCTAGGTCAGCAGATCTAAATTCTTCAGGATCTCACCCTCAATTTTTCATAGCCTTCTAATTTTAGGTTTTAATCCGAACGAGTGTGGAGTTGAATATGAAAGCAGCTTTGAGGGTCTGAAGCGTTTACCTGCGCACTGGAGCGGTGGGTTTGCCTCGAGGGCCCGGGCCGGGGCCGATGAAGGACGAGGGCCGAGGCAGACCGCTGCGGGACGCTTTAGGGATCCCGCTGAATGTCAGACTCTGTAAGCTGACGGAGGAGGTGATGGGGGCCGGGCCCTTGACCGTGGGACTGACGTACGCCGTGGCTTTTACCGTCTGACGAGACGAGAAGTTCCCAACACTCTGGACACGGCCCTGCAGCTGAGCCGGAGCCGGAACTACACACACAGAACACAAGACAGGGCTGAATCAACATTCAGTAAATGAGCACAGATCACCTGAAGGAGGGAATGAAATGAGTCAGTCTATGTTTCCATTCACCTATTTTTATGCACATTTTGGGATATTTTGTGTGAAAAAACGCTGGATGGATGGAAACACCAAGATATGCATATATTCAAAAAAATTTTATCTGGCAAGAAAACATGTACATAAACTACAATAGAAACACTTTTACAGAATAAATTCCTTAATGTGCACCAGAAAAGACAGCATTAAACTGGACTAATCTACAGCGCGATCTCATGCACAGCTAGTTTTGTCACCAGTTAAAAATCATCCCAGAAAGCATAATCATTTTTAGGAGTATAATTACACTTTAGGAGAAAAATCTCATTTTGTGTAAACATCCTTTAAAGATATGTATTATAATAAAAATCTACAGACAGAAATAGATAAAAGTGCTATAAAAGATACAGTTAAAGGTGTATTTTGGATGTTTTCTTTTGATTCGTGTGAAAAAAATGCTTCACAAAAAGCCCAAAATTAAAAAATTGACAGATGTGCAAAAACAGTTTTGCTTTAATAATGTAAAATGTAATAATGTAAAATAAATGGATGTGTGATTCAGCAGGCGCCGCTCTCACAGTGCATTATGGGTTTTTTAATACTTGTTTTGGGACTATGTGCAGTATGGGATTGAATGAGTGCACTGGAGAACATCCACTAAAACTCTGTATAACTGCTGGAGACGTACTGCAGCTCTGGAGACGAGTCAGGGCCCCGGACGAGTCGAAGCTCTGGCTGTTCCTCACCGACCCTGACGACCCTGATGACCCTGACGACACTGGACTCAGAGACGAGGACACCAGCAGGTTCGGCATACTCCTCCTCAGCTTATCTACAGACACATGAACACATTAATAAAACATGTTCACACTGGATTAGAGCCCAGTTACATCTGATGTGCTTTAAGAGGATTGAGACGCAGCTGTGTGTGTGTGTGTGTGTGGTTTATGAGGACACAAATGTGTATAATGACATGGGTATGACACAGGTATTACAATATGAAGGTGATTTATGAGGACATTTTCAGTGTCCCCGTAAT
>JAUMHE010000118.1:28671-43065 GCA_032359235.1 Enteromius mattozi | reverse complement strand
TCAACACTGCACTGGCTCCCTATCAAACATCGTATAGATTTTAAAATCTTGTTAATTACTTATAAAGCCCTGAATGGAACAGAAGCACAGGAATCAGATGAGCCCTCTGCACAATCTGCTTTTGCTACAGCTAGGAATTAAACAGATGGTTTGGTATGGCCACTGGTTTGGAGGTTTGGTTCCTTGTCGCTTGCTCAGTTGGGGACACTTTATTTCCAATGATATCGTCGACTTGATTGCACAGATACTATTTAAACTAAACTGAGCTGGAAGATGACATCATTGAATCAGTGATGAACTGCCTTTAACTGAAAATCAAGTGTTTACTGTTTTCCTTCTGCATTACTGACACACTGTAAAGCTGCTTTGACACAAACTGTCATGTTAAAAGCGCTGTATAGATAAAGGTGACTTGACTCGATTCACACACTCACACACACGCTCCGGTCAGTCAGGGACACTCACCACTTCTGATCCCGCTGGATGAGTGACAGGAATCTGGGAATGACCTGAACAAACACAAGCACACGCTAATGAAGCCCTGAGGTCATGTGACGGTCAAACATGCGTGTAGAGCTGCTGATCGCACACCTTCTCGTGATGCTGGTGTGGGCCATAGACGTTACTGCTCCTCGTGATCAGAACAGGAAACTACAGATCAGAGAAAATACAGCACAATGTCACAATCTAGATCATCTCACAACATTACTGTGGTATAGAAACTAATCAATCATATTACATTCCATTATAAAGTGTTTATACATTATGGAAGATGAGCAGTACTTATGGCAAAAAAAAAAAAAAAAAAAGTGACTTCTAAACTCAATATTTGTTTTAGTTTTTTCATAATTCTGAGCTTATCTCAAAATTGTGAGTTTATATCTTGTAATTATGATCTTATATCTGAGTTTATAATTTTGAGTCAGATTTTTATATCAAGATATACAATTTTTAATTCTGTGAAAAAAAAAATTCTGAATTGTGAGATAAAAAAAGCAGCATTTTTTAATTTTTAACTCCATGCCAGAAAAAAAACCAATCTGATGTAAATGAAAAATGTGAAAGTGAATATTATAAACACAGATTTAAAACGCATTGTTCTTATAACATTATAGTCATGTATAATCTAATGAGTTAGCACTAAAAATAATGGAAATTACAAAACACTGAAAGTAAAACGTAAAAGATGTACAGGGTTTAATCTGATGACTGATACCTTGTGCTTCATCCAGTATGACATGACAATGTTTTCTGCCGCAGCTTTTGAGGCCGAGTATGGATTGGTGGGTCTTTTTGGACTCAGTTCATCAAACGACTGTGAAAACACACAGATCACACACTTCAGCTAACATCACAATACTGCTGTACCCATAGTCATAGACATATTCAGAGAGACATCATCTCTCCACTGATGTCTGGTTTGTTAGGAGAGGACAATATTAGAAAATATTCTAGCAAAAACATCTAAATATTGAGAAAAGTTGCCCAGATGAAGTTTTTAGCAATGCATATTACTAATCAAAAATGAAGTTTGACTAAATGTGTTCATGGAACATGATCTTTACTTAAAATCTAATTATTTTTGGCATAAAATAAAAATGGATAATTTTGACCAATATAATGTATTTTTGGCTGTTGCTACAAATATACCTGTGCTGCCTGCCCTATCACATCTAAAATAAAGGCTTTTGTTTATATATGTCTTATATAAAGACACACAGTACTGTATATATTTTGAAAATATTTTTGTTGTTAAATATATTCTGTATATATTTATATTCATATAATTTATATTATATATAAATACATTGGTAACACTTTAACTAATGTTAACAAATGTCACCTTATTGTAATGTATTAACTAACATGAACAAACAATGAACAGTACACTTATTACAGTATTTACTTAATGTTAGTTAATAAAAATAATTAACTAATGGTAACAAACACAACTTCAGATGTTAATATTGCATCAGTAAATGCTGAAATTAGATTTAACTAAGATTAATAACTGCTGTAGAAGTGTTTTTCATTTTTAGTTCATGTTAACTAATGAACCTCATTGTAAAGTGTTACCAATATATTTAATATATAAACATAACATACATGCATGTGTGTGTATTTATATAAACATAATAAATATACTCAGCACACACACACATTTTGTCTAAACAAAAACTTTTATTTTGGATGCAATTAACAGCACTAGCTTCTATCAGTTTAGACTGTTGTGAACAGCAAGTGTGTCCAGCATCATTTAAAGCGATGTAAAAGAGTGAATGACTGAACGCTGACCCCTAGCTTGACCTCACCTGCTCCTGACCGTCTCCGTACACCTCGTCAGTGCTGATGTAGACGAAGCGCTTCACTCGAGCCTCAAACGCCGCTCTGACCAGAACACCGGTGCCTTCAGCATTCACACGCATGAAGCGTGACGGACTCAGGAAGGAGTTCTCTACAGCAGACCAACAGCTGAATGAGACACTCCAGAGACAAACAGAGATGTTACTCTGAGCCGGTACTCACCGACATGAGTCTCAGCAGCGCAGTGAAACACCACATCAATCCTCTCCGTCGCAAACAGACGCTTTATGAAGAATGGATCACAAACATCGCCCTGCGAGGAGAACAGGGTTTCACTTCACTACATTTCTATATCAAAGTCCTGGAAGAAGAAAGCCATTACCAGTGTTGGGTAATTCATTTTTAAGTATCTATTAAAGTAAAAATCTGTCTTCACAACGTTCGCTTGCACTATCTGTACTTGGACACAGTAATGGAGAGGTGCGTTTTGTCCACCTCTGGTCAGTTCTGTACCGGGATGAAGGTGTAGGAGCCGCTGGCCTCCACACAGCGCAGGTTCTTCAGACTGGAGCAGTACTGCAGCTGAAACACAGAGACGTGTGACGCTTCACGAAGGAAAAACACTGATTCAGAGCTGCTCAGAGACTCACGTTATCAACATTGATGATCCTCCAGAGAGGGAACCTGACGGCCAGAGCACTGATCAAATGAGATCCGCTGAGAACACAGATATAAGCACACACATGTGAATAACAACAATGTTTCTCGAGCAGTAAATCAGTATATTATGATGATTTCTGAAGATCATGTGACACTGAAGACTGGAGTAATGATGCTGAAAATACAGCTGAACATCACAGAAATACATTACACTTTAACACAGATTCACACAGAAAATGGTAAATTTAAATAGTAAAAATAATTCACAGTATTACTGCATTTGCTGTATTTTGAATTAAATACATCCCGGCTTGGTGAGCAGAAGAGACAGCCTTTATTCCCTAAAACATCAACTCACAGTAACCACTTAATTACTTCTTAATGGAAATTAATGTGTTATGTTACTTTTGTGTCGTTTCTCTCATCTGGACCAGGCACGCTTCTTAGTTTATAATATTAAAAAGTTATATTTCTGTCAAATGTAAAAGCAGCAGCTTAATAAAAAGAGATTAAAGACATAACAGATATTTGTGTTTTTTAATTATTGCCGGTTTGCATATACAATGTTTTGTATTGATTTTGAGGAACACTGAATGTGTTTTTGAGTAAATACATGTTCATATTAGAACTACAGTAAGATCATCTCTGCACTTACTCCTGATTTCTCTCAACATGGCAAGCCCAGAGCTGTCAATCAACACATCAGGAGATACAGAGTAACTAGTGTTACTTATTTTATATATTTTAGTAACTTCGATATTCGGACTTGAACAGGGTCTGTCCCAGTATACTCACACTGGGTTTTTGACGCCAGTAAAGCAGCTCTAGAGAAGACAGCAGTCCCTTATTCAGCCTAATTAACAGTGTTAGTATTATTAATAAACACTATTTAGTGCGCATGCGCGAGTATTAGCACGAAGCACAAACACTACATCTATCGATACAGCAGCTCAGACTTCTGATAAATGTTGTTTTTCACAATAAATGACCCTTAATTAGTTACTCGGTTGTCTGAAGCAGAGACGTTCAGTCATTTAAAGGGTTCAGATGTGTTTAATATTTGTTGACAGTATTAAATCTCACATGAACCCCGCTCCTCCGGTCACCAGCACGGTGTGACACTCTCTGCCGCTCATCTTCATCACGATCTCCGCGCTTCCTTCAAACTGAAGATCATTTCTTTGCCTCCAAGAAGCAGTTACATGACTTTAAGTCGCTCCGTAAACACCCCTCACGACAGTTAGAGCAGCGGTTTGCGGCAGCGCTGACACGTATGAGCCGACTCTCGCCCCGCCTCCGCCGCGCTCTCATTGGTCGCTTTACTGCGCTAGACTGAAACCCCGCGTTCCGATTGGATGCAGCGGACGTCGATCACAAAGTGGGCGGAAAAGGACAGTATTAGCTCATTGATTGCAGTGAATGAAGAGCATAAGAGCTTCTGCTGAAATGAAATAATGTTTGTGTATTTTATCGTTCTTTTGTTCACTTCATGTCCAGCAGCAGGGAAAACGGTTTCTGGGGTTTTTAGGAGCGACGCAGCGAGAGATAATAAGGGGCAGTACATCACAAGGTTTCTGTATCATGGTGAGTGATATTGAGCTGCACTTCTGCACTGACATCATGCTTTTGCATTTGCTTCCATGCACTTCAGTTTTTCTGTTGACATGCATGACTGTAGAGTGCAGGAGTATTGTGTCTGCTCATATGTGACTGGACTTACTGTACATATGAATTATGATATAGGGGAGAATGGTCTGGTGGCGTATCGTGTGGACAGTGTGCTGCTGGCCGTGCAGAAGGAGGCCAGACTGCTGCTGTTCCACGGCTCCGAGGGCTTTGACAATCTGAGCTGTCTGGAGAGACTCACATCGGCTCACATCTCCAGTAAGACGTCTCCTTCACGTCTCAGAACGCTTTAACAGCTCATCTTCACTACAAGTCATTTCTACATGACACACGTGAACTTTGACCCCAGACTGGGCTTGCACTGACACGTCTCTTATCAGGACGTTTGTAAGGCTGGGAATAGAAAATGAGTTCCTGTTCCAGAATCAGATAATTGTTCTTAAATTAAGAGGTGTGTTTTAGCTGGGCTGTTAAAAATGTGTTTGTCTTCGAATCATTCGTTCAAAAGATTCATTCAAAAACACTGATTCATGAGCGAGTCATTCTGAATCATTCCATTCAGAAATCCCATGACATATTAAACTACAACCTCAGTTTAAAAAAAGAACAAGTCTCAATTTATCCAGAATCATGCGGCTCTATTGTACACACAAACAGTCCATTGAGTCTAGTTTGTATGTAGCTGGTGAGTAAATGATGATAAAACTGTCCCTTTAAGGCCAGACAGCGCAGGTGAATAGGGTGAAAATAACTAATAGTTATCACCTTACTTATCCAGTTGATTAATTACATTAATAATTTCTAACTTTTTTTTGTATTACAAGTTTTTAAAAAATATGCAAATGAGGCATACACGCTAATTTGCATACATTTTTACCTTAAAAAACTGGATGAAATCAGTTCCAAAATTCTTGTTTAATTTTTTTTTTTACATATTAGAGTAAAATGATTTTACAAAGGTAATCTAATATCCACTCCATAATTCAGAAAATACCTTTTGCGGAAAATAAAATGTTTTACATAATCAAGGAAATGATATATGAACAAATCTCTCTGTAAAATCCTTCAGGATACAGCCTACAGGAATAAGAATGTAAAGTCTGGTGTGTGTAAGTGGAGATTTAAGCTCAGTGTAGGAGAAAAAAACACTCATTTTGAGATTATGGCCTTTAAGAATATGTATTGTAATTGAAATCTATTGACACAAATAGATTCAGTGCTATAAACTAAACCCTTAACAGTTTTCTTTACACTAGTCTGAAAAAACAAAGCCCAAAATCTCAAACTTGGCAGGTGCATGAAAAAACGGTGTTTTTGTCTGCAGTGTCTCGCTTTAAAGAAAAGAACAGTCTAAAAAGGACAATATTTGTAGATAGTTTAGACGCAAATGAACCAAAAAATGTTCGATTGTATTATTAATTGTAGTAATATGGCTTGACATTTTCAGTTAAGCTGGTTAAAGAGGAGCAGAACCAGACCATACCGCATCAGTCCGGTCCTCAGGCCTGGCACGTGATGTATGTGGACCGCTTCACCTGTCAGGACGGAGACACGGACGGAGAACACCTGAGCTTCCAGATCACCCTGATGAATCCTGACGCCGCTGGCAACCCGCTGGACCACTTCAGCGCAGAGGAGGCCGGTCAGACTCACCACAACACCTGGCATAACGGTCACCTTCAGGAAACTGAGATTTATACATAGATCTGGAAGCTGAATAAATAATCTCTCCATTGATGTCCGGTTTGCTCAATGGAAAGATTATTTATTCAGCTTCCAGATGCTGTATAAATCTTAATTTCCAGAAATGGAGCTTTATTTCATACGGTAAAGCTGCTCTGTCACAGTCTGTTTTGTTAAAAGCACATGACTTGTGTTCCTGGCAGGGCTGCACAGCTTCTACTTCATGCTGATCCTGGCGTATTTCGTGGCGTCGTGTATCTACATACAGCCGCTGTGGCAGGCTCTGAGTAAAGGCGGGCCGATGCACACGGTTCTGAAGGTGTTATCCACCGCTCTTCTGCTTCAGGGAACATCAGTGCTGCTCAACTACATCCACATGGCCCGGTCAGACTCACACACTCACCTCTGCTCAGTGTTTACTGCTGTCCTTATTACAGTAAACACAGATCATCACATGCTTTAATTATTCTGGAAGTTTGGAGGAGCGTTTTTAAGCACCTCGGGCAGGCTCTGGCGAACAACACAAACTAATTATAGAAGCAAAAATGGGTCATGTGACCCTGGACCACAAAAGCACTCATACGGGCTTATAAATCATCTGAAATAAGTAAATAAATCATCTTAATATCTGTCTGAGATACAACTATTAGAAAATCTGGAATCTGAGGGAGCAAAAACATCTAAATATTGAGAAAATCTCCTTTAAAGTTGTTAATGTAAATTAAAGTTTTAATATATTTACCATAGGAAATTTACAAAACATCTTCATGGAACATTAAGATAATGACTTTTGGCATAAAAGAAAAGTCTATAATTCTGACTCATACAGTGTATTGTTGTGTATTTCTACAAACACACCTGAGCTGCTGATGACTGCTGCTGTGCTCAGGAGTCATGTATAGCTGAGAGTCTCTGAAGACAATCTATAGATTTATACAGTTTTTACACAAGTTGTGTTTGTACGTAGTCGTTATTGTTGACCTTTCTTGGCTGTCTCCAGTCTGTTTGTAGGCAGTAAACCGGACGCCTCGTCATATATTTTGTCTAATGTCCAAATAAAGTGTGCAGCTTCATCATATACAGTATTTTTCTCATGCAGCCCTCTATACACACATGCTTATAATAGCAGAATAACTCGATACATAAATGGCTAGATCTTCTACAATACCTCCTACTGAACTTGTGTGGTGATGATGATGATGATGATGATGATGCTTGGACCCACAGGTACGCTCGAGACGGTGTCGGGACGCCGCTGACAGGGAGCCTCGCTGAATGTGAGTCTGTCACAGAATTATTCTCATGATCTTCAGGATCCACTCAGATCAAACTTCATTTCTGATCAGTATCAATAGGCATTGCTAAGAACTTCATTTGAACAACTTTAAAGGTTATTGTTTCAATATTTAGATTTTTTTGCTCCCTCAGATTCCAGATTTTCTAATTATTTATTCAGCTTTCAGATGATACATAATTCTCAATAATAAAAAAAAGACCCTTATCACTTGTTTTGTGGTCCATGGTCACATTTGTCTATTTTGCTGAATATGCTGAACTTTCACAAAAGTTATTGGAAATATTAAATACACTTGATCTGCATTCAGTATGATTTTTATGTATATAAAATCACTTTTGTAAATTTGATGCCGATGTTTTGTCTTTGACCCATGAACTGCCTTTAATTCACTTGTGTGTGTGTGTGTGCGTGTGTGCGTGTGTGTCAGTGTGTGATATGGTGGCTCAGGTGCAGATGCTCTACCTGTTGTTGAGTCTGTGTGTGGGCTGGTCTCTGAGTCGAAGCAGGAAGTCTCAGAGTAAACCGCTGCAGTGGGACTCGTCTCCAGCCTCCACCGCGCTCGCTCTGGCCGTCGTCATCGCTCAGGTCAGACACACACACACGAATTATACATATAATACAAAATATAAAACTCCCTAAACATCAGCCGCCTTTGTTTCATTCACATTGGTTTGAATAAAAGCACAATGAGGACTGGAAACACACACATATACCATAGACAAGACCCAAGAAACCAGAACTGAACAGGAATTAAATACACAGCCAGATGAGGATAATTAATGAAACACATCTGAACTGATGTTTGGAGATGATTTTCTCAATATGTAGATTTTTTGTAATGTACTTTTATGACTGGTTTTGTGCTCCAAGGTCACATTTAATAAATCTGCTTCGACACAATCTGTATTGTTCAAAGCGCTATATAAATAAAGGTGAGGACTGTACATGTTTGTGAGTGTGGTAGGGAGGTTGTTGCTCAGAGGATGCTGGTGTTGTGTGTGTGGTCTGTAGGGGGCGCTGCTGATCTGGGAGCAGCTGGAGGAATCGGAGCACCACAGTTTTCACTCTCAGCGCAGTGCTGCCGGCTGGCTGCTGATGGTGCTGCGCATAACCCTCGCTCTGTTCCTGGCCTCGGTGCTGTACCAGATCATCTCAGCCGAGCGGAGCGCACTCAAACGAGACTTCTACCTGAGCTTCGGCAAGGTACAGCTGACGAACAACAAAGACATTCAAATCATCACCCTCATGTTGTTCCAAACCTCTTTGAGCTTCTTGATTATTTTGAACACAGAAGAAGGTATTTTTAAGAATGTGGGTAACCAAAGAGTCGCGGTAGCCATTGACTTCCATTGTGTGGTCATCAGTGACTACCAGCAGCTGTTACTGTCATTCTTCAGTATAACTTATTCTGTGTTCAGCAGAAAATACAAACAGGTTAGGAGCAGCATGAGTGTATGATGACAGAAGTTTTCATTTTCAGGTGAACTATGACTTTAAAAATATATATAAAATGACAGAAACTTGTCCATTAGAGGTGATATTTAAACTGATTTCCAGGAGTAGTTTTTACACAACATTTCTAACATTTTTAAAAGAGTCTCTAACTTATATTTTTATAGAAGTGCAATTAGAGTAATTAGACAGGGCTGTTAGCAGCCAAATCAGACAAAATCCATCTTTGCATTGACTCTGAAGTGCATTTACACAGACCACATAAATCATGTTATACAATTTAATCTTTTCAATACATTATATATAGAATATAGAAGTATGAAAACTAAATTTGAACCAAAAACCACCAGTAGAGGGCAACAAGTCACTGTCTTATTCATGTGTTCAAACATCTGATTCATTCAGAACTGAACCATGTGACTGTGTTTATGAAAGTGTCTGAATCATTTGTTCAAAAACAGTCCATATTCTGTCTAAAATGTCACTTAATATTAGCTTAAACTTGGCCTATGTTTTAATCAGTTTATGTGATATAACACTGGATAGAGTATAAAACAGTGATGATCCTAAAAGGAGGACAAATGAGTGTCCAGCTGAAGAATGTGTTGGTAGACGGACACAGTGTTTAAAAACTGGATCGTCTGACCTAAAACCAGACTGAAATAGAGCCTTAACCAGAGTTTGTTCCCGTCTGCTTCCCTGTGTGTCGTCTCAGGGCTGTTTTCTGTGGTTCCTGTGTCATCCGGTGCTGGTCCTATTCTCTGTGATTCTCAACGAACACCAGAAAGAAAAGGTAAGAGAGAAACAAACCTCCATTAAAGCGGTCATCTGGTTTTATATTGTACTGCTCTCTGAGGTGCACTTATAATGGTACCCCCCATCAGCTTCAATATAGTCTCTTCTTGTTTCTGTCTCATCTCCGTCTCCAACTCTGTCTCATCTGCCTTTGTCTCATCTCTCTCATCTGCGTCTCATATATGTCAAATCTTGTCTCTGTCTCGTCTTTCTCCATCTCATCTTGTCTCTGTCTTTGTCTCATCTCTCATCTGTGTCTCATCTATGTCTGTCTCCATCTCTGTCCTTATCTCGTCTCTGTCTCGTCTTGTCTCTGTCTCGTCTCTGTCTCATGTCTGTCTCCATCTCTGTCTTTATCTCGTCTTGTCTCTGTCTCATCTCTGTCTTTATCTCGTCTCTGTCTCGTCTTGTCTCTGTCTTGTCTCTGTCTCATGTCTGTCTCCATCTCGTGTCTGTCTCATCTTGTCTCTGTCTCATCTCTGTCTTTGTCTCGTCTCTGTCTCTGTCTCATCTCTGTCTTTATCTCGTCTCTGTCTCGTCTTGTCTCTGTCTCGTCTCTGTCTCTGTCTTTATCTCGTCTCTGTCTCATCTTGTCTCTGTCTCATCTCTGTCTCATGTCTGTCTCCATCTCTGTCTTTATCTTGTCTCTGTCCCGTCTTGTCTCTGTCTCATCTCTGTCTTTATCTTGTCTCTGTCTCATCTCTGTCTTTATCTCGTCTCTGTCTCTGTCTCATCTCTGTCTCATATCTGTCTCCATCTCTGTCTTTATCTTGTCTCGGTCTCATCTCTGTCTTTATCTCATCTCTGTCTCGTGCTGCAGGTGGTGACGATTGGCGTGATCCTGTGCCAGTCGATCTCAGTGGTGGTTCTCTACCGGCTCTTCTTGTCTCGCAGTCTGTACTGGGAAGTGTCCTCGCTGTCGTCGGTCACGCTGCCACTCACCATGAGCCGCCGGAGCCGTTACTGAGCGTCAGACGAGAGCGAAGTGCTCCAGGAGCTCACCCGTGCCCAGATCCTCGAGAAGAACGTCTCCGAGATGTGATCACATGACGGCGAGTCGCTAAGCTGTACACGCACACGAGGAGGACATCATCATCATCATCATCCAGGCTCAGTCATCACAGCTTACATCATCCATGTGTAGAGACACGCCTGCTGTGAGTCAGTCTGTGATCCTGCGAGAGAAGGACGAGAAGGTTCAGCACTCCTTCTCTGCTCAAGCAATAAGAAAACAAAAGCATCTCGGTTGTTTCTTGTCGCATCGTGATTTTGTTTGTGCTCGCACATGATTTCATTTCTGTTGTTCCCCACAAGTGCCTAAAATGACAATCACTGATGCGGGACTGAATATTAAATCAATAAATGCTGAGGATATTTATTGATCCTTTTACTGGATCCTGCACACTTCTGTGACTGAAGGAGAAAGATGTGAAATTCCTGTTAACTAGAGCATGTGTTGTTAAGTTAAAGACTTGAATTGTATTAAACATTGTGGTAATAAACTTCATGCACACTACAGTCTGTATCTGTCACTGTCCTAATTATGCTAATGAGGAGATTAGCTCATGATTATGACATTATGATGATGATGGAGATGCTCATCACCTGCATCTTTATAATTGCTGTATTTTGTGTTTTGTTGTAATGAAATGAAAAAAACACAAAGAAATTCATAAACACCCAAACACAAAAAAATAGCTGTAAATGTTATTATTCTTCATCAGGTTTTTAGAAATGTGTCTCAGTAATGGATGTGAATGGGTGCCGTCAGAATGAGAGTCTGATAAAAACATCAGAATAATCCACAGCCCTCCAGTCCATCAGTTAACATCTGGAGAAGACACAAGATCAAACCAATCCAGCATTAAGATGATTTAACCTCAAATACCATGGAGTCTATAAACCATAATAACTCTTCCTCCAGTGAAAAAGCTCATCTTCTGTTGTGTTTTACATCAAAATACAGACACATATTAGTTTAGAGCTGTTGTAAACGCTGCTTGATCTGTGCAGATTTCTCTCCTGATTCAGACACTTTTTTCACTGGAGGAAGAGTTATTAAGGATTAGGATGAATTAATGTTGGATTAGTTTGATCTTTTATCTTCTCCAGATGTTAACTGATGGACTGGAGGGCTGTGGATTATTCTGATGTTTTTATCAGACTCTCATTCTGACGGCACCCATTCACATCCATTACTGAGACGCATTCCTCCAGATCTGATGAAGAAACACACTCCTCCTGGGGCCGGTTGCATAAATGGTTAAGACTAGTCTTAAAAGTTAGTAGGCTAAATTTTTCTCTGGTCATAGCTTTTTTAAATTCAGTTACATAAAAATGTAGATTAGTCTAAGTTGAATCCAAAAAATAAAACTGGCTAACTGCTAGTTGTTCAGACTAGCTCTTAAGGCACTGTCTTAACATGGAGGCTAAGTTTATGCAACTGGCCCCTGTACCGTGTAATTGATTATTTAAATGTAAATGTATAAATACAGACATGTACAGAATACTACATAAGCTGACATATTAATCTTAGTTAATGTTTGTGTTAGTATTGATTAACAAAGATACTGTAACAAATGTATCACTCATTGTTAGTTAAAGCGGTAAGTGAAGTTAACTAATAGCACCTTATTGTAAAGTGATTCCAGTGAAATATTGATTCCTGTCCTCCTTTGTTCTGAGGTTAATTCATTTCTCATTCTCTGACAGTGTTCTGAACAGCTCTGATGTAACAGCATCATATCTGAGATGACTGCTGTATTTCCACACCGCTGGAGGAGTTAGGCATGAAGAACTGACAGATTTCTGACGACTGCATTGATTGCTCAGCACTCTCGTCTCATGGGAGGTGACGGGATCGGCTCTTATAAAGCTCCTCACACACACACACACACACACACATCTGAAGAGACCAACATGAGTGAGAATCTGAAGAGCAGCAACGCTGTCAGCCGAGATCAGGGTGAGTCCAACTCATCTCTAGTCATACTCTTAATCTGTCTTCAGATGATCAGTTTCTGTGAATACTAGCACACTAGTAAATGTTTAGGGTCATTTATAATAGACTGTTCTAGTTTTGGATCTGTGATCTGTAAGTTTGACTGATTTATAGAGTTTCCCATTAGATGTGATTTTAATCTTTAGTAGTATTTCTGATAATAATCTTAATGTTTTAGTTGTTGAAATCACTCGTAAAGTTTGATTCTTCAGAGGTGAAGAGTTAACGGGTGTAAGGACAGCATCTTCTAAACGAATGAATCTTCAGATGGTTTCTGCTGAAGCGGTGGATGATGTTAGTGTTTAGAGTTGATCCGTCCGGCTCTTATATTCTCGGTGGGAACGATCAATGAAATCAGTGTTTCTGAGACGTTATCTGACCGCTCTTCATTCATCAGAAGGACCACGCCTGATCTTCAGCTCTGATGAAATATGATTTGTGTCATTCATCTAATCGCTAAGGGATGTGAAATAAACCTGCTAGACTGGTTGTGTAATGAAGTGAGTGTGTGTTTCCAGCGGCTGTGATGAAGGTGGATCTGCAGTGTGTGAAGAACAACACCGAGCATCACACCAATGAAATCACGGTGGAGCGTCTGATCGTCCGAAGAGGTCAAGCCTTCAGCCTGACCCTGACCGCCAAGGGTTTAGACCCCAGCGACATCCAGATCACTGCAGAGACAGGTGACAGGAACACTCATGTGATCACAAATACAGTAAAAATGTGAAATATTATTAGAATTTAAAATCCCTGTTTTCTCTGAGAATATGTTAAAAGTATAATTTATTTCTGTGATTTTCTGCTGAATTTGTGCTGCCCAATACAATGATTCTGTTATTTTATTTACTGAGTAATTAAATATATAACTAAGACTAATAATCATAAAAAACTTTTCACAATTTATTAGAAGTAAATAATTTTAAAATACAATAAAAATAAAATACTTTAAATAATTAAAATGTCAAATTAAGTCTTTAAAAAATAATAAAAATATAGTCGATTTAGTAAATTAAAAGTAAAAAAATAATAAAGTAAAAAAAATAATTAAATCATGAAAATGTGAAATTAAAATGAACAATCCTTAATTATTACATTTTATTTCATTGTAATTTATAAGTAAATAACCAATCCAAGAAAAACCTACTAAAAATAAACAAAATACATTCTTATTTGGTTTATTTTTTGATCTTTAAGAATTGAATAAAAACGTTATGAATCCTAATTTAAATTGAAAGTAAAGTAAACTTTAAATAAAAACAATCAAAATAAAACTCTTACTAAAAATGTATTAATTTTAGTTAGTTTTATGCTTAATACCTTTATTCATCAATCTCAAATCAACTTTCTGTTCATCTGTAAATCCTGAAAAATAAAATACATCAGTTTCCACAAAAACATTGAGCAGCACTGAAAATAATCAGAAATGTTTTTTTAAGCAGCACATTAGAATGATGTGTAAGATGCTGAAAATTCAGCTTTAATCACAGAAATACATTACACTTTAACCCCCTGAGGTCGGCAAACGCACCCATGCGTTTTGAGGTGTCTTCTCCTGATGACGCCAATAAGAACTTAA